>ML681981.1:35079317-35354191 GCA_007922195.1 Podocnemis expansa
ACACACACACACACACACACACACACACACACACACACACACACACAGGGAAAAGAGAGGGTGTTATTTCTATGGTTAACTACTTGATAAGATGGTGCCAACTTTTCTTGAGGTAATGTGACATCTACCTTTACAAAACATGGTGTGGGGGTATCTACTGGGCAACAGCCTTGAAAAAAATCTATTAGCCTAATTTGCATTTATATAGCACCAGGTCACCCAAGGCTTTTAATGTACAAACCAAACAGCAGTTAACTGGATCTGACAGGGAACAGGTGGTGTTATGCCCATTTTACAGATGGGTAAACTGAGGCACAAACCAGTTAAGTGAATCCCCAAAGATCATTCAACACAGTAGTGCCAAAATCAGAAGTAGAATTCAGCAGTGCTGATGTTCAACCCACTGCTCTAACCACTGGATGATCATCTTCTCTACTAAGAATCACATGTGTAAAAGCCAGCAAATGGCTCTGAAAATGATGCTCAGAATGGTTAGCCTTTGAAATTCTGAGGGTCAGCACACAAAACTGTGCTTGTGGAAACTTATCTTTTGCAAAATGGCAGACGTTCTACTACATATGATGTTCTGTAGATGAGTAAATTTATTGACTGGGTGTAGTGAAGTTTGCTTATATGGCAGACAGCCCAGAAAAAATTATAGCTCCTCCTAAAGCAAGGACCGTAGCTGAGGTAATTGTGTGAACAAGTGGTTGGGGGAGAATCTTTTTCTTGGAACTGTCTGTGGTATCATGTATGATCCAAACACAGCCCACAGAGGTGAACTGTGCTCTCCTAGGAATAAATGCGACAGGTGTGAGTTCCAGATTTACGTATTCTTACAAGATCTAAAGAGGTCGCCATGTTAGTCTAGTTCAGCAAAACAAACAAGGAGTCCTGTGGCACTTTTAAACACTAACCAACTTATTTATCTCATGACCTTTCATGGGAGAAAAATCGCACTTCATCAGATGCTTTTCTCCCATGAAAGTTCATGAGATAAATAAATTGGTTTGGCTTTAAAAGTGCCACAGGCCATCTGATTTGTTCCACAATATCTGGTGTGTATTGTCAGATAAAACCATCACGCTCTGCCTGACGTGTGCTTAAAACCATTCAGAAGCACTGAGTTTTGCAAGACTCTCACAATACATTATAAATCAGGAGAGAGTCACGCAGTGAGTGGTTCAGTAGCTTTTTGATATCTGTATTATAGCACATATGGGTATGGTTATTTTAGCAGAAGAGACAGACAATGCTGCTGCAGATTATTCATGCCTTAACTTATGGTTAATAACATTTAAACTGTTGCTGTGGATTATGGTGCTGTTAATAGTAATTATAGACCATGAATATTTCCTTGTATTTTCTCTGGTTTTGAATTAAAACTTTCTTAAAGGTCACTTGCTCACTCTTCAGATATAGAAAATAAACCAATCAGCAGCTCAACACAATGGAGCAGCTGCCTACAGGGTGGGGGAACTGCAAGTGCTGTGGCATCTGAGACTGACATTCAGCAAATTTGGTTATCCACAGGGATAGAAAGATTATTCTGAGAGGCTATTATAAGACTCAGTGAGACTGCACTGCATCAGTTCTCATTTGTACACTGAACTATACTGTTAAAAGTGCTAAAAATTAGAATTTTTCTTGATGTAAAAGTTTAAATTTTGCAAAGAATAAATACTGGTAATTAATACACACTGCAAAGGTCCACTTTAACCCATCTCCAGTGAATACATGGAGTTTGGAAAACAGGCTCACAAAATCGCAAATCAAATAATGTTTTCCCTTAGATTTTTTTTCCATTAAAAAGAA
This sequence comes from Podocnemis expansa, assembly GCA_007922195.1. Lineage (NCBI taxonomy): Eukaryota > Metazoa > Chordata > Testudines > Podocnemididae > Podocnemis > Podocnemis expansa. The sequence goes on from ML681981.1 coordinate 35,081,133, forward strand.
ACCTAGGAAAAGTATTGTGACACTGGCTGGATCAGGGGGCATTTATGATATTATTTAACACTAATATTTCAAAATGACAGTAATTCATATGAGCTAGGTCATGGCAGGAACCATTAGGAAGGTTACAATTTGCTAGGTAGTATGTTATTGTTTATGTGCATGTGTCATCTCTGTATTGGAAGTCATGGATAGGTTTAATATATCTGTATTTCAATTTGCACTGGGTTTCTGGGCTATACGCCAAACTGGATGGCTGCAGCCATAGCCAGCTTAATGGCCTAGCAAGAAAACTCACAAGTACCATCAGCCCTGGGAGAGACCTGACGAGTCACTATGACTTGCTCATGTGATTCTGGACTCCATCTTTTTCCTGTAAACTTCCACAAGCAGCATGGAAAAGGCCAGAAGACATTAAAAGCAGCTGCACCACCTCCATTTTGTCTTCAGTTCAGTCTACAGTCATCATCTACTAGCTCAGATCTATTCATCTATCACTGAAGCTATGAAACAAACGTCTAAGAGCCATCCAGGCACTGGAAACACACCAGAAAGGAGGACCATACAAACTCCAAATCCTGATGTACATGGACTTTCAAACTATTCGTATGCATGCAATCACTTTAATCCTTTAACAGTTCTCTTTTACTTTGTTTCTTTCCTTTTTATAACTAAATTTTAATTTTAGTTACTAAAGAATTTGCTGGCAGAGTTATATTTTGGGTAAGATCCAAACTTACATTGATCTGGCAATGTGGCTGATCATTTGGGCTCAGGAGGACCATTTTGGTAAAGAGAATAGAGGTTTAGGTAACTTATTTCTTTACTAGACCCAGTGGCTGATTGGGAGCTGGAGGCTACAATGTAGTAAAGGGGGGTGTTTATATTTTTGTTTAGGCTTCCTGAAGTCCAGTGTGGGGAATCAGAAGCATTCTTTGGAGCTGGTGGGAAGTCTGTCTTCAGTGTGAGTGCTGGGAGAATTTGCTCTCTTTTCCGCAGGCTGCCCTGATCTTGGCATTTTCAGGTGGCTACCCTAGGCATCGAGGGGTCACAAGTATAAATGTAACTAGGTAATTCACAACCTAGGAAAAGGAACATGGGAGTCAAAGTTACTTTTGCTTTACTGCAAAATAAAATCAAAGGACAAAAGAAAACACTTAGGCTGAGATTTTTTTTTTCTCCAAAAAAATAGTGTGTTACAGTGAGGTGTCTACATCCTGACTTAGTTTTCTAAATAAGGGAGCTTTTTTCAGAAGTGTTGAACATTCAGCAGCTCCCACTGAATTCAGATGTTCCTAGTTTTGAAAAATCTCTGTCTTGATGTTAATCACACTGAGGGCAGATTCTGGTCTCATTTATATAGGCGTATTATTGGTATTAATTCTATTGATGTCAATGGCAATGCAGTCTTTTTCTTACTTTTTCTTTGTTATACCTTTCCACTTCTTAATTGTCTCACTGTTACATTTCTCACTCTTTCTGTCTCATCAGCCTTGTATAGCTCTGCCCGCTCTCTCTTCTCTCCAAGTGGATAACTGTTTGTTTTTTTTTTGCTTTCCAGCTGACTTCCTCTGCCTCTCTGAGACATCCTGCTGTGGGTTTCTAACACATATGTCTGTTTATGGCAGCTGTTCCACTTGCATTATTGTCTAAAAAGCTAGACTGAATGTTTCAGATGCCATGAAGATTAGTGACATAAACAGAACTTGACATGCACAGTCCATGATACCTTTCATCTGTGGAAAGCAAATACTGTAATTAAGCCCCAAAATACCACAACACAGCAAACTAATAATACCCATTGCACAGATTGGGAATGCAAGTCAAAGAAGCCCAAGATCTAACAGCAAGCCAGTGGCAACTTAGCAACCTGGCTCCCAGTTTCATACTCTAACTGTACTTTCAGGCAGGGACTACCTTTTTGTTTTGTTTTTGTACAGCACCTAACACAATGGAAGCCTGTTCCATCACCAGGACTCCTAGGAATTACCTCCAGCACAAATAAATAACAGTAGTAATACCCCTCCCAAGAAAGCATGACTGTAGAGTAGACAATGCAGCAGAAGGGTTATGGAAGTCAAATTTTATGCAAGTGTGTGAGAACATTTTTCAACAATCCATCCACTCCCACTGAACTATCTACAAGGATGAACATTGGGAGACTAAAAACCCAGTATGGGTGTTTTGCAGATTTTTCATCCTTTACAGGGAAAAAGAGGATCTGCATGGGTGGAACAGCGCTGTAAGTCAAGTATTAACCATACAGTCTGGCTTCTTATTTGCAAGCCTATGAACTGTTCATATCAAAATCTCTTATTGTATTGCAGCATTTTACCTCTGCAGTTTTTAGGGACCTTCATATAAAGGCAGAAGAAAATTTTTACTGCTGAAGTTGGTATGAAGCATTGGTATTCAAATCAAGTTTAAGATTGCTTAGTTCTCCAAATAGGAAAGAGTGGGGCTTGTTGATACTGATGCCCTACCGTTTCCGCTAGTGGTTTTCTGGGTATAATGAATACTTTGTTTGTTATGTGTCTACGAGCTGGTTAACATGCTATTAAAACTGAATGGTTTGATTGCAATTTCTTTTCCACTTCAGTCTCAGCTCCTAATATTGGATGAATTATATTTGAATGCACAAGCGCCCCATATCATTAACACCCTGGGAACATTTCCCAGCACAGTGTTAATGTCAATTAAAAATCTATCCTTGGCATGCTGACTCCACTTGCTGAAAAAAAATTAAATTAAAAATCCAACCAGAATCCTATCTCTGGGTACAAGCAAACAGATCCCTCCTGGCATAAATATAAACAAATAGAACATTATTCATATAGGGACAGAGGAAATGCAGAGTCACTGATAAAGCCACACTCTGACCCTTCAGCTGCAGTCTTCATGAGGGCAGGACTCTTCTATCCTCTTTGCTTAGTGCAAAATTCAGCATCCAGTCAGCACAAATATAGGGCTGAAAAGGACTTCAAGAGTCCCACTATCCAACCTAAATCTCTTACTAAGTCAGTTACTTCTTGTCCTATCTTCAGTGGCCACAGAGCAATTGATCACTGACCTCTTTATAACAAAATCTTTTACATACTCAGAAACTGTTATCAGGTTCCCCCCCTCCTTAGCCCTATCTTCTCTATAGTACACAAGCCCCACTCTTTCAACTTTTCCTCCTGTGTCAAGTTCTCTAACCCATTTACCTTTTTTGTAGCTCACCACTGGAATCTCTCCAATTTGTACCAATTTTTCTTAAGGTGTGGTGCCCCCAGACAGTCCTCAGCTGAGGCCTCACCAATGCCAGGAGCATAGACCTTCTTTGTCTCACATGTGATACTCCTCTAAATACACCCCAGAATGACATTTGTCTTTTTCACAACTGCATCACACTGTTGACTCACATCTAATTTGAGATCTACTATCACACCCAGATGCTCTGCTGCAGTGCTACCACCATGCCAATTAGTCCCCATTTTGTAGTTGTGCACTTGATGTTTCCTTCATAAGTGAAATGCTTTGCACTGATCTTTCCTGAATTTCATCTTACTGATTTCAGACCAATTCTCCAGTGCAACAAGGTCATTTGATTTCTACTTCTGTCCACCAAAGTGCTTGCTCCCAACTTGGTGTCACTGTGAAAAATTTTAAGCACCCTCCATTCCTAGATTCAAGATGGTAATGAAATATTGAATAGCACCGGACTAATGACAGATCCCTGCAGGGCCCCACTAGAGCTTTCCTTCGTATTTAACAGTGAACCATTGAGATTAGTCCTGGAGTCTTTTCAACTCATCGCACATCTAGACTATCTGTTTAATTAGCAACTGAGAGGAATGCATTAAATTGGCTCACAGGTAAATTTGTTCTACTGATTTTTATTTTCTCATTTTTCATCTTGGCACAACCAGGTTCTAAGCAGGACTGCAAAGGAACACATCAAAGTACCGCCAGAAGAGATGTTTTTGCACTACTTCCAATCCAAGTCAAACAAGAAAATACTGGAAATTGCAGACCAAAGAGGCTTACAAAAGCACCTGAATGCCAGGGCCACCATGTCCTGGCTTCTGGACAGCAATTCCATATCTCCTCTCATAAGAGCTACCTATCCTTTTTTCTTTTTTTTATTATTATTCAGTTGCCTTCCCTAAAATCTTTAAAATCACCTGAGATTTAACCTTCCTACACCCCAAAAGCTCTCCCTCTCTTGCCTCCTACACTCCTACTAGCTCACAGTTCCTGCCAGAAGATGAAGTCATATGATTGTCTTAGAGTGAGCCCTTAGCATCTGGGCGAATTTCACTCAGACCGAAATGGTGTGAGTGTCCCATGTTATTTCAGTGTAATTTCACTCCTTTTATAGCCTTGGTCTGTGCTGAGAATTTGCCCTGATTCTAGCTGTCAAAGGCCAGGTGCTGATATAACTTCTCCAGAACGAACCACTAGTGCAGATAAGAAAAGCTGGGCTCTACCTGAGTGTCAGGCATATGAGGCATTGGTGCAAATCACAACTTTCCTGATCACATTTGGGGTTGGTCTGGGGTGGGTAAACCAGTGCTGGCCTTTGATTGCTGGACTCAGAGCAAATGGTCATTGGCACTGCGACTTCAGTCTACTTAGAGTGAAACTGAGCTTCCCTGTGACTAGGCTCCACCTGTGCTGATTCCATTAGAATATATTTCTTGTAACACTACATGCTATGGGTTAAAGTGTGTCCCCCCAAGGGATTATCATTTCTCCTCCTCTTTCTCTGACTGTTGTGGCCACTATCCCACTGATGGGAGGAGCTGAAGGAGAATTTCTGACCTCAGCAAAGAGAAAAGACACTACACTATTGGGTCTTTAGCAGCACAGCAATGATACCATAGCCATACTGGCACAAGTTGACATGGCCGCAGTGGTGGGAAGGGTTTTTCCCTCGCTGGAGGAACACCACTTCATCAAGTGGTAGGCAAGCTGATGGAAGCATTCTTCCATTGATCTAGTTGCATCTATACTGGGGGATATGGTGGCATAATTACGTCACTCAGGGGTGTGGATATTCAACACCCTTGAGCAACATATCTATGTTAACCTAAAATTTAAATGTAGACCAGACCTCAGGCTACTGTTGCCGCAGGCTATCCTCACTAGGTGTGGCCCTGCACCCTACAGCTGCAGGAGCCAAAGAAAGTCCATCCCCTCACTTCCAGAAGGAAGAGCAGGATCATTTTTCCAGTGTACAGCCTTTCCTGTTAGAATGATACGTCATTGCCTATATATTCACCACCACTAAAATGCAGGTGGTCTGGGGTAGAAGCACTCAGTGCGTAGCACTCCACACAGGAGTAGGGTTGGGATTTTTTTCCCCAAGCACACCATGACAAATACCTCTTCTTAAAAGCATACCATAGGAACTTGAGGAGAGAATTTCCAAAGTATTGTGTTGCCCCATGGACAACAGTGGGAGCAGATTTAGGCCAATGCTGAGTACATTTAAAAATCTCTCTTCCTTTAATTCCAGATAAGACCTGTCTTTCACAGGGCTCTTCCAAAAGCTAGTAACTATAGCCAGACAGGAGTAGAAATAAAACAGAGACCCAATGCTGCATTTGATTGCATTGCTACACTCCTCATTTCTAACACAAACTAGACTAACTAGAACAAGTTGAGAAACAAAACCTTCAATTAAGAATGGACTTTTTTTCCGGGCAAAAATATCTAGTTAGTCAACAAATATATTTCTGTCCCAAAAACATTGTAACAAGCAATGTTCATCTAGTCCTCCTTTATATGTAAAAACGATGGCACCTATTTGAAAGAAGACCTTGTGTGTGTGTGCTCTTATTTTCATTTTGGTGTATAGTTTTATACTGTGAGCTTTTATACAAGGTGCCTGTTCTATTCCCATAAACATCTGCCTGGGTAGACAAAAATATCTCTTAATATCACAAATCATTTATGACCCTCACAACAATCATGCTTGGATGCTCTGGGTGAATGAGGTGACCTACAGTATGGGGGAGAAAAATAATGATTTCAAAATACAGTTTGCATTCAAATAGGTCATTTTAAATGAAGTGAAGTCTATAAAAAGAAGAAGAAGAAATAACATTTAAATGCATCAAAGGCAAAGCCACAAGAACATTTTTGGCATTTATTAATAGACACCACAACAAAATAAATGGCATGCTTTTCCATTACTCTGTAATGATCAAGGCAATTTTAGAGTTTATTTAAACATAAGTACTATGATACTGACCAACAGGTGTGTCTTCCGAAAGGCTGAGAAGTGCCATGTTCCCATTTGTGCTGCTGGCGCCATTATCAAAAAAATACGGGGCATAATTTGCCTGAACTGCAATTAAAACAAAGCAGAACCTAAAGAAAAGCATTTCTTAACCTGCAATTGCTTGGTGTTCTTATTCTGCACCTCTCTATACAAAGAATGATGAGCCCTTTGGGGAATAATGAGAGTTTGTAACATAGCCAATTACACTAATGAACTTTTTATCTTTAAAATACATATACATATAATGTATTTATGTATGTTAAATTGCTCTTTTATGATGTTGTACCCATAGTTCATATAATACTTAATGGCAGCATTTAAAGAACAGACATGTAGAGAAAAGAGCTAAACAGCTATGCCTAAGGACTCTCAAACATTCAGACACTGCTTCGTGCAAAGTGACCTTCATAATCTGTCATCATTTCTGTATACTGCACCCATAAACTGTGTTTGTATGTCCGACACTTGGTCAATGGCTAAGTAGTAACTTAATCCATATTCTAAACATATTATTTTTAAATTACACCTACTGAATGAGCAATAAGCCATAATTAAATAGTTACTTACTTGCTGCCAGACAACAAATTTTAAAAGAAAAAAAAGAAGAAGCGAATTAGTCATCATTCTAATCACTTATAGTTAGAGAATCAAATTAGCCCATTTGAAACAAAATTGCAAATAGAGGGAAAAGAGATAATATCTGCACAGTCTCTCAGGAAGCAATTTCAGGAGCATATTATCACATCAGTAAGGATTACTACAGGATATGCCATGCCACCCTATTTGTTTATTAACAAAGAAAAAGCCATACAGTACTCACCCAGGCAAACATGCACCAAACTGAGAAAGAAAGGTGGGATGAAATGCCTTACATGCTTCATCCCACTGAAGGAAAGGCTAATTTCTTCTTTGTCTCAAAGGTGGTGGGGTTTTTTTTTTGTTTGTTTGTTTGTTTTGTTTTTTTTTCTGGTCTGAAGGGACTGGTAAAAGTCTCCTTCAGACCTGTGCAGTGGCAAAATGTGCAAGAGGCAGTAACAGATGTTAAGATGTTAAGCGGATGACACATCTTAATTTCTGAGGAATTTAAAGACGCTCCTTCCTACCACCTAATTAGACCAATTACTTTGCAAGGAGCTGTGGGACTCATTTCTGATACAAGGTTGGGAGGAATCAACATCACTCTCACAGGGTCTGTTGTTTGTACCACACTTCTTTTGCCTAATAAACTTCTCTCTGCTTCCTGAATACAGAAGCCAGAAGGCAGGTAAAGTGGAGTCTTTGTAAACTATATTTTACTCTCTAATGTACTCTTTTGCTTTGCAGAACTGAGAGGGGCTTTTATTTATTTATTTTAGATTTTGATTTCATTGAGAAACAAGGGGTAGGAACTCAAAACAAATGCATGCAAGAGTAAGCAGCTATACCTTAATAGCAGTACTTAGGTCTGCTCATTAATTATGGAAGTCAACAGCAGTTCTTCTATTCAAGAAATGGCACAAAGATTTGTCTTTAAAATTTTTAGATTTCACTTAGGCTTTTTATTTCTCTTTTATAGCTGGTATATAACTTGTAATTCACATCCTGAAACTAGTATACACGAAAGAATATATTAATGAAATAGTTGTCATTCTCTTTGTTTCATATAGTTGGCAAATGACTGTCAAAAGTGTTTTTATGCTACACAAATACATATATATATATATTCACTAAATTAGTAAATTAAGGGGGAAAGAAACCCACACTGGAAAGTGCATAAAAGCAAAACATAAGAGGAATTTGGCAAATGGTAATAAGTCCTGAAGGGAGAATTTTAAGCAATGGTCTAGTTGGCATTTTGACGCAGAATTCTTTCTCTTTAAAAATGCTAAAATATATTTCAATGATGTTTTTGAATTGACAGAATGTAAACAAACTCAGAAGTTAGCAAGAAATTAATGGAAGTCCTTTTTCTCTTTGTCCAGGATTTTTTTTTTTTTTTTTTTTTTTAATAAACCACTTTACCACCTAAGTGTGATCCAAGTCACTTTTTCTTCTGGCAACAATGAACTATTCACATGGGAACGGAATGTGAATTGGGAGTGATGGTGCTGGTGAGATCAGTCCAGTTTCCAGAAGACAAGTAACCACGTCACCAAACCTATTATCATAGCTCCTCTAGTGAGCATTCTTGCCAGCAACTCTCAGTAAAAGCAGAAAATAGCAACTGATCATGGAGAATGGGCTAACACCTCTCTTCCTAATGCCTGTTCCCTCTAAAGCATGCCCAGTGGTCTGGCTCCAAAGCACAGCCCTCCAGCACATGCTTCACTTCACTGGACTTCTCACCTGCTTAATGCTTCACCGGATTGAAGCCATTGCCGATGGGAGTCCGACTGATCTTCGATGGGAAGAATTTGCACTGTGCTGTCCATGTCTTAGGGCCCAACCATGTAGCAGTTGCAGGATTGGGACCAAGTGGATATACTTCATTTGCCAGCATTTCTGTGGTCATGCCATTTGTTTTATCATCATTAATTGGCATTTAGCACAAGCATTCTGTTCTTTCTTGCTGCGTTAGACAACCCAAATACTGATTCCTTACTTGGCAAGATGCCTATTGGCTTCAGTAGGACTGGTGCCTGAGTATGGAACATAAGTCATGGCCCTATGAGTGGATGAAAAGCACATGAATTGTTTCTGCAGCATATGAGGACCATGAGCTCAGCCCAGCTTTCCACCAGAGACATGAATTTCCAGGCTTGGTTTAATGAACAGTGGGTTAAATTGGCCCCTGTGTGTGTTGTTTCATCAGAAGAAACAGGAAATTCTGAGAGCTGCTGCTCACAGAGGGCCTGACCTAAAGCCTGTTGAAGTCATTGGAAAGACTGCCATGAGCTCAGGTTGAGTACCTTCTATATTGCTCTGTTAGTGGAGGGCAAGAAGTGCTCCCATCCCACCCAAGGAACAAGGAGGGGATTTGACTCTCAAACACATGGATTTTCGGGGACCAGTCAGATGCTTTAGCCACATCTACAGAGGCTTGAACTGCTTCTGAACCCTTTATCCTCTCCCTTAAGTTTCTGGGATCCTGGGAACACCGCTGCTGCCCTTCCAAGGGAGTTTCAGAGTGTAGAGGCAAACAGTGAGGAAATGAATGGCAGTAAAGTCGGCAGGGCCTGACTCTGATTTTCCAAAGGAGCAATGTGAGGGACAACCGTTCCCTCTGTGCTCATGGAGCCTGGTCACTACGGAGCATCCCCTGTGGTGTTCAGCAGAGTGGGAAGAAGGGGAGGACTATGCTGAAGATGTGTCCTGCACCTCTTCCTGCATGAATACACCTGGTTTGCATCCTTTCTGACCAAAGATAGGGAGGGACAATCTGGCCCAGTATACTTTGTTTCACACATTTTCAACAATACAAAGGATGCTAGTAATTAGCATCTGCTGCATACACAGAGAGCTATACACAGTGCACCAGTCCAGGAATCAGAAGCCAGAACAAAGATGGAGAACCCAGAAAAAAAAGACCCTTTTGCACCAGATACACACTATCCACAAGCATTAAATCACAGAACTGGGTTTCCTGACCTGCAGTGTTGCTTTCCTTTGGAGCACATTGTGTTCTTGTATGGACACTATTCCTGCCAGACAAGTGAACTGAAAGGCTCAGCATATTAAAAACGTAGATTATTATTAGCAAAGGCTCTGTGTAACTCTAGGATGCTGTTAACTAGTATCTACTTCTATAGGGTACTTTACCTGCAAGAGCGGCAGGAGTTTTTGCCTCCTGTTAGGCTTAATTATGTCCCATTGATGTCAGTGGCAGCTTGCCCCTTCATTTCAAGGGGGCAGGATCAAGCCCTTCATCACTAGAGCTGGGTTTTTCACAGCACTGTGGCATTTAACTACCACTGAATTTGTGCCCGTAACACTCTTAGGCTGTGTCCACACACAAGTGCTTGTTTCGAAACAAGCCATTTTGAAATAACACATTATTTTGAAACGAGTTATTTTGAAATAACAAAAAGTTACTTTGAAATAAGGAAAAAAGCGGGAATCGAAAAAGCATGTCCACACTGTGGGCTTGCTATTTCGCTTCAGGGCCAGGGCACCATGGGAGACATGGCAACATGGCCGCCTCCCTGGGCCATGTCAGCGGCCATGTTGGTAGCCAATCCTATAAAAGCTGGTCTCGACCTCACTTTCCTGTCCACTCAGGCTAGCAGCACGCTGCAAGCGATGGACTTTGCCTGGTTGCCTAGATAGCGCCATGCGACACCCAGCCACTCTGATCGCCTGCAGAGTGTCCTGCTCATGTGGGACACTCTGCTTGCGGAGCTAGAGGGTGACCAGCCTCTGCCCGAGGCTTTCATCTACCTCATCCACAGGGCAGAGCTACTGCCCCTGCCCCCTGCCCCCCCTCTGTGCCTCACCATGTCTGGGCTCGGGACACCAGCCCAGACTGGTGGGAGCGGGTCGTGCTGCACACCTGGGGGGACAACGACTGGAGGTGGAACTTCAGGATGGCCAGGGCCAGCTTCACCCTCCTGGTCACCAAACGCGCCCCGCAGCTGCACCACAGGGACACCTCCATGAGGCCTGCCATCCCTGTGGACAAAAGAGTGGCCATTGCCCCCTGGAAGATGGCCACTCCAGAGTCCCACAGGTCAGTGGTGCACCTCTTCAGCATCAGGAGGTCCACCACCGGGTACATCCTTGTTGAGGTCTCCAGGGCCATCAACCAGGTCCTGCTGTGATGCCTGGTGAGACAAGGGGAGCTGCAGGACACCATCCCAGGCATGGCCACCCTCGGCTTCCCTAACTGTGCTGGCATCCTCAACTCGACGCACATCCCCATGCGAGCCCTGGAGCACAGGGCCGCCAAGTACCGAAATAGGAAGTGGTACCACTCCATCATCATGCAGGCCCTTGTGGACCACCAGGGCCAGTTCCAGAACTGTTATGTCAGATGGCCAGGCAGGGCCCATGATGTCAGGGTCCTCCGGAACTCTGCCCTCTACCGGGGCATGGAGGTAGGCACCTTCTTCCCCTGTCACAACACCAATCTTGGGGGAGTAGAGGTGCCCGTCCTCATGGTGGTGGACGTGGCCTAACCCCTGTGGCCATGGCTCATGCAGCCATATGCAGGGCCCTTCAATCCCTCCCGGCAGCTATTCAAACACCACCTGACCCGCTGCCGCCAGGTGGTGGAGCGGGCATTCGGGCGCCTCAAGGCCCACTGGAGGTGCCTCCTGACCCACCTCCACCTCGCAGAGAGGACACTGCCCCAAGTGATTGCCGCGTATGCAGCCCTCCACAATTATTGTGAGCAGCGGGGTGAGCCCATTCCACCAGCATGGGAGGCTGAGGCCTGAGTCCTTGGCAGGGACTATGCGGAACCCCGACCTGTGCCCACACGGGAGCAGCCGTCCCAGTGAGCCCTGTCCATGTGCGATGCCCTCCGGACTGCCTTCGCTGCGGAGGAACTCTGAGGGCCAGGCCTGCCCTGCCCCACACCACCCTCTCCCCCGTTCACACGTCAACTACCCCCAATAAAACCACTCAAAACCACAAATATGTGCCAAACTATCTATTTATTTAACAAGCAGGGGTTGGGGCAGGGAAGGGCTGGGGGGGGGGTTATGGGATGAGGCAATGTGGGCGCAGTCTGGGGGAGGGGGCAGCAACTTGGAAGGGGAAGGGGGTGAAAGAGTCCGGAGGACAGTGGGGAGGTCAGGCATGGCCTGTGGGAGGACCTGGGGGGGGTGGCGTACCCCGCCCATGCCCATGGCCGCCCTCTGGTCATCATCGCCTCCAGGGAGGGCCAGGCAGCAAACCCTCGGCGCGCCATGGTGGGGCCATCCTCTCCGCCAGCTCCCGGATGGCGGCGGTGTGGTCCACGAGGGCGGCTGGCAGGCGCTCCAGGGCTGTGGCTATCCAGTTGTCCGCCGCCGCGACCCGTTCTAGGATCCAGACGGCGGCGTCCTGCTGCTGGGCCTGCTCGCAGCGCCAGGCCTGCATTGATGCCTTCATCCATTCACCGAGCTCCTTGAGGTTCTCGAGGAGCTCAACGTGCAACCAGGGGTTGTTTCGAAATAAAATGTCCGGACAACGGTTGTTTCGAAATGGCATGTCCCAATGGGGTTGTTTTGAAACAACCGTCGTTTCGAAACAGAAGGGGTTTAAGCCGTTTCGAAACAATGGCTCTTGTTTCAAAACAACGGAACCTGTTGTTTCAAAATGAGAGAACGTCATTTGGACATGCCACTTCTTATTTTGAAACAAGCTCTGTTGTTTCGAAATAAGAAGCCTGTGTGGACATACCCTTAGACTCCTTTGGAAAGCCTACCCAATATTCTTCCTGTGCCTGGATTTAAGTGTATGCCCACCTACCCCTGCCACAGCTGGTTGGCAAATTTGAAATGTTTTGAAATTTTTATGAAAACCAAGGGAAAAAAGGATCACAAATATTTTTACCAACTTTCCCCTGTCTCACCAATTATCCAATCCAGCGGTTTCTAATATCTACTATATGTCAGCTAACACTGCTGTGTGAGCAAGTTCCATTCCAGGACTTCTGTGAACACAGTCATGGCGAGTGTTCTGGAAGACACAAATGAATAAAGCAGAGGAAAAGCATGTAACTGTAGTAAAACCTGCACTCAGTGCTCCTGGCATTGAATGAAATCTTCCATGATGCCCTATCGTAGCTTACCATAAAAAACAAATGAAAACTTTTCTTCCTGGGAGCACTACATTCATACTCCCAAGAGTATCTCTGCAGCAGCAGTTCTCATAATAGGGACAAGAAGACCCTTTTGGATGGTGGTCTGTTTCCAGTAGCACAATATGGTAGTGTCCAGCTGGCAATAAACAAGTGATGATATTAACTTCCATCACCACAAGAGACATTAATTGCTACCTGTGTTGGCAGAGTCAGTGCAGAGGCCAATGACTGAATGGTCATGCAAATAAAGTATATTTGCAGCCTTATGGATGGTCATTCCATACCAAAGCAAATCACATGAGTCAGCTGTTATGGAAAAGTCTGCCCACACTGTACCTATTCAATGGGTAAATACAGGAGTTTACTATTGTGAGTTGCCAGTCTGATCCCTTTCTTGTGTACTAAATTAACACACTTTTTACAGAGAGAGAGAAAGAGCCTTACACATAAAAAGGAAGTCAAGTGTATCTGCTTTCTGCTCTGCTTGACATGAACTAGGTAGGCCTTCAGTCTTCTGGTAAGTTATTAATGCAGCCTTTACTTGGGCTTGTCTACACTGATGGTGGCAAATTCACCACCATCAGATCAAGCCTCCTGATTGATTGAGTAGGCCTCTGAAGACCCACTCAGTCAATTGACAATTCGATCCCTGAAGACAACACCCTCAAGCAGTGTAGCATTTTCTATCAAGTCGGCACACTGAAGACACTGCAGTGAGTAGGCATTAGGCAGCTGAAGAGAGGTAGGCCAGTTATTTTAAGTAACTTGCATAGCTCCCTTTGATTGCAGCCAAAAAGCACCTGCAATGTAGACCAGGGCTCAGTCTGGTGTAGTTGCAAACGTATATCAAAAGGTTCTTTGTTTTCAGAGGACCCATTCACTGCACCATTCTAGCAACACTCAAACAACTTCATGAAAGACCTGGTCAAGCTGCTCTCCATATGTCACATCTGCAGCAGGAAGTGTGACAAACATCATCTCAGGGCTTGCCTGCAAGCTCAAATCTCACTATATTGCTAGACAATACTACCCCAAAATCACAATCCAATCATCTTAGAACAGGCAGCCAAAACTGAAGCTTCAAAATTGCTAGTTCTTTGGAAACTCTTGGCCTTTCTGATTTGGACAAAAGAGAAATAACTAACATTCATTTGTCATGTACTGTAACTGTTTCAGGAAGGACATAGTCCATTATCTTCCACTCCAGAGTTAACCAATGAAAGAGTTAATCTCCCTCACTACAGCCAAGGGCGTTGCTGGTGCTGGGCACCCGGGGCACATGCCCCGAATCCCAGTGCTGGTGCCCCGGATCTGGTGGGGCCACCCCTCTCCCGGTCTCCGGCCCAATCGGGCTGGAGATCTGGGGCCCAGCCACCAGCAGCCGTGGAGGCCCCGTCAGAGACTATATGGTGGTGTGCCTCAAAATAATTCAAGGTCTCAAGGTGTGCCACAGCAGAGAAAAAGTGAGGAACCACTGTTCTAAGTACCCACTGATCTCATTGCATGCATTAGAGCCTGTGTTATTTTGCTCCTGCCACAACGAGCTGTGACTATTTTCCCTAGCTGTAGCAATTAAGTGGAAAAAAGGATTGCTGGGCCTATATTTTTTTTTATAGTGAGAAGAATTCTAACAGCATCCCTCATAAAGGCATGCACCACCATCACAAGAAAAAGGAAAGGATGTAGCTTTCCTGGAGTACTGCTGTGTCCCTTCAACAGCTATCCTATTTGGGAGGAAAAGGCAGTCAACAGTCTGGTGAAGGCCACATGCACGTTCTTCCCTGACACTGTATTGTTTAGAATAGTCCCTCCAAAAATGATGAGGTCCTTAGAAATTTGCAATGCAGGTGGATTTGAAACAGTACAAAATAAACATGTCAGGCAATTCTCCCTCATTTAATGGTCCATAGTTTGGAGAACACTCAATAGAAACAAACAAAATCTACAAGATCTTCCCCCCTCACAAAGAGTTAATTGAACTGCCCAGTGTTGTTATGACCAAGCCTTGTGAGATGAGGTATTAAACAGGAAAGAAAATATGATTTCTACCTGGCAGTAAAAGAGTTTATTTGCTCTCAGACTAAGATTAAATGACGAAAAAGGGAGCCATATAACATGAAAGATCTTACTTCAATTAACCTTGCATAAAACTGTAACCAGCAAAACACTTACCATTAAATAAATCTTATCATGAGTTTACAGCCACAATTTGTAGGAGTAAATATCCACTTTATAGCTTAAGTATATGCAGTATTAAGCTGAGTTACAGCACAAGCACCTACAGTCAATATTTCAAGTTACAAAATATCTGTGGTTTCCTCTTCTGACTCCTCAAATGTCAAGCCATATTTCAGCAGGACCATAATCTGGAAATGAATCATATATTTCTTCTGTGAGAACGTTCTGGATGCACACTGCTATACAAGTGTATGCCTCATTCTTTTTTACCATGGACCTCAATCCTCACTGGACTGCTGATACAGCTTTTTCTCAGCACATGCTGTGCCCAAAGACTCACTGTGTCCATCTGGAACCAACACAGCCAATTAAGAAAACAAATAAAGTAGAACCAGACTCCATGTTTGTTTTGCTAGACTAAACTAACATGGCTACCACTTTGGAATTTGGCATTAAATAAAGTTGAGTGACTTGATGAACCGAACTTAGACCGGGATCCTTAATCTTTAAAAGTGCCATAGGACTCCTTGTTTGTTTTGCTGAAATACACTAACAGGGCTACCACTCTGAAATTAGATATCTCTGTTTGTATTATGCAAAATGTATTCTGATCCCATCAGGGAGCACTGGTGCTTCACAAACCATGGTGCAAGCAGCACAATACTTTTCTACTGCACTTGAGGAGGAAGACAGAGCAGGTATGTCCCTGTTCCCAGAGTAACTAATGAACTTCAAGTGGAGGACAATATAAAGGGAGACTAGAAAAAGACAAGTGCTTAAGAAAAAAAAAGATGTTGCACGTGTACAGTGATTTTCATGCAAGGATCAAAAAGCACTTTCCAACATACTTGTGAGGTGGGTGATTTTCTAGATGTCAAGTCAGGCACAAAGGGTTTAAATGCCCCTCCCTTGGGAATTGTGCCACACTGACAACAAAAATCTCAGACCACCTGTCTACAACATAGTTTCACTGTATAATCACTCACCTGGCGGCATGGGATGGGGGAGCATTTCAGCTCTCATGCGCTTCATCTTGATTGAGCTTTGTTAACCAGGTGGTTTATGATGTAGTTACAATGTTACGATAGTCTCGGTTCTTGCAGAAAAAGGTAATGTTTGCCACCTTGTAATATATGAACACCTTGCTGAAGGAGAGGGAATTTTAGAGGCTCCTGCAAAATGCATTTACATTTTCAGTAGCTTTGTTATTTTTCAATGTAAGTATCAGTGACAGGAATGGCTCCATTTATTCTGATATGACAGTAAGTGGGAAACAGTGGAGGACTTCTGGAATACCCCAGTGTATTTATTTAGGGTAGTATGGCCAATGATGGATGTGGTGCTATGGAATGTACACGACTTTGTTTAAATGACTCCATTTAGTGGCAGATCCAGGGACATGCTGGCAAGAATAACTCTCTTTTATTGTTCTGCCTGCATATATATTATTTCTTATTCTGGGCCTGAGGGAATGGGATGTTGCTAACCAATTAATTCAGTCAACAGAAGTGACCACAGCTAACATGCATTATAATAGTGACAGGCTTGTCAAAAGGTGAGAAAGAAAGGATAGCATTGCTAGCAATAATTCAGTCATCATAATATGGAAATCCTTTATGTGCTCTCCGTGCAGAACATAATCACCTGCACTAATGTGATGCTAAGTCAGAAAAAACTAAGCAACTTTGCAAGTCCGTGGCCCAAATCTGACTTTTAGGCACATACAATGGTAGTGAGGGTCAGTCCTTATCAGTAGACTAGAGCTTGGGTATGAAAATGTATTGTTGGTAAAACAAACAAGGAGTTTGGTGGCACTTTTTAAGACCAACAAATTATTTATCACATTAGCTTTCGTGGGAGAAATATCCCTGTTCGTCAGAAGCTTGCAGAACCCCATCTTCAAGCATCTGATGAAGTGGGATTTTTCTCCCTTGAAAGCTCAGGTGATAAATAAATCTGTTACTTTAAAAGTGCCACCAGACTCCTTTTTCTATTATATTGGGTTAATGTAACTAGTTACCAGCATACACAGGACATAGAAGATGATACTTCAAAGTCCTGAGTACATTGTTTCCCTGGGGACAGCAGGCCTAGTACTTCTGTAAGTGCTGAGTGGCTAGGGGACTGGAGACTAGACCCTTGTATAGAACTATGACTTCATGATCTGGAGATGACTGCAAAACTTATAAGACAAAATAGTTTTGCCTTTCAACTTCTGGGTACCCATCTGGCTCTGTCAATCTATTTCTTCACTTCCATGGGTGGGTACTGAAAGAGATCCTGAAGGTGACTGTCTCTGGCTGAGGGATTGGAGAAAATCAAGTGTCTGATGAAGTGAAAGCTCATGCAACAAATAAATTCGTTAGTCTTTAGAAGTGCCACAGTCGTCCTTGTTTGTTTTATCAGGTTACAGTCAATCCGGTTGATTGCCTCTCTTAACTTCAACATTTGGTCAGTGGTGCTCCATCCAAACTGAAAGTTAAGAATATGCAAAAGTGCATTTTCTGGTGAGGCTCTCAGCTGAGGCAGTCATTCTGTTTATCTATTTTTGTCTTCCATTCACCTAGCCGAAGATGTTTACTTTTGGAATATGAAGGATAGGTCCAACTTTAAGTGAAACACAGTTAAACAAGTGTTTACTGTTAAGTGCTTGCTTGTTTAACACTGTTAGGTTTAAGAATGAGAAGATAAGAGATCAGTAATATACCTCACTTCAGACATTCTAAAACTATAGTTTGTTTCCTCTTGACCCATAGAAAGTTAACCATTTAAAAAGTTTGTTTTTTGAAGCGAGGCCTTGAGTCTAGTAAAATCATCCAGATACTTTTCTGTGCAATCCTATAGTGATGCTGACACTACAACCTTGCAGCATTTTCATTGTGAAGACTGAGACTCACTGCATATATTCACGCACACGGTTCTGCCACAGAGGTCATGCAAATGACTTAAAGAGTCTAAACAGAAAAGTGGAGATTTTCTAAAGCAATTATGATTGCTTAACCGGATGCATACAATAGTCCATTGTCTTCAGCGGAACTGCGCATTTATGCAAAGTTAAAGACATACATGCATAAAACTGGACTGAGTCAGGGTTTCATTTGACAGTTAGAATCTAGTTAAAATTCAGAAGTGAAAATTGTATCAGAAAGGCCTTAAGTGGAATTTCAGCAAAGGCTACCCATGAGGCATTCACAGGTTTCAGTACCAGATAGTCTTTTTGTCCTTTATTGAAGATTATTGTCATTGCCAACCATGCTTAGCTTTTGTTGTGATATGATATAATGAGTGTAAAATGATGAGCAGATAGAAGTGTGAAAAACTGGCCTGGAAGTAAGGGGTAATAGGCACCTATATATAAAAAAGCTTGGAATATCAGCTCTGTCCCTATAAATTTGGAGCATCTCTTCACCCTAGTATAAAACCTTAACAATTGTCACCAGTAGGAAATGTAACCCGAGGAGAGGAGGGGTTGGTGGTTGCTCAAAGCAGCCAGGATTGGATGGGAATGGAATCAAGAACATTTGGGTTTTCTCCTCCCTAGGTCCCCCACCCCACAATTCTCGAGCTGTGTGAATAAACTTTAAATTGAGATGTGCAGCTTCCCTGGGGAATAACAAAACCACAAAAAGAGCAATAACCTGGCTAAAGCGCAAATGGGAGGGTGACAAAATCTAATCAATTTGAACTGTATATATTCGTGGGCCAGGCAATAAATGCGGACTCACATGTATGTCTTCTTCCCCTATTACATGTAGATCTTACTTGTGTAAAGAAAGGCTTTTTGGAGCAGAGATGCCAATGCTGAACCAGGAACATGTTGACTGCATTTTAAAATTTTGACTGCAGTTAAAAATAAAAAGATTCTGTAAAGAATGCGAACATGGCCCGTAAATGATTTTTTTAATTAGCATTTCTGGATTGCTCATCAGAATAAGTGTGGGGCAGTTCTGTTAAGGCACTGTGAGCTTAGCAAACATCTCAAGCCCCTCTCTCAATCCATTTGAAGTTCCATGCTATCCTCTCCCCTCCATTAAAGTTCTAGTTACCATTCTCACTTGGCAAACCTTTGCCAAGCTGCTGAACATCCGCTGTCCCCAGAGCTGCATATTTGTGCCTCTTCTGAAATAGGCCTAGAGCTACTAAAGTGAACATACAGTTGACCAAGTAATACCTGGGGTAGTGTCCCTTGAACTATAAAGGAGAGATACCCAAGCCAGTGCCACACCCATTAGGCATGTTAAGCAACTAAAGGCCAAGGTGTCAGGAAGTGAGGGCATATTTCAGATCTGTGCCCCAATTTTCACTTGGGGACTATTTTCCTTTGGAGTTTTGCTGAGACTATCAGTGGTTCATATGAAACATGGATGTGGATAAATGGCTACCACTTGACTGAAGTAATATTTCATAGTGAAAATAGCTACATTCTACATATGAAAACATAAAGTCCATAAATGACCTTCACATTTACACAGCAAACATGATTTTGGGTTGCACCATAGAGACATGCTTCTCTTTCAGTAAAAACTCACCAGAAATCAGCAGAATGCCTTTTTAGTACCTTAACAGTGATTACACTTCTTCCTCATTAAAATGAAAGGATCCTCTTCTTCCTGTTGCGCCACTAGAAGGCTGTGTGAGCAAGGCCTACAAGGAAGGACAAACAACCCAACCTACCACCATCAGTAGATCTTTCCAGTAGACTCCTCAAAGTAGCATAGTTACCTATTCAGATTCTGTAATAAATAAAAACTAAACACATGAACACACTATACAATGAAACTGAGAAGAACTGGCAGGGTTATACCTGTGGATTGTTGATGAGGAAAGTAGGGTGGGAAAAACTGAGGATAATTAATTATGGGGCACTGTTTCACTTTACAGATCAGGTCTTAAGTAAATGTCACCCAGCAAGTCATTTTTAATGCCATTAGGCAAGGAGGTCAATTCTGGAAAGATGATTGTTTAACAATCTCTTAGGGATGCGGCTGGGCTCTTTGTGGCTGCAGGAGGTGAACATACTATGACAGGAACAGCTCCTCAGTTAAGATAGCCATTTTCATTTGCCTAAGGCCAGCTGTGATAAACGTTGGAGGAATTTGTTTTTAGTCCTTGTCTGTATCAGTACAATAAAGAGCCGTTGGAAGAGGAATAAAAAGTGAAAGTGTGAACTACCTACTCACCTAATTCAGGAAAGTACAACCAGAAATTGGGTAAGCTAGATTTTAATTGAGGGCCTTGTTTCCTAATGACCATTAGATAGCAGAAGTGCTGCTGGCTTGAGAAAAGACCTGGGGCTTGGTGAGCTGCAACTTGGGGCTTGAGCCACATAAGCATCCCATCACCACGGGCGGCCTAGCAGCAGACTCGGGCTCAGGTGCTGGGACGTGGGGCTCAAGCCCCATAAGTCCAGTGCCACTGACAGCCCTGTTAGATAGTCTCCTTTTCAAAAGTGTTAGAGTGTCACTCCAGCAAATTTTATTATTGCTGAACACTTAATCTCTCTTATTGACAGAAAATAGCCACTTCATGAGTAGGGAGAAGGAGTTGGTTAGTATTTATATATAGCTAGCATTTGTGTTCAGGGGTCTTGTGGCTCAGGAAATGTTTGTTCTCTTCAGCTTACTCAAATACTATGTTTACCAAATTTGCACATGCAAATAGCTAGTTATGCTGCCATTGCCTATTTGCATTCACAGCCCATTTTGCACTTATTATTACAGATAGATGATGTGCATTTATTTTTTTACACACAACTACTTCTCCTTTTGTTTGTCAATATCTCTCCTCCATCATGAGTAGCTTTAAAACTCTAATGAGCACCTGCCTTGTATTTCTATAACAAATGCTGACCAATTCTCAGGAACTTGGTCATTTGCCTCATCTTCAGAAACTGAAACCACTGTGTTAGTATTGCAGCATTTCTGTATGTGTGTGAGATGAGAAGAAAGTTAGCAGATGAGCCTGCAAGAGATAATGGGGGCGAGGTCACTTTTTTTTTTCTTGGCCCAACTTCTGTTAGTGAAAGAGATGAGCTTTCAAACTTACACCTTTATAGGTCGGGCTCAGTGTAATCTTGAAAGTTTGTCATTTTCACCAACAGAAGTTGGTCCAACAAAAGATATTACCTTGTCACCCACTTTTCTCCCTGGGACCAGCATGGCTACACAACAACACTGCACACAACAAGCGAAGGATGTGCTTAGTTGGCTGCTCTCAATGGTGACCCAATTTCTTGGTTTACACTTTTGTATGCAGGACAGATGGTGTTAAGCATGTAAGATGATTATCCCAGAGCAAATCCCTGTGCTTAGTCATTCCCCCACAGAAGGTGTGTCAAGTAGAAAACATGGAATTAATCTTCCTTCACCTGAAGATGTTTACAGGAACTGCTTGAGGCACAAAAACAAATATTGAGGTTTAGGCTATGATTCAGGCATGCAAACCTCGCCCCTATTTCCAAACCCATCTTTCTGCTTTTCCAAGAAAGAGAAAGAATGCTTTCACTCCTGCACCCACACACATGAGGGGAGAAGACTTGTACTTACGGCGGTTCTTCAGTTTCAATAGCTGCCAGATCAGCACCATTACCTCTGTACAGGATCCTTTGGTGGTATTTAACCAGTACTGTGTAGATCACCACCTGAAGCGAATGCAATCAATAACACTGGTAGTTCAGTATTAATTACACATTTTAATAATCAAGGGCACAAGTGACTTTAGGATGAAAAAGAAAACAGAATTGGAGAGCAGTCATGAAATGTCATAGCATGGTGGCTTAGTTGCATGGGAAACACTTGCTTTTTTGCCACAGGCACTGGAAAGAAAAACTGAGATTTAAAAAATTCTGCAAATGAAGTAGCAGTGACACTGACATCTGTACATATCTGGTGGGTAAAGCTGATTGATTTGGGGCATAAGGGCTCATCAGGTAAAGTTTCGTTTACTCTGGAAGGTGTGAAATAGAAAAATAAATCCCTACCTGGCAGGCAAACTTTTCTTAATAGTGCACCTTTTTAAAATTCCCAGGGTGCTGTTCTGGGAATTGTATTGGACTGTGAGATGATTAATATGATCCACATCACAGCAATGAGCCATAAGGTGGAACCATAACAATAGCACTTTGGATCCAATATCAGTGTGTCTCTCTATTGATTTCATTGAGCTCTGTGTCAGGCTCTTAGTGAGATGGTAGCCCTCTTGTTGTGCATCTGTATGTTGGTGAACTGAACCAAGACTGTGGTGGTCCACCTGGTGTCTGTCTGTTCCTTGGTAGGCTCTTTATATTGCCTGGCTTCAACCCTACCTGGCCAAATGTCTTTTAAAATAAAACTGTTTTAAACTCAAACCTTGAGAACAGCCAATGTTCCCTTTGGAGGGGAGTGGTTTCTCTTTGCTACCCCATAGCCTAAGGAAGAGACTACCAGGGGTTTGCCAATTTATCAGCAGAGCTCTCTTCCTACTTCCAGGAGCTCTTCCTCTCTGAGACCAGGAAATCTGAAGAGCTGTTTTCCCCTCAAAATTTCCCCTTTGTTTTGATTGGCTGGAAGATTGATCAACTGAATAGGAGAGAGGGGAAATTGCCCAAACTAAACTTCACTACCAGGTTCCTGGCCCTTGGTTTGAAAAGACACCTGTCTCTTCTTAGACCATCTTATCCAGGTATCACTTCCTTTCTAACCACATCCACTCCTGTTGTCCCAAAGGGTTTTTGTATAGTTGGTGTTGTTTAGAGTGGGGTAGCCTGCCTGGGCTCCATTTGACCCTTTGATTCTTTTACACTTAAGGGACCTTAGAGAGGTATGCTGCCTGCCAGGTGCCTGTATCTGAGATGTAACGGAAGGATTGTCTAAAATCATCCGCCCCTCAATGTTCCCTCTAAGCTGATGATGCAGCTGAGCAAGTTGTGGTATTTACTGAGCAACAATTTATGAGGCCTGGGCAACAGTTTTTTGGTGCTCAAAGTATCAGCATGCCTAAGGACCTTACTTCAAAAGTAATTCATAGATGTCTTTTCATTCAAACTTCAATAAAAATGTTAAATTGATGTACTGTAGTTTTATTAATTTACTAAACAAATGTGAGACAATGAAACTTGCTGCCTGTCTAGCCTCTACCATCATCTACACTGCTCAGTTTTTCTTGCCTGTCTTTGTCAGATTTCCAGAATACATATATAGACAAAGTGGGATTTTCTCCCACAAAAGCTCAGGCAAAAAATAAATCTCTTAGTCTTTAAGTGCCGCAAGACTCCTTGCTTTTTTTGCTTTACTAGACTAACACGGCTGCCCCTTTGAAATTTAAGTCCCTGTTATGCTGCCCAACTGGGGTAAAAGGGATTCAAAGTGGATCAGGCCCTAAATGTCCAAAACGTAGATTGAAATTAAGTAGGTAGCTTCAGATTTGATCATGAGACTGACATGTTATGGGGATTGTATTTACTATCTAGCTATCAACCTTGAAAATACGCCTATTCTGCCCTCAGTAAACATATTCAATTACCATGCATTGCAAATCACAATCACAAGGTAGCAACCACTTCCCAGATTCCCTCAGGGCAACACCTTAAGTAAAGTTATCTGAGAAATTCAAAACTTTTAAAGGTGGCAAGGGCAGAAACCATGTTTCAAGACAGTTTCTCACAGCATCACATCTCTGTAATAAGGGCCATCTTTTGTGCTTAAAGAATTTGCATCAAATAGAGCTAGGTTAGAGTCTGTTACATTATCATGCCCAATCATACCTCTCAAAAGCTAAATATGGGACAACAATCCCCTAAGTGAATGGCAAAAAATTGATCAGGCATACAGGAAACTTTAAACACTGTGAGTATCCCCCTTTAATATAAAGTGACTCTAACATCTCAGTTTTGGCATTTATGGGGTTTTTTTTAATCCAAAGCATTTTCAACAATAAAAGGGAGGCTATAATTAGTATGCCTGGAGTGTAAATACTTTCAGAACTAAAATAAGCAAAATGAGGTACAATTGAGATTTGTGTGTCTGGTAGTGGAATATAATAAAGGTTGTTTAATAATTTTTAATTTTTGACAGTTAAAGCAAACCGTATCAAAGCTGCAAGAAGCAAGAGCATAAATGGATTTGTGAAAGAAAATGATTATTTTTCTAACACATTTTTGGGGAAATAGAAATACAAAGTCTCTTTTTAAAAAATTATTGCACCACTGGCAATATTTTTTTCCTTTTGCCTTAAATGACTTTTTATCCTTTCAGTTTTTCATTTCATTTTCCTAATCATTAGGATTTGTTTCCTTCCATCACAGGAGTCTATACAAAGTTACATTGTAAAACCCCCACCTTGACAAACTGATTGCATTAGAATCTCTCACAGAAAAGAAAATAAATCTGAAATTAACCCAACTTGTTTTTGCTTATTTTAAAGGATTGCTTTTCTTTCAGGAGCCTTTTAGCAAGTGAAAAGCAAAGCATTCACCCTTGATAGAGATGCTAAATGGCTCAATAAAATTTTGCTTGGGTCTTTCAAGTCCCAAGCCCTCCTCCAGCTCCAGCCTGGCTCCTTTGCCTGCAGCCCAGCTCCCATCCCCTGCCCCCACAGAGAGCCCTGCGTCCCTGTGGCCACTACATGGCTGCCTCTGGGAGCCCCACGATTTAGCCCTGCCATCTCTCAGGGTCCCCCCTCTTGCCCAGGCTCAAGGCTGCTCACCTGCTGGGGCCCACACTGGCCCCAAAGATGCCACCATCTCAGCACAAGCAGCCTGGTGCAGAGGAGAGGGAGAGATTTAAATTTCCCTCCCCCTCTGCTCCTTCCCTGGCTATGTGCAGCAGGGTGGAGGGCGGTCAGCTCTCACTGCTCCTGCAGGCAGCACAGGCTGCCTGCCGGAGCTGAGACAGGAGACCCACAGGGCTCCTCAGGGCTGGGGAAAGGCAGGGCTGCCTGCGCTGTCCCACATGTTCACTGCGCTGGTGGGGGGGGGGCACTGAGCCCCTGTCCACTAGCGCAGCTTGGAGGGAACATTGCCTCAGACTACTACCCCATGCTTCTTATCCATGTGGGTACCAATGATACTGTGAGGGGTGATTCTCAGCAGATCAAAGGTGACTTCAGGGCTCTGGGAGCGAGGGTGAACGAGTTTAGAGCACAGGTGGTGTTCTCCTTGATCCTTCCAGTCAAGGCTAGAGGCCTCAGGAGAGACAGATGCATCCTAGAGGTGAATGCCTGGCTGCGAAGATGGTGTGGTCAGGAGGGATTTGGCTTCCTTGACCATGGAGTCCTGTTTCAGGACAGAGGATTGATAGGCAGAGATGGCCTTCACCTGTCCAGGAAGGGGAAGAGCATATTTGGACACAGACTGGCTGACCTAGTGAGGAGGGCTTTAAACTAGGTTCAGTGGGGGAAGGAGACCAAAGCCCACAGATAAGTAACAATGTGGGTGTTCTGGGGGAAAGGCTGGAACTTGGGGGGTGGTGGGACTGTATCAACAGCAATAAAAGAGAAGGTAGTTGGAACATGGGGGGGAATCAAATAAATGTCTTAAGTGCTCTACTGAAGCCCCAATATGTGAGGAGAGTGGGGGAGGAGAACTCCAAGAAAAAATGCAAGGTGGTTTATGTAACAGAATTGGAAATCAACATGACAAAGTAGGGCAATTGGCCGGGTATCTTAGGTGCCTATACACTAATGCGAGGAGCCTGGGAAATAAGCAAGAAGAATTGGTAATACTGGCGCAGACAAGGAACTATGATATTATAGGAATAATGGAGACATGGTGGGATAGTCTGCACAACTGGAGCTCTGCCATGGGTGGGTATAAACTGTTCAGGAAAGACAGGCAGGGAAGAAGAGGGGGAAGAGTAGCGTTATATGTAAAAGAGCTCTATGACTGCTCAGAGCTCCATTATGGAAGTGGAAGCGTGCCAATAGAAAGTCAGTGGGTTACATTGAGAGGGGAAAGCAACAAGGGGGATGTTGTGGTGGGTGTCTGCTATAGACCACCAGACCAGAAGCAGGAGGTGGATGAGGTGTTCTATGGACAACTAGCGGAAGCTTCTAGATCACAGGCCCTGGTGCTCATGGGGGACTTCAATTACCCTGACATCTGCTGGGAGGCCAATACAGCAGTGCATGGGCAATCCAGGAAATTTTTAGAGAGTGTTGGGGACAACTTTCTAGTACAAATGCTAGCGGAAACAACTAGGGACCTTGCACCGCTCGACCTGCTGCTCACAAACAGGGAAGAATTGATCAGGGACATAGAGGTAAATGGCAAGCTAGGCAGTAGTGACCATGACATGGTTGAGTTCAAGATGCTGATTAAAGGAAGGAAGGAAAGAAGCAAAACAAAAACCCTGGACATCAAAAAAGCAGATTTTGGCTCCCTCAGGGAACTGATGGGCAGGATCCCTTGGGAATCTAATATAAAGGGGAAAGGAGTCCAAGAAAGTTGGTTATATTTTAAAGAAATCCTGCTAAGGGCACAGGAAGTTGCCATTCCAATTAGGAGAAAGAGCAAACATGTGAGGCAGCCAGAATGGCTTAGCCAAGAACTCTGCTCTGAGCTTAAACATAAAAAGGAAGCTTACAGGAAGTGGAAGCTTGGTCAGATGACCAAGGAGGCATATAAAGATACTGCTACGGACTGCAGGGATAAAATCAGAAAGGCCAAAGGACAACTGGAGTTGCAGCTAGTGAGGGATGTAAAGGATAACAAGAAGGGGTTCTACAAGTATGTTAATAACACGAAGAGGATCAGGGATGATGTAGGCCCCTTGCAGAATAGGGCAGGCATCCTTGTGACAGAGGATGAGGAAAAAGCGGAAGTGTTCAATGCATTTTTTGCTTCAGTTTTCACAAGCATGGTCAGCTCCCAGCCCACTACCATGGGTGTGGCAGATGGGAGAGAAGAAGACAGGCCCTTGGTGACAGAAGGTCAGGTTAGGGACTGCTTAAAGAAGCTGGATGTGCACAAGTCCATGGGGCCGGACGAACTGCATCCAAGGGTGTTGAGGGAATTGGCTGATGAGCTAGCAGCACCGCTGGCCATTATCTTTCAAAACTCATGGAGAACGGGGGAGGTGCCAGAGAATTGGAAAAAAGCAAATGTAGTGCCTATTTTCAAGAAAGGGAAAAAGGAGGATCCAGGGAATTATAGACCAGTCAGCCTCACCTCAATCCCTGGCAAAATTATGGAGCAGATTCTCAAAGAATCCATCCTAAAACACTTAGAGGGAAATAAAGTGATCAGGAACAGTCAGCATGGATTTACCAAGGGTAAATCATGCCTGACCAATCTCATCTCCTTCTATGATCAGATGACTGGTTTTCTGGACGCAGGAAGAACCGTTGATGTGATACACCTTGATTTTAGCAAGGCTTTTGATACAGTTTCCCACAGCATTCTCAATGGCAAATTAAGGAAGTATGTGTTGGATAGGTGGAATATAAGGTGGCTAGAAAACTGGCTAGATCAACGGTTTCAGTGTGTAGGAATCAATGGTTCCACGTCTAGCTGGCAACCAGTCACGAGTGGTGTGCCCCAGGGGTCGGTCCTGGGGCCGGTTCTGTTCAACATTTTCATCAATGATCTGGATGATGGAATAGATTGCATCCTCAGTAAGTTTGCGGATGACACGAAGCTGGGGGGACCAGTAGACACGTTAGAGGGCAAGGACAGGATTCAGGGAGACCTAGATAAATTGGAACAGTGGGCCAATAGAAATCTTATGAGGTTCAATAAGGACAAGTGTAAAATCCTGCACGTGGGACGAAAAATCCCCAGGCACCGCTACAGGCTGGGAAACATTCAGCTAAGTAGCAGCAGTGTAGAAAAGGACCTGGGGGTCATGGTGGATGGGAAGCTAGCTATGAGTCAGCAGTGTGCTCTTGCGGCCAAAAAGGCCAATGACATACTGGGCTGCATCAAAAGAAGTATTACCAGCAGATCAAGGGATGTGATCATTCCCCTCTCTTCTGCGCTGGTGAGGCCACATCTAGAAGATTGTGTTCAGTTTTGGGCTGCCCACTACAAAAAGGACAGGGACATGCTAGAGAGAGTTCAGAGGAGGGCAACCAAAATGATTAAAGGGCTGGAGCACAAGCCCTATGAGGAAAGACTGAAAGCATTAGGCTTATTTAGTCTGCAGAAGAGAAGATTGAGGGGGGATTTGATAGCAGCCTTCAACTACTTGAAGTGATGCTCTAAGGAAGATGGAGCTCGACTGTTCTCGGTAATAACAGAGGACAGAACAAGGAGCAATGGTCTCAAGCTGCGGTTAGGGAGGTCGAGGCTGGATATTAGAAAAAACTTCTTTACTAGGAGAGTGGTGAAGCCTTGGAATGAGCTGCCGAGGGAGGTGGTGGAATCTCCATCTTTGGAGGTTTTTAAGGCCCAGCTGGACAAAACCATGACTGGGATGGTTTAGTGGGAGTGGTTCTGCCTCTGGCAGGGGGTTGGACTAGATGACCTATGAGGTCCCTTCCAACCCTATGATTCTATGACCTGTTACAGAGGTCAAAAAGCAATCACTATTTTTTGCTTCTTCTGCCCTTCTATATTTCATTTATCTGCTTATTGATCCTATAAGTGATGTCTTTTAAATTAGTATATGAGCCATAACTTGCTCCACCAAAAGATAAGGAAGGGAGAGGAGAATGGATTTTGTTCCTTTGACCTGATGAGCATGTATAGCAATTACAGGAAATGCTGGCCACATACAACATTGTTAATTTAGCAGTCACAGTTGTAACAGCCAGCACCAGAGACTGAACTGGAAATCACCAGAGCTAAAGCCAAGCTCTCTTAGACTGTGGTGTGACAAGTTGCAAAGGGGTAGCCATGTTAGTCTAGTTCAGCAAACCAACAGGGAGTCTGGTGGCACTTAAAAGACTAACAAATGTATTTATCACATGAGCTTTTGTGGGAGAAAATCCCACTTCATCTGAAAAAGTGGAATTTTTATCCCTTGAAAGCTCATGTGATAAATAAATTTGTCAGTCTTTTAAGTACCACCTGACTCTTTTCTTGAGGTCTGACAACCTTCTCATCCTCTGAGTACATAAGGAGAAACACCACAGTGACCAGGGTTTACATAATAGCCTTCCTTTCATTCCTTCAGGCATAAGGAGAAACACAGAATCACAGAAGTTTAGGGTTGGAAGGGAACTCAGGAAGTCATCTAGTCCAAACCCTGTTCAAACAACCCCGACTACATCATTCCTAGTCAGGGCTTTGCTAAGCTGCACCTTAAAACCCTATATGGATAGAGATTCCATCACCTCCCTTAATAACCTACCCATTCTAGTACTTCACTGCTCTTCTAGGAATGAAGATTTTCCTAACATCCAATTGTACACTATTTTATTTCTTTCAATAACTGTTTTTGAAAGAAGTCAGAACCCTTCTTCCGCCTTTTCAGATGAAGATGTCTGCCTGCCTGTGTCCTCTTTTCCTTTTTTATGTTACTGTTCTTACAGCCTTCCTCCAAATTTCCCATTATTAGACCATCACATGGCTCCCTCTATGAATCACTGAAGCTCAAACAACATTTATTCAGGCAAACACGAGGATGATTCAACAATATCCTTTATTGCAACTTGATACATGGTTGTTCTGCTTAAATCTATCTAACCAAATACATTCACCAGGTGAGCAAGGCTAGGTTTTGTACATTGTATTTACTGTCTTATTTTAAATGCAGTAAGTAAAATATAGGTAATGCCAAACATACATAGTGCAAGAGAAGAGAAAGAGATGAACAGGTACTTGTAACTTAAGTCATGTGCAAATTCTAGCTACCATGTGGTAAAAATATCTTAGTTTATTGTTGCAGGATTAGAGCCTGATGCTGAAAGTGTTCCTGCACTCAGGTAACTTTATTATGCGAGTAGCCCCATTGAGTTCCCATTAGGATTATGGACATGAATCAAGTAACTCATGTGTAAGGGTTTGCAGAGTCAGGCCCTTTAATGGGAAAAATTCCAGTGAATATATTTTTCTACTATTGCTAATACACTTTTGAGTTTAAGCTTTTGTTCTCTAGTTTCAGACTCCTCTTATTCTTCCCCTTCACCTGGGGCTGGGCTATTGTGCAAACATCCACCTTCTTCATCTGTCCAAGGTGATACTAAGTTTCAAAATATTGCTTGAAAGGGCTGATTTTTTTCAGAGAATCATTCTCACTTGAATAGAGATGAAAACAAATGGGGTTAGACTAACGCAAGTGATGAGAATCCCACCAATGGTTATTACTACTAAAAATAATTTCTTTAGAGCCATAAATTGACATGGTGATTTTAGAAAGTAAGTCACACTCTTTGCTTCAAACAACTTTCAGTTCAAGATGTGTGTGTTACATTTACTTGTATTAAACAGATTCATTCAGCAAACTGCAGAACAACAAGGCTGAAGTTATCATTTGTGCCAATGAACCAGAACGTTCAAATGGCTGGTTCACTATTTCTAACCTGAGAGATAAATGACATTTGGAACCTGCTTATCCCCATTAAAAGTCAGTTCTCTAGTTCCTGAGCAGGAAGATAGAGAGTGGTAGGCCCGATAGTGAACACCAAGCAGAAAGGTAAACATAAGATCTACCAGAACCTATCTAACGGCTGAACTGGGGACCATAGTACATAGTAGAGTTAAACACAAAAGAGCTCTGCCAGTTAGATGAGGTGTACTTTCTGTTGTCCTCATTTTTCATTCCCTTGGTATCATTCTATTCCACCTTTCAAAATATGTTGCTGTTTATGTGCCACGTACTACTAATGTCATCAATACCAAGAGAAACAACTGCCTTAGAGCTCACAGAAAGAAAAGGGTTAAATAATTAATGTTAAGTCTTTTTCTGACTATTGCTCCTCAATCAAGTAAAATCATTCTCCTAGAGGTAAGGCATCAGCATTTTAGAGCTTGATCCAAAGCCCAATGAAATCAGCAAAAAAGCTTTGCATGAGGTCCTTAGTGAATACATAAAACTGATCTGTTTGTCCCTCTATTATGGTTCTCAGTCCTTGCTCAGGCTAAGCTCTGTCTTACATGGGAGAAATTCACCTCTGTACAGAGAGACAGCACCAATTTTAAGCACTGACGCAAGACTTAGATGTTGCCTAGCTGGGCTTCAACCAGGTCCTCTTCATAGTGGCAAATTTCGGAATCCGGACATCTGCCTAAAATTGTGATCCTTTTACTGATATGAAATAAACAAATGATTTCTTAAAAAGAAAATGACTACATGGAAAACTAAACAACCCCTCCCCAACCAGCACAGTTTGAGGTGTCAAAATTAAGTTGCACAGAGTGATTGTGCAGAAGGCTTTCTAGATGGATCTGCTGATTCTACCGCTTGTTGTGAGAGATTCACAAATGGAACGGAGGAAGGGCTGCCATGTAACTATGTTATGCTTGAAGACCAGCGAGAGCCCACTTCACACAACAGCCTTAGCATCTCAACCAGAGAGTTTTAACTTTATGCAAGAGAGAAGAGAGCGCTATGAGTGCCTAAACATTAGTGCTTGAAAGCATATGCACTCCTTATTCATTTACTGAATAGATGATTCCCCAAAGAGGTCCCCAAGTCAAGTAAAAGCTCTGTGCTATGGAGCATCAGCCAGACTGCTCTGGACCACAAGGCTTTTATATTTTGCTGAGGCTGTTCACTTTAACTCTGAGGAAGTGGTCCTATTTTCCGCTGAGTTTGGGTCTTTGTGCATTTGCAGCGTAGTTTGTTCATAGGCTTGCCTGTAAAAAAACAGAGGGAAAGAAGGGAGGCAACTTTTAACTACAGACTTGCAGAAATGTGTACAACAACAAATTGAAGCGTTTACCTTGTCCCAAGACATTCAGTCTTTGGATACTAAACTGCTTTATTAGAATAATTGATAAAGTCTATCCAAAGCCTATTGAAGTTAGCCAAATGGACTTTATATCAGGCCCTGACAGCCTGACCATCAATAGTTTGAAAAGATCTCATTACATACACTATAAACCAAAAGAACAGGGACTGGATATTTTAGGAAAATGATAATGGAATGCAGTCTTTCACCATAAGGATGATGGAAGGGGCTAATTCCCAACAGAGAGATTGCCCCCATCACAACACTGCCATTGAATTTGTCACTGTTGTTGGCAGTCTCAACAGAAAGGCAAAGGACTGGCTAGGCATTGAGACACAGCAGACCTCTCACAGTTAGGACTCACAACAAATGAAGGAGTACCTGGTGGCTCGCCACCACCACACATTCCTGTTGGCTTAGAAAGAAATATTTGGTGGACAATAATGCAGTTTCTATATTTTCTTGTCATTTTTACTGCCTCAGTTTTGGTATTAGATTTATTTGCAAGGTCTTTGTTTGTTAAAACTTAATCTGCACTTGTAATTAATTTTCCTCTTCAAGTTGTACTCTCTCTTTAGGTCCCCAGATCTGGCTGAATGTCTCCTTAGGCTACATCTGAACTATAACCTTTGCAGACACAGCCCCATTGTATAGACAGAACATACACCACAATAGGAGACTTTCAGCTATTAGAAAAATCATCTAAGCTGACATAAACACTCTTATCCATTTCACACCTCTGACTGACAAAGCTATGCTGCTAGAATTTTTATGGGTAGACCAAGGCTCAGTTGAGTATGCTTTGTGCTGGGGGAGCAAAGCAACAGGAGTTAATGAAAGTTTAAGGAACAACTGTTTTGTTTGTTTAATAAATGTCAAATTAAAACAAACCAAAATAATCATTCTTAAAGAAAAAGTAGCAGCTAAGTTTAAGACACAACACCTGGCATTATTACAATAATTCAATATTTATGCCAGAGTTAACCAATGGACAGAGCAGAGGTCCCAGCACCCCTGCTGTCAGTCTAACCATTAGTGAGTTTTTTCAGACAGCATGGCAGACGAGAAGTTTAAGAAGACAATGTGGTGACTTTATAGAGTTTTACAAAGAATCCTTTCATGCACCTCTTTTCCCCAGCAAAGCCCTTTCCAGTGATGCATGAAACCTATGGATATTTGCACATGTAAAACAGCAGATCTAATTAGTAAAGGGGCAAATTGAAGAGAGACATACTACTGCATGAACATCCCCAAAAACTAATTAGAGAAAGAAAATGGAAATTTTTACAAAAGGAGTTTGAAATACTAGTCATGTCTTCACATCCTGAAACATACCTCAGTCAGATTAAGAAAACCTGGAAGTTACATTCATCTCATTTCAGTGCAGTGCTCTGGAGAGATATAGAGTTCAGCTGGGACATCATGCCTGATCCTCCCAACCAGCAGAGCAAAGAATCAACTCTTTTTCCTCTTTGACCTACACTACAAAGGAAGTAACAATTCCAAATGTGTTCAGTCTGGCCTGGGAATGCTACAGGGCATAACTGAGGCAGTATCAGAAAAATCCTCTGGCTCCATTCCAGTCAACAATTAAACCATACTTCAGTGTGAATCACATCTGCGTGCAATCTGGCTAACATGGAATTAGTACCACACCTGGCTTGCCAAGTCAATAAAAGCACTCATACTCCCCTGATTACAGGAACAATCCTGCTAAGTGCTTAGCGTCCTTGGCTCCCATTGATGTCAGGGGGAATCTAAAATACTTCTTACTGGATCAAGCTCATGTGACAAGGTAAGATAACCCTTCCATTTAATGTAACAGTCACATTCAATGGTTAAAGGAAAACTCAGAGGATAACAACGTATGAAGACTAGCTCATCTAAATACGAGGAAGAGTAAACAATTGAAATACTGAAGGAAAAACTTAATATAAAAAATAAAAATCAACTCATGCTGGAAGTCACTGTAGTAATAAATTGATTACCATAAGACTGAATGATCAGTCCTCAATGGGAAATTAAGATAAATCAGTTTATTATAGGCCAAGTTTTATACTTAAAAGAAGGTTAATTTAACCAATGTTAAACTTTTAACAAAACCTTTAACAAAAGATTAAACTTAAATTAATCTTTTGTCAAGGTGAATTTATATTTAACAAATTTAAACAAAGATAATTTCAAAATTACTTTGAAAACATTTTAAAAATTAAAAAGCTTATTCTAGAAAATTTATCGTTGTCCTCTACACATGTAATGATTTCTAAAGAATACAGACTCTGATCTGCAAAAAGTTATGCATGTAGTTCACTAACACTGAGATCACTTACATGCAGAAACTTAAGCACTCAGTATTCTCTGGAGCAGGATCTTAACTTTGGGTCACTAAGACGGATCCCTCCATGGATGCATTGAAATGGCATTCACCATCAAATCAGACAGCCACAACATTCACAAAGTAGCAAAATGGAGCCAGGTATTTGAAAAAACAGCACTGAAAATGTATTTCTTCTTCAGCAAATATTGATCTAGCTACCAAAAATAATCGTTAACTAGAGCTAGGAAAATACATCAATACATGCTTTGTGAGTTTGCATTTTTGAACATCCCAACAAGTGAGTTTACTGGCAGAAATAGGCAAGGATACAGGAAATTTTAAACAAATAAAAGAATGCACACAAAGTGAATATTTAATTGTAGGTGTGAATACCCACAGCGGGATCCTGATGGTGGCTACATCTGCATGAGGAGCTGGGGGCATTATCGTAGTGGGCTAGCTCTAATTGAGTTGGTGCACTAGATACAGTAGTGCAATCACAGCAGCCAGGTATGTTTACATCTTATATTAGTGACACACTCCCTCTCAGGCTACATCTATACTGATGCCACTGTCAGTGCGCTCTTCCTGGTTCGATTGATCAGTTTGTGTGGAACGCTCAAACTGATCCGGAAATCGCCATAGCAACTCCAGCCCCGGAACTGGAGTATCAGTAAGGCGACTAGAAGGCATTTCTTGTCAGCTTAGCTTAACGTATAGCGGAGTACTCAGAAAGTTGTCAGGACATACTCAAGATATTTTACATACCTTGCATATCTCCCATTGACTGCTGCCAAAAAGTGCAGCAAGTACAGACTAGGGTATGACAAGAATAAGGTGGGAAATGGGGAGAAAAGGCAAAAGCTTGATAAAGGACTATTTGAGAAAGAAATAAGTGTGAACTACACATGGTGACAGTGTGATGGATCCAAGCTCCTGTACAACAGCGGTTCTCAACCTTTTGTAGGCCACGACACACTTGGCAGCGTGTTGTGACCCTATGGGACACTCCAGTCCACTCCCTCCAGGCCGAATCCAGCCATCGCCCCAGCTCTCTATGACACACTTACCACCGTGTGGCAGCACAGTAATGTGTCCTGACCCAGTGGTTGAGAACTGCTGCCGTAGAATACTGAAGGTTTGATTATACTGAGGAGCACATGCATCTCATACCTGTCATACTGGCATGTTTTGTTGCTTCTCTTATTAGTGAGCTAATCCTACCACTTGAAACTTAACTAACACTTTCCATGTTCTAGTGGAGGCAGTGTTATATGGCACAGAACTGAAATATCAGAAAACGTGGCTTTTAATTCCCAGCTCAGTCTTTGATTTCTTCAGTGATACTTGGCAAGCCACTTGACCTCTCTGTGCCTCATTTTCCCAGTTTGTACAGTGAAGATAATATTGCTTACCTTTGTGTAAGTACTGTCAGATCCACAGGTTAAAAAACACCATGGTCCTAGGTTTATGATTAATTTATAAATAACAAGTAATTAATTTAACTAGAACTCAGATGTATTATTATTACCTTTTTGTTGAATTGATTTGAGTTTTTTGCAGCAATGTCTGTTAAACTTCCGACCTGAGGGTGAAAAACAACATTTAATTAATGGATATGGAGTATATTGAAATGTGGTTGTGTGTGTGTCTGAATATATGCTATAGAGATGCATCTTATTTCATGTATAGAAAACCTCCAATGAAGACAGCTAGAGTGTCACTGTAAAGCAAAACACAGCAAAAGGATCATCAAAAGCCATACTTCAGTGTAGAACTTGATCAGTAACAGGAATGAAACTTGCTGCCCATCCATCATTGTGAGTTGATACAATTAGCTAAGTACATCACAAAGATTTTCACTCTTTGAAATGTCAGATATTGACAGTCAATACAGTCAGTGGGTGACTGAACCTGCTTCAGGCAAAGAAACAATAGATTTGCAATGCTTTTACAGTCATGTTATTAAGCAAAAGAAAAAAAGATTACTGTGTGCGTGTCAGGGTGCAGTTGGGAATAAGCTGATTGCCTTGAAGAGACCTAGCCATTTAAGCCATGGCTTTTCCTTGCTGACTAGATCTACAGGGTGCATACTGAGCTCCTCTGCAGTAAGATTTGCATTTACACAATATGCTTGATTTAAATGCATTTAAACAAGATGAACCTAAGCACAGGAAATGATTCTGAGGATGGGGCCAGAGAGGAGAGTTTGAGGTAGGTGAAGCATCAGCAGCAAGATGCCATATTTATACCCAAAGTTTTCAGAAAGTCTCCCTTCACTGGTCTAAGACGAATGCTGGTGGTAATAGCTGCTCTTGCATGAAGTAGTCTTGGGTGCTTTTACCAGCATCATTTATTCTTACTTTGAAAAGCTCCAGAGAGGTAGTTAGGTTAGTCTAACTCAGCAAAAACACAGAGTCTGATGGTGCTTTTAAAGACTAACAAATTTATTGATCACATGAGCTTTCATCTGATGAAGTGAGGTTTTCTCCCATGAAAGCTAATGTGAATAATAAGTTTGTTGAATTTGTTATTTGATAAAATAAATGTGTTGTCTTTAAAAGTGCCACCAGGCTCCTTGTTTGTTTTACTTTGAAAAGTTTTAGCTAACACAGACACAGACACACTTGCCACTGCTAAAACAAAGATGTGTCCATGCTAGATCAACAGTGCGAGAAATTCTGAAAATGCTCAGTGTAACCACAGTTAGAGTGGCTCAGCAGAGGACAAACCATGACTAGAGAAGAGAAGTAAATGGGTAGCGAGAGGGTGCATTTGGTAAGCCATTGGGTTGAGTGAAGCCATGAAGAGGGTACAACTGGTTCAGTGGTTCAGCCTATTGTATAAGTCTGATGGACTGGCTGTTAAATTGAGGGCTAGAACTTCCCCACCTATCTAGTTTTCCTCATCAATCCTTCCTAATAGTACTACAGTAGTTTCACTGGTATGACCACTAGCTTGAGGGGTCTGGCAGCCTCTCATATTGTTGATAAATCAGCCTTGAGATCAAGATATTCATGCATAAAGAAGCTATTCTCTTTCTTCTGCTCTCCCTGCTTACCTAGTGATGTGTAGAAATCTTGAGGTTGTATCTGAATGTATAATTTGTTACCAGTCTTGTGCATTGTCTTCCTATTCTTCCTCATGATGCCTATACTGACCTCCCAAAGGCTCTATCTGTGTCTTCCTTCTACTCTCTTTGCATCATTTTTCTATGCCTCCTAGACTTAGAATTCCAATGTAGTAGTAAGATAGAAAAAGAAAGAATGTCTCCCATGAAGATTTTCATGAATTAATGTGGTGAGTTCACCTTATTAATATTTATGGAGTCTGATTATTCATTGCAAATGAGTGTTCTGGCTACCTGTGTTTATTCATGAAACTGGTTGTGAAACCTGAAAATGTCATGAATTTTAGTGTGAATGACTGTTTGCCAGAAATGCCCAGTGCATGGTATTCGCTACTCATTGCTCCTTATTTTCCCCCTTAAAAATGTTTTAGCCACACATATCAGGTAGGATAAATGGCACTGCATCACACCCCATCAATAATCATCATATATAGTTAAAGAGGACAAACCATAGTGTAAAAATTATTCACATACATTTTGGTGAAAAGCAGAATTCATTACTAGAAATACAGATTGGGTCTGAAAACAGGACTATTCATAGCAATTTGTTTGATCGGTTTTAATGCCAAACAACCTTTCTCCTTTTTAAAATTTATCCTTAAAGAGAGCTGCTGTGAGGTCTTTCAATAATAATCTAAGTATAGACAATATAGATCCTTTGGAGAGAAACCTGCCCCATTTGAACTTTGGCTCTTCAGCTTATTGTTTTTACATATAGGACCTTCATTGATTATATCTAATGTATGAGATAAGCATCTGTGTCTCCCTGCGATTTTACAGCAGACACACTGGTGGATCTGATCAGATAGCAAATAAG
This sequence comes from Podocnemis expansa, assembly GCA_007922195.1. Lineage (NCBI taxonomy): Eukaryota > Metazoa > Chordata > Testudines > Podocnemididae > Podocnemis > Podocnemis expansa. Next base: position 35,119,358 of record ML681981.1, read on the forward strand.
AATTATACATGCTAAAACTAGGAAATGACTTCTACATTACCACCCTACAAAACCAGAATTAAAGAGCAATAGAATCTGTGTTGTGACAAGCTGATTAAAAGCCCTTGGGCCTACTTGCAGAGCAATACTGAATAGGAATTAAACCATGACTTGCAATACCACATGTTCTGGAATATTGGGAAATCCAAGGTGCTACTGGATGGCAATGAAGCATTACAGACATTTAAAATACATAATTACAGTGAAAAAAAAGCCATTCAAAAAATCACAAGGACATGTTTCCTGACATGCAGCGTGTTCTTTGGAAAAAGCCCCCATTCCCATTCTTTCAATTTAATTTAGAGGCCCTTTGTTCCATTAAGAGAAACAAGGTATCGCTGTGGTAATCTGGTGTGCAGTAATCAGAAAGTATATTATCATCATCACATTCACATCAAAGTATTGCCAAATAGGTGTTCTTTGGGAAATACAAGAAGTTACTTATCTGACAAAAGGCTTAAATATCATACTACAGACTGTGCAACAGACAGCAAGACAGACGGCTCTGAAGTTCAGCAGTAACACCAGTGCAAAGCAAATGGACTAAATTCATCAGGTCTAACTCCTCAAAGTTAATTGCTCATCTTGGCACAGTAGGTTTTGGTAGTTCTATAGGACATGTAATTAGCCTAAAAATAGCAAATTTGTACTTTACGCTGAAAAACAAAAGGCTAAGAAGGCAAATAAGTCAGTCACAGATGTGGCTAATAGGACTTTACTATACCTTCTGTTGAAAAAACACTGAAGCACAAGATCAAGACAAACAGCAAGCTAAAGAGTGTAGAGAGCTTCATTCTTCCAGCTACTCAGGCAGTCTCGCTGAAGTGAGATTGAAGCAATGTTTTTGGTTTGCTATCAGCTATAAACTGATGCTTTTATATAAGGAAAGGAAAAATGCTGTGTTCACAGTGGGTGGAGATTTGGCCTTTGTATTTCCTTTCAGGAGATGGAAAGAATCAGCCCTTCCCAACCTAAGAAATGGCTGGCTGCCATAAAAAGTCTGGCTAGCATTAGAGACACCCAGTCTACTAGGCGGGAACATGGATTTTGAGCCTAGAGCAAGCATGGGTGTTCACATACAGGGTTTCAGTTTTGGTCCTTCTTTGTTGGACGTGTACCAGCTTTGATGGCTCTAATTGACACTTGGTGAATTGTCAGGGTGAGCTATGGATGAGAGGTATAAAGAGGTGGTTGGTACTGGAAGAGCTTTACAAAAACCAAAAAATCACCATGGTGTTTACATCAGAAACATTGCCTATCGTGCTGCCAACTCAACAAGCTAAAATGACTTCTGATCAAGCTGTGTATTTCTGGGTTTATTATTAACTTCTTGAAAGTAATTATATTGTAATTATTTTATCTCTGCAAATAGAGCTGAGATAAAGAGGTCCATCAAATTCAATACAATATCTAGGTCAAGAAGTCGTATAAAGGAGCAATGTTTTTTCTAGTTTTAAGCAGGGGCGAGCTGTGGAGCTGTATTCAGTTGGAGATCGACTGGGGTTTGGGTCTGATGGTACCAAAATCTTAAATGTTATCCTTGAGAAGTTTGTCCTCCAAACAGTAGAAATTTCATAAGACCAATTCCTCTTACGATGTTTCAGCTGATTGGAATCTGTCCACCAACAGCAGAAGGGTATGTGTGCAAACCCTGACGCTGCAGCACTCTCATTGGGGACCTTGAAAGTGACTACAACAAGCATAGGATCATCCCTGGACTACTTTGAGTTGAATTCAAACAAATAGTTCAGTGAAAAAAAAAATGAAAATGAACATTTCAGAAAATGTCCTCTAATTTGTTTTAAAAAAATGCCAAATGAACCATTTCGATACTTTGTTTTGAATCAGCATTGTCTATATGAAATGTTGATTGAAAATGACATTTTCAAGACAAAGTTTTGACTTTACTTGACCTTCAAAACTTTTCGTTTGACCCAAACAAAATTGTTTCCTTTTTTTTCACTTCAGCAAGATAAAACTGAAAGTTCAGTTTCAGTTTCAGACTGATTTTTGTGTGCCTGTGCGGTTGTTCAGTTCTAGTTACGGCACAGTATGGCAAGGGAGTGTCCCTACAACCTTTATGCAGCTAGTCATTCAGGACCCAGTTAAGAAAAGTACTTAGGCATGTTTTTGATCCATTCCTATTCAGGAAAGCACTTGCTCAACATGGTTAACAGCTTTCCTGAATACGGATGTTTTTCTGAACCACAGCAAAAAGCCAGGTCTAGATTTTTCTAGAAACAGCATTACATATGTGACATAGCCATCAATATTATGCAAATCCTTTCATATTTTTTAATCCTCTCAATTAAAGGGCCAAGAAAGAAAATAAAATGAAGAAAAGTAGGAACCTTCAGATACAATATGCAAATTTTAAAAACATTTTAAATTCCTCCAGGGTTTCAAATTTAGCTTAGTATTATAATGAGGCATTTCCCCTTTAACAAAGACATTATGATCACAGTGAGAAAGCAAGGCAGTTACTGACAGCTGAACTATGTGAACTATGTTAAAATCAAGCTCAGCATCCAACTCCTGCAATTAGCTCCCTGCGGGTCAAATTAAGACAAAACCATAGCAAAACAACAGGTGATTCTGCTGTAGTTATAATGGATCATATCTGACATAATATGCAGTTTCTGGAGAGCACAAATAAAGAGCTCTAAATAAACGGGATATGCCAAAACTTTAGAGAGACAAAAAGAGAGCAAATGGACTTGGCATTTTTTTTCAAGGAAAAAAAATACTAGATCTAAGAATAATTAAAGTCTGGGAAATCATTAGGCATCTGATCCTATTTCTTCTGAGAGCAACCAAAATTTTGATTCTTAACTTAAATGGGGCCAGAATTAAGGAGTGGGAGGATAGAAGTATTTCTCTGTTGCATGCTATCCAATCAAGCTGAGATTTCCTGAAGCAGATAGTCAGTGAAGCAGGAAATACAGGGCATTTTTCATGCAATTCAAACTCCTCTCTCCTTTTCCCTCTCTTGTGAAAATTGCAGGGTAAACTTATGGATAAATGTGGATTTTGCAAAAACACAGACATGAGATTTCCAAGGAGTAAAAAATAGCAAGGAAGAGAAAACAGTATTAGCAGTAAGGGGTACTTTCATGATGCCCATGATTGATAGGGAAATAGAAAATATATTCCTGGCCAGGAGGTCTGAGAAGAGGAGCAACATTTTAAATCACAGACAAGCAGAAGTATCCTGAAGAATACAAGGAAAAAGACTGGCAAGAGAATTACCTAGAAATAATTCAATTTAGAGAGGGTATGTCCACACGTATCTTTTAAATCAAAATAATACTGGTTATTTCCATTTAAAAAAGATTAGGTCCACATGACATTGTCTTGTTTCGAAATGATGAGCTCCGTCATTTCAAAACAAGAGATGTTATTTCAAAATAGCTTAAACCTACTTTAATTCGAATCATCTGTTATTTTGAAATGGTTATTTCAAAATAACACTTTTGTCCTTCTCCTTCCCAGGGCGCCTTCCTTTTTGTATATATTGGGTGGGGGCCATGTTGCCACACCTCCCATGGTGCCCCTCTCTTGATTTGAAATAGTAAGTCCTGCATCTGGACTTGCTATTTTGATTTGGGGTTTTTGCTTATTTCGATTTAAGTTCATTCAAATTAAGAATTGTATTTCAAATTAACTTATTTCAATTTAACTTAAATCAAAATAAGCATGTATGTGTGGACTTAGCCAGAGAGTTTAACTACTATGTTGATAGGCACTAAAGAACAATCTAAGACAAAGTATGAAAGTCTGATAGTGTCAAGTTCCAAAGGGGTAGCCATGTTAGGCTAGTCCAGCAAAAACAAGCAAGGAGTCCTGTGACACTTTTAAAGAATAACAGATTTATTTATTGCATACGTGATATATATGCATGTGATAAATAAATTTGTTAGGCTCTAAAAGTGCCACAGTACTCCTTGTTTGATAGTGTCAGGTTTGTATATGAATTCCAGCTCTGCAGTTTCAAGAAGGGTTTTTGAAGTTTTTTGTTGTTGAAGTATAGTAACTTTTATGTCTGTAACAGACTGTCCAGGGAGATTGAAATATTCCCTTACTGGTTTTAGAATGTTACCATTCTTGATGTTTGATTTATGTCCATTTATTCTTTTCCATAGAGACAGTGCAGTTTGGTCATGGCAACTGGCAGAGGGGCATTGTTGGCACATGATGGCATATATCACATTGGTAGATGTGTGGGTGAATGAGCCCCTGAGAGAATGTTGATTTGGTTATGTCCTTTGACGGTGTTACTAGACTTGATATTTGCAGGGATAGGTCCTTGAGTTAGTGTTTCTGTTGTAAGGTGTGTAGTTTTTGGTGAGTATTTGCATAAGGTTGGGAGGACTGGCCTACCTCCCAAGGCTTGAGAGAGTGATGGATCGTCAGTCTTCCAGGATAGGTTGCAGATCCTCTGGAAAGGTTCTTCTTAGGAGCTGTAAGTGATTGCTGATGGCATTCTATTGCTATCCTTGTTGGGCCTGTCCTGTAGCAGGTGACTTTAGGTACCCATCTGGCTTTGCCAATCTGTGACTTTACTTCCTCAGGTGGGTGCTGTAGTTTTAAGAATGCTTGATAGAGACCCTGAAGGTGTTTGCCTCTGTCTTAGGGATCGAAGCAAATGCTGTTGTATCTTAGGGCTTGGCTGTAGACAATTGATCATGTAATATGCCCCATATGAAAGCTGGAGGCATGTAGGTAGATACAACATTCAGTAGGTTTGTGGTATAGGGTGGTGGTTATGTGGCCATCGCTTATTTATATGGTAGTGTTTAGAAAGTGAATCTCTTGTGTGGACTGGTCCAGGCTGAGGTTGATGATAGGGTGCAAATTTTTGAAATCTCAGTGGAATTCCTCAAGGGTCTCCTTTCCGTGGGTCCAAGTGATGAAAATGTCATCCATGTAGCACAAGTAGAGAAGGGGCACTTGGTGAGGAGACGAGAGGAAACATTGTTCTAAGTCAGTTGTAAAAACGTTGGCATAGTGTGGAGCCATGAGGGTACAGCCAATCTGGACACTTCTAGACATGCATATTTAATTAAATCATTAAAGTAGACAGTGCTAGAAGTTTGGCTCCTTTTTAAAACATTTTAGTAGATTCCAATTTTTACTCCCAAAAGGAAGAAACACCTTTTTGTAAGATGTTTATATAAGATCTATCATGAGGCTTTCAGAAGATGGATGAGATTTAGAGACACAGTTTAAACATGAAAAGACTACTGTAATCTCATAAAGGGTGCTGAGCAAGGCAGGAAACAAGCTGTGAGTCAGTCATGTTGGTCCTTTGCTCCAGGACAGCCATCTGTGACTGACTTTTCTCCCTTTGTATTGATTCAGCCCTGTTGGCTTGTGCACACAAGAAAAGGGAGGAGTCAGTGCTCCCCCTACTTATTCATCATCAATGTATGCCCACAGGGAGTTTCAGGAATGGCAGCTGCCCCACACTTCCTTCTGTTCTTGAGTGGGGATTTCTAATAATTCTTTCCCGTCTTACTGTTTTTCCACTGCCTTCAAACCTGCTCCTGTATTCTTCATCCCACTTGGGTAAGAGCCATTCTCTCTCTCTTTTCCCCTTACAGCACTAGAGCACAGTGTTAATATCAATTTCTTTACTACTACTTCTCCAGTTTGTTCCAGCTCAACAAATTGGGTTCTGCCCTCTCCTCTCCAATGAAATTGCACTTAAAAAACCCCACCATTGGCCTCTGTCTAGGAAAATCAAAGACTCATTTATTTAACTTTGATCTTTTACGATTTGTCTGCATCCTTCAGCATAACTGATTGCCCTCCCTTTCCTCATCTTTCTCTTGGATTGTGTGTATAATTCTGCTCGCTTTCACTTTCTTTAGCTGGCTGGTCTTGCAACTTCTCCTAAATATTAGTTGTCCCTTACATGGGAGTGTCCTTCAGAATTACATTGGTGGTCTTCTCCTCTCTTTGTACCCATTCAATTTTTGAACTCTCATGTGCTTCCAGTTTCTTCTGACTGCCCTACAGACATTTATTTATTCCTGTCAGTTTCTCTATCTCCAGTCTCCATCCTCTTCCCCTTCTTCTCTTTGCTGCCCTGCCTAAAAATGACAAAAAAAAAAAATTGTTGAAAGAATTATTGACTAAACATTGGGTTTTCAGGTATAAAACACAAGTAAATGAATTTTTGTGAAAAATTTCTGATTTCTGGAGAAAATGCTGACTTTTCATTGAAAAGTCCAACACTCCAGGACTGAAAAGTGAACATTTTTCAGTCAAAATCTGAAAAACATAAATTCTGAAATGCTGCTTCATTGCCTTATGGAATTGCTGATTGGGTGCCCTTATTCTCTCATTCTCCTCTGTGGCCTGGACTCCCCAAACTCTATCTCCCATGAAGCACGATTGTCAGAAACTCACAACATATTCAGTAGTTCGAGAAGAAAAGATGGACAGTGTAGTCTGGCTGAAGAGCGCAGCCTATGGAGGAAAATGGGGGCAGGAAGCGTCCAAACTACAAGTATGAGCACCATAGCGATATTTTCAAATGGAAATTTTTGGTTTTAAATTAAAAGTTTTTAGTTAACATTTTTAAATTTTGTTTTCTGGATGAAGATTCAAGCATTCGGCTCTGGTCCTCCTTCAAGTTCAGTTCAGTTTTGGAGTGCAAGAGGGAGTTTCTTTCCTCCAGCAATTCTTTCCTGAATTGACAATTTCAGCATTGTTCCCATCTTCTGGGCAAACATCCACTCTCCTCCTCTGATGCTGCCCAGTTTCTTACTAGATCCTGTTACTTTCTGCTTTTGATACCACCTATGCTGCCCTTTCCTGATTACTCTACTGCTAAACCCTGGACAAGGTCTTGGCTACTTGTTGCAAAACAACTATAAATCTCTTTAACCTCATTTTCCCCTCTCCAGACTATTCCAAATGGGACCATTTAAGGCAGGGGTTTTCAGCTTTTTCAGGGTCACAACACAGTTACATGGCTTCCCAGTTGTGTGCAACACACCAAGCCTCCCTCTCCCCTGTAAGGCTCCTCTCACCCTGCTCTGGGGCTGAGGAGGGTGGGGGAAGCCAATGTAGTGATGAAACCCATGTTTCGGCAGATTTTTAAAATTTGGTTGGATGGTAACAAAATCTGCCAAAATATGGTTTTTAGCACTACAGATGGGAGCCTCCCAGGGCTGCAGAGATCCCTGCAGTGTCAGGGCTGCCCCCAGTCAGAGCAGTGTGCTTGCCACTGCCAGCTTCTCCCTGTAGGGAGCTGGCAGGCACTAGGGCTGGGTGCCTCCTGGGGCTGTGCAGAGATCCCTGTAGCCTCAGAACTTCTCCCGGTTGGCGCACTGCTGCTGCCAGCTTTCCCCCACCCTTTTCAGCCTGGGAGCAAGAGAAGGGAAGCTGGTGCCAGTGGTGAGATGCCAATTTTTGATGACACACCTCCCTACTCTCACAACACACTTTTGTGCCAGAATGCAGCGGTTGAGAACTGCTGATTTAAGGTCCCTTTCCAAACTTTGTCCAGGTCATCCTTCTTGAAATCCATCTGAGCTTCCTGACTATCAATGCATCAAATTAAAGTTCCTTACCTTCCTATATGAGGCTTTACATTATTTTGCTCCCCCTGTATCATTTGCTCTGCCTTTCTCCACTTCCCTCTCATATCCTCCCTTTACCAATCTCATTCAACCCCTCTTTGCTTCTTTACTAACATGTAATTCTCCCTATTATCTGGCAAGTGCTCTCACCCTGTTTCAGTTCACTCCCTTCTTGAAATTCACTTATTCCCCAAACTCAGGTGCTGAGTAGGAAGCAATTTCCCAGTTCTTTCCTTCTTCATACTATTGGACTGTGCCCTGCCTTTGTTTGCCTTATTTTATACTTTCAGGACAGGAAACACACCCATTTGTAAATCTTCACATAAGCTTACAGCGCTACAAATGTGATTTTTAATTACACAGAATGGTGAGTTAAAAATTTTCGACTTTCCAGCGAAAAGAATTTCATATTATAGCAGGGGTCAGTAACCTTTGCCAGCCCCTGTGCCAGTCCTGCCCACCACACCTGCAGTGGGTGATAGTGGTGGGGCCAAAAGGGAGTGGGGCCAGTACTCCAGTTTGGGGCCACCCCTGCCAACAGGCCACCTGCAGGGTCCTGGTCGGGGCCAGCTCCCACCCCTGCCAGCAGGTGGCTTCCAGCTCTGGGGTTGGAGCCAGAACCAGGAAGGCAAACATCTGCTCCCCACCAGCCCTGCCCAGAAGGGGGCAAGGCCAGCATAGGGGTGAGGAGCTATGCGCACTGCGGCATCTTTGTCCCTGCCGGCCGCATTCGTCAGTGGGGAAGCAAGGCTGCGGCACACGGCTCTTGCCGCCTGGCCATGCAGTGTTGAGGGGACCAGGGCCTGTGGTGCTGCTCAGGCTCAGCCCCCATGCCATTGTTGGCACGTGTTCTGGGGGTTGCCAACCCCTATATTATAGCATAGGTTCCAAGGAACATTAGAGCATTGGCATACATTATCTTACAGTTAAATCAGTTGATTTTATACTTTTTCAGAGGGTGGCACAATACCCTCCAGAGTTACATTATTTGTCAATGTACTGTAACTCTCACATAAAAGGTCAAATGGAAACACAATATGGAAATAACATCGCTATCTACTGAACCAGCACAGCACAGGCAGCTCTTTCACTGTGTAGTTTACTCATCATAGAAGGATGGCTTCTTGCACTGAAGACTAACAATTTCTCTACACAGTGAATCCTTAGCCTTATTTCTCCAGAAATTGTAAAGATGGGAGCACATGAGCAACAGTTGTGTTTTGATGATGTGAAAACTTGAATGGGACTGAGATGACCTGCTAATTTTGTATGAGTCTCTAGAGAACCATCAGATGGTCAGAACTTTCATTTGGTATTACCCTTGAGTTGGATTTGCACTGGTAATCTGACAATGAAAGGCTCTATATCCCATGACCACACTCTCCAACTTTCAATCCCAGCAGCGTGTTGCTCTTCTCTAGTCAAGGCCATCTTCAGTGAAACTAATTAATGAGATTTTGTGTATCATTAACACTGAGGCCTTCCAGTAACAGAAACGTCAATTGTCACCATAGTCTTCACGTAGTATTACACAATACATCTGCCACAAACTCTTGTGATGGGAAATTAGTTAACTGCTTATCTCACAATATGTTTCCTAATTACATTCACTACAGATTTATCTTTTGTATCTGAAAAAAAGTGTTGAGAACAGAGACATGAGCATGTTCTCTGTGGGAAAAAGCCATATTGACTAACAATCTCACCTCACCATTTAGGTGCCTGGATTGAGTGTGTTCACAAAGAAGGGATGATTGTTAGGATTGCTGGAACTGACACTGTTACCTGGTCTGTTGTTTTTTTGTTCTAGTTATAACACTGGTTGCCAGTAGGACTTTGTTGCTACAAAAAGCTGTATTAATGTACTGAACAATTCTTTTGTCCCAGTATGGCAACGTATTTTCCCTTTATTATATGGTACATAAGAACCATACGCAGAGTAAAAAAGCAATTTTTCTTTGAATAAACAATTCAGCAATGTGCCATGTGAGGCCATTCCTTTCAACGGTCATGATGCCAGTTAAAATTAACGCATATTATTTTTAAATACTCAAGCATATTTCAAAAGGAGTGCCATGATGATAGCGTTTGCTTCATAAAAGATATGAGTTTTGCTAGCAATAATCATGTAAGCCATTAACAGTTTGACACCTCGAAGAAATCTACTACTACAAGAAATGTGTGTGTGGACATAATACATAACCAACACATAGGTAAATACTACGTAATTGACCTGGAAACGGAACTTTTTCCTGAGTGTGTATGTAGTACTCATGACAGGTGATTGACCACTGGGAAACTTGACATCCCTCATCATCTACAAAAGTAGAACACAACTAACAGATGCACATACCTCTCCATGTTGTCTTGCCAATGTTCCAGTCCTGGTTATAAGACTAGGAGAAATTCCATTCCTTTCTTCATAGTCCATTCCTTCATTGTCTCCTCCATTGACAAAAGTGCCAATTCATTCTGGTTTGGGTGACAGATTTAGTGTTGTGGATACCAGTCCACAGACAACTAGACTGAGATCACCACTCGTGTTCCAGAAGAGCAACTGAAACAGACACCAAATGAGATCCACTTTTGATCATTACTGAGTGATCTGAAGGGGTGACCCAGAAGTAAAGGGTCCGTATTTCACTATCAATTGTGCTGAGTGGTTTAGTCCCCCTTTTCTAAAATGAAAAAGCTTTCTCTTGACAAGTGTTTCAAATGATAAATTACACTAAAGGTGCGTGTTAAAGTAGCATTGCTCAAGTGTGCTGTTTTGAAGAACTTGTAAGAGCAAGTGATAATTTCATGAAATAGCTGCACCGATAAGGAAAATTTCAGCTATGGGAAATAAGAAGGGGAATTACACCGCAGTCTTGAGATAAAGAAAAAAAATCCCATTATTTATCATTCAGATTGAAGGATAGATTTGGACAAGATTATGTCCTACATAACATCCAATACAAACCGGAGTGGAATTTCCCTCAAATAAAAACTAATCCCAAATTTCTGCCTAAAATAAAATCTTATTCATGAACAAAGGCAACGAGCAACTGAACTGCAAAAGTTGTGAAGAGTTTTGTTGTTGCTTTCTCCAAAGTGTCAGTTAGGACACAATGGGTGGGATAGATCAATGCTCTTCTGATGTAATCGACAGATTTTTCTCTCAGGTGCTTGATTTGTGAGTCCTCAGGGTGCTCATGATCTAAGTGAGTGCCACACATTGGGTCTGGAAAGAAGGTCAGATTGGTAGGGACATGTCACTTGCAAGCATTAACTGAGACTATATAAACAAATCAACTCCCTGGCATTGCATGGGCCTTGATGCAGCTCACTGTCTCCTATATTTTGCTTGTGGCACATAATAGTTTAGTCTCTTGTGAGCTGTAAAATGCTTTGGTCAAATTTTGGTTACTAGCTTTAGCGTTCTGATGCTGAGTGGTGTCGGTGACCTGTGATATACAGACATAAGATTAGACAATCTGGTGCCCCTTTTTGGCCTGAAACACACTGACTATGTTTAATACTGTTCTCTTTCCTCACTCCTACTCCTCTTAAGGCAAGGAGTGTCTGTTCTGTATTAGTACCATGCCTACCACACTGGCATCCTGGCCCATGACCGAGACACCTAGGTGCTACCTCAATTAAAAAAAAACAGTAAACAATAAAGGGACGACTAGAACACTCCTCTTTTCAGATTACCTCTCTTCAGGGGGAAAGAAAATGACCTGAAATTTACATTATATAGAAGATGTGACAGCATTAGTTTCTCATCTTTGAAGGATATTTGATCATATGCAAACCAGAGTGCAGTACAGGATGTTACCAAACCTCTGACGCAATATAGGATCACTGGCCATTTCAAGGGCCTGCACAGGATCAGCAGGCATGTTGCACTGGCAGGCCCAAGGCGTACTACCACACACAAGGGTCCCTCACTTTCCTAAGTGCCAAATTCATTTCAGTTTACGGAATGATATACATGAAGATTAGTCAATCCTCCTCCAAGCCTTGAGGGATAACAGCTGCATAATACTTTCTCTTCAGCATGCCAGCACTAGGTGTACAGCAATTTACCAATTTAGGCAACAGACAGCTCCAATCCCTGCAAAACTGGCAGAACCCCAGGCATGTGTCATTCACTAATTACAAACTGTGATAATTCCCAGAACAGGAAATTTCACTGGAAACAAACAGCAAGAGGTGGCCAGTTGACTTATTGTATAGGGCAGATGCGCTGTAAAAGCCATTTAATATACGTCAGGAGTAAGGCCCAGAAGCCGTGCCTGCTCAGTGCTGCTTATACCTAATGGGCCAGCAAAGCTGCCTGACAGTCCACTCTGCCTGACTGGCTGATGGAGCCAGGAGGCCAGTTGGCAAATTCAGCAGCAGCAGCAGCAGCAGCTCATTTGCTGTACACACGCCTCCATCTTTGCCTCTCAGTCTCTCTCTCATCATGCCCTACTCTTGCTCTGGTCTTCCACAGCTCCCACTCAAAGCCTACCTGCATCCAGCCCTGTTCCTGCTCTTCCTGACCCCCCGTGTTACAATTCCTTCCAACCTTCAGTTCTGATTCTCTCTCTGCATCAACCCCGGCCCTGGCATTTGGACTCTGACCAATCATCTTGAGTTATGACACCATACACTAATTCTCAGCCATATATCTTCTTAAATAGAGACCAAGAGGCTTTTGCATTCTGCCCCCGATTTACTGAAGAAAAAGGCAAAGAGCAATACTAGGTATCTCAGATAGTGACAAAGCCTGACTAATGTCTTTGTAGCCATGGTTAATGAGAGGGCTGGAAAATATTTCACATGTAGATTGCACACATTTTCTTTACGTAAGAATTAAGCATAGTAGGAACATGCCTATAACCGACTGCATAACCAGATACTTCTGGTCATCCTGTCTATTACAGAAGGGTAAACTTCTAATTTTCCCCCTGAGAGTCCCAAGCAGAATGGATCTCAAGAGCTATTTATTAAATTTTGCTAAGCAGACAAGTGGGTTTTGTTTTAAGCATGAGGTGCCAAGGAAGCCATCAAGCTTTTCTTGTTCTGCTTTTAAACTTTTATCATTATTAAGTCATGACATAGCAAATCAGCTATCTTATTTAGCTCTCACATCTTTAGAATAGTGTAGTTTTCAGGCCCAGTTTTGGCCTGGGATTGAATGATACAGGCAGAAAACTTATGTTCACCATTATTCTTTAGAAGCTGGGCCTTACAGCAGCTGTGGCCTCAGTTAGAATCTTTGCTCCCTAGTGTAAAACAAATATTCTGTCTAGTTGTAAATAACGGAAAAACCAAAATAGCTTGTTTAAGAAACTGAAGGAAATAAAACTATCATTGCCCCCTTCAGAGACAGAGTGGTTTGAAATTAGTGAAAAAAAAAATTACTCTGCTAAAATCCTACTAGAAAGAACAAAGCAGCTGGCAAAAGTGACAGTGGGGAGAGATAGCTCTGACATCTAAACAAAACTAGAGGGATTGTGCTGAAAAGAGCAAAAGAAAAAAACACAAAGTAGAGAGAAACTAGGTGGTAGCACATAGCCAATCAACCCTGTAACAGCTGTGAATGAGAAAGCAGCACTATTAAAAAAAAAAAAAAAAGAAGACATGCTTCAAGGAACTCAGAGAAAGGCAGAGGAAGACTTTGAGCAGTTGTATACTCCAGGGGAGTAGGGCAAAAGATATTTACCTTGCTATAAATTGAGAAAATGCTATTCTTGTATTCTCTTACATTGTTGCCCCAGCTCCAAAACTCTACCTGTTGCAATATTCAACTTTCTCATTACCAGTTTTCCTCAAAATGAAACAATATCATTTGAAATGCGCTCCAAAGAAAGTCATCTTCACTGGAAACAAATGAGCCTAATGTAACTTCACCAATGCAAAAGAAATACACTAGGACTGAAGAAAAAATATATTTATCATGCAGTTGCTTCAGACTCTCTATAACCCAGTTGTCAAGGTTTTTTTATTTCCTTTTTTAACAAGATAACTTAGTCCAGCTGTTTCATCTTCTTCATATCACAAATAGTCTCAGTCCTCCCAGCCTGTTTAGTAGAGGGCATCCAAGTGAAGCACTGCCCTTTCGGTGTCAGCAGCTTTTTCAATTTTATCACAAGTCTGTCAGCATTTGCTGTATTTCTTTAAAGGCCAAGCTCCTGTGGTCACATGAACACATAACCTAAGTTGCCTTTTTAAAACAATCTCTAGTAACAGTTTCTAGTTACACTGCAAGAGATTTTCAATGTCAGTCAAAGGGAGATGTACAAGTTACTTTAAATATTTTGCATATTTCCTATTGACTTTCAACCACTAAACATGGTCTCTTCAGAGCACTGAGTTGATGGGAAACTACCTCCTGTCAACTCAGTGCTACTCCATTTGAGGAGGTTGTCTTCAGAGACTGATTCCCAATTGACTGAGCAGGTCTTTAGAGACCCATTCAGTTGATCGGGAAGTTTGATCTCATAGTAGTAAATTTGCCCCCCTACATGTAGACCAGCCCATGGCTATAGAGAAGAACTTGATAAAAACATTGAGATTAAAGAACATGAGAAATAATCACAAAATTTATTCTTCTTTAAAGACATACTGTGACCCAGTTGGTCAAGTATGAAATATCCAAAATAATCCATCTGACTTAGGAATCTAAGTTTCAATAGGGTTTAGCACCCTAAAACACTTTGGTGCTTTTAAAAAAATATGCCCCTGATCTCTATGCACAGGCATGATTTTGCTTCCCATTCTTACAAAAATTGTTAACATTTAGTTTTTGGATTGTGATGGCTTTTATGCTTCCCTGGATCTGGTTGGATTTTGGATGTAAAACTGATTTATTGCTTCCGCTCCAGGCTAGAGACTCATTTCCATGGCTTGTTCAGAATTTATTATTCCTGCATTCCCTTCTTCCACCATGTTTCCATTGATAACAACCTTAAACTTTCTTCAACCCCCTGAATGGCTGGTCCCAGTGGAATTTTATGTGGAGAGAACACAAATTTCCCAGGTCTTACTGTTATAGATCCTTCTCAGCTTTTTTGAAAGTCTGCCTCCAACAGTCACTTACTTACAAATAATCTTTCCCTTAGACACAGCTTTTCGTCAAGGGCAGTTTCTCGACTTCCTATGCCCCCTCTGCTGCAGATCAGGACAAATAGTTCAGAGCAGAATTTCTACTCCCTAAATGAATGTGCATGACACCTTTTGCTGTTTACTCTACTTATTCTCCACCTAGTGGTCAAAACTGCAAAGTATAACCCAACATACTTTGTAGGAGACAAGATCTCAGTGAACACACTCTCTTTCTCTCCCCTTCCCAGGAAACAAATTTCCATGGAGTCACACTAAAAATTATTTTTATGAAGTTATTGCTTTATGGCAGCACTCCTCCCACTAAATAAAATGAAACTATTCTGAGTAACATTATCCCCCCTCCTCCCATTTGGAGTCTATGCTTGTACAGCAGTGGCAAGTTTAGAAGTTTGTCACCAATCAGTATTTACAACCACCTTAGTCTATCCAGCCATGGGATTCCCATCCACCCCTAGTAAATCACAAAAGAGACAAATCCTGACATTCTTACTCAACTGAAATGTTTGGAGTGAGCACACCTGAAGCAGGTCTGAAGAATCACTCAGATAACTGAATACTAGCTATAAAAACCTAGCTTGATGAGATATATTGAGTCAAAGACTTATGCAGTATGTTTTTAACTGTAAAAATTGCTTAACTGCTGTCATCACAGAGACTATTTATGTAGCTGTAAGGGCTCTTTGGGTCACCTCAGAGAATAACCAGACGTAGGCTTAGCAAAATTTTTTTTTTTGATAATTTCACCAGAATCCTACTGTTTATTTTTAAGCATTCTTAATGACTGAAATCATTCAGTTGCAGGGAATTATTGGAGTGTGTCAGAATAATTTAATGACAGTAGAAGCTGAGATTTAGAAAGTTAACTACACATCAACATGTATAAAGTACATATTTTTAAAGCAGAGTAATTTCTCAGGCAGCATTTTTCTTACTTTATCTCTAAATTGCATCATCATCCATGGAGAAATTTGTCAGTATATGGTGAAGTCAATGTTTGACATTTACCAGTAAAAATCAAATTCTCTAATTCTTCAAAGCCTACAAATGTTACCACAAATTGTTATACTAAATGAATGAACATGATCTCACGTGAGGGATAAGCCAAAGCACTGCATTTATTGTAGGTACAAAATCTGAAGACAGGTATCATTTGCTAAAAAAAATCTTATCACATACACACAGTTCTGCAAGAGGGAGACAGTTACCAGCCTTAGGTTGCTTTAGTCAGTACACTGAGTCTGAGTGATGGAGCAGGGTCCAGTCAATTGCAACATGATGTTCCTTGGCATTGCAGAATGAACCCAGTCTCATTTTCTTCACCTTTTTTATAGGACCCTTGCATCATAGAAGTCCTTGCAAACCACTATATCATGTTGCTCCCATCTTTGATGTTGCACAAAATAACAAACATGATACTTTATTGTTCCATTCTTTATCATGTTAATAGTTTGAAGGTTCTCCACAGGTGCCATCTTCTGCTGACATTCTTCAGTACTTTTCACCTCTCTGAACTACTCGTGTGCCATCCCAATCACTCCCTCAATCGCCCTCGTCAACACAACTATTAATCCTTTACCAACTTATCTTAAAGAGAATAAAACTAAAACAATTATAATACCCATCACCCAGAAGTATTATAGGAGCACACTAACATTTGTTGCAACTTTTGTAGTTTACTGAGGTCAGTGTTTGTCTTTACTTAAATTCCTTGTTTTTTCATAACCCAGCTACACTTATCTAGTGTGTTAGTGCCTGGTGCCTCCAAGTTACTCGTCTCAGGGGCACAGGATGTTCTTGTTTTCATAATGTATCTGTGAAACATTTCAAGGCTCTTTAACAGTTGCTTCTTACATTTTGAGGCCTATGGGTCAGGCATCTACCCCTGACAAGCTGAGCTGAGGCCTACAAATTGACCCCAGCCCCAACCATGAATATATGGATGGCATTCCAACTAAAGTCACTGTGAATTGCTTCTTCAAAAACAGAAATAAAATAGGCCCATGATCACATTTCATTATTATGCAGCTACTTTAGAGCTCCTGTACAGATTTCAAGGCTAGAAAGGACCGTTGTAGTCTGACACCCTGTATAACACAGGCCAAAAAGACTGTCTTTTCCGCAACCATTCACTGAACTGGGATCTGCTGTTCACATGACTGTTCTCCCCACGCTCCCACCAAAGTACATTTCCTAACCAGTGAGACAGCAAGTGACAAGCATCAACAGGGAAGACCAAAAAGACCCACCCCAACAGCTAATGGCCCAGTGATGAGGTCACACACCTCAGATGTGGGTGACCTACATCAAAGTTGCTGTTACAGAGCAGGAATGTGAACCTAGGTTTCTCACATCTCAAGTCGTCCCCTAACCATTGATCAGCTGGGCTCAGATGAAGTATAAGGACCAGCTCTGCCATTTTGTGAGTGACGCCCAAGCTGCCTTGTGCATTTGTCAAAATAATTCTTAAGCAAAGTTTTGCTACCATGGACTGTTTCAGTATTTCTGAATCCTTTGACCAAAAGGAACTTCATCAAGACAGATGCACATTTGTGAAGCATTCCAGTTGAATCTGAATTTTTCAGGGAAAAAAAATTCAGCTGAAAAATTGCACCCAGCTCTAATCATAATTTATAAACACTGCTTTCAGACAGCACTTATGTTTTCTCTTTCTTGGCTCACCACTTTTTGGATTTTATATACAACTACTAAAGACAAAGTCAACAAGGGAAGGTGTGTATGTATAGAACTGAAATACATTAAACAATCAATGAAGTATTTCATACAAAACTTCAGGTTTACATGAAGGAAAGGGCTGCTGGTGACAGTAAATATTTTATATGAAAAAAATCATACATTTCAGGGTATTAAAATTAAGGCTGTGATCCCACATAGTGTTAAGTACTTTTTAATTCTATTGAAGTAGGAGCTGAAGGTTCATCTCCTTCCAGAAATGCTCAGCAGTTTTTCCACATAAGGGATGAAGCAGTGGACAACACTGGCTATTGATAAAACTGAACAATTGAAGTGTCATGCATCTCATATAAAGTGAAAATTACTGTTACTCAGTATTTTAGACAATACATTATATTGTTGTTATTCATGAGTGAGCTACAGCACTTGTTGCTATAGCTCAAAGATGTTAGAGAAAGATCATTTCCTAACAAAAGTCTGTGTTCCATCAAATATTTATTGTAATTAACTGGACAATTTTTCTTTTGCAGAAAACTGTCTTGAATACTACTGATGTTTCAACTGCTCATTCTGTGATGGCGAACTTGAAAATGAAGGAACCATTGGTAACAAATTTACAAACAAGTTTACATTATGCTCATAACTGCATGAGCAGCATGCGAAGTTTTACACTTGCAAGTGAGACACTTGTGTGTTAAGATACATAGCAAACAAGTAATGAAAACCTGACTTGTGATTTCAGCAGCATACCTTTCACTGGTATTAAAGTTTTTGGAATGAAGTAATATGTAAGCAGAGAACCACAAAACAGCATGGGGACATCTGCTACTATAAGGACAGCATAGCATCTGCATTTTCTTAATTATTTAAGGTATTCTATTCATTATTAATCTCAAAGTGAAATCATAATCAGAACATATTAAATACGAGTGAAGTTAATTTTTAGTAAGTCATTAATGCTAGCTATCTGTCTCATGGCTTGATGTGCAATGCAATCAGTATTTTGAAGTCGGTACGAAACATTTACACTTTCTATCAAGTTTCTCAAGAACTGCTCTTCCTCTCCCACCCTACCCTCAAGTTTTTTTTTTCCCCCCCCTTCAAGTGCAACATGTTTGTTTTTAGTTTATACAGAGAATGCAGAGTGAGACTTGAATCCAACAGTATAACAGCAAGCTCAATTTTTCTTTTGGTAAAGAAAGCTCTCTATTCTCATTCCTGTCCAATAAATAGCATGCATTCATTACTGGAGGATCCTTCATCTTAATTTAGGACTTGCTGTTAGTTGAAGCAAAAACTTATTAGAATTAGCTACCTAATTCATTGTACTTTCTACATTGATTTGTCTTTTGAAAAAAGTCAGTCAGTAAGTAAGATCCTGGAGGGTACAAGATCAGTGTTTCTCAACTTTTAGTGGCCCAGGGAATGCCTAAAAGTATTACTTAATGTGGAACACCTGATGAAAACTTTCTTGAAAAGGCTGGTATATATGAACTATAATGTTCATAATATCTGCATACTACACACACCTGTGAAAGCTATTCCAGAAACTGAATTAAATATAGCATGCATTTATTTCTATAAGAGGTACATGATTATGCACACAGCTTAAAAACTGAAAATATTACTCAAGTAGTATGGGAATTTTGGGCCTGAATATTCAATGTTTATTCTTGAAGTAAGGTTCAAAGAAAAATTCTTACCATGGAAGTTGTGTCTAAGCAATTTTGATTTTGGCAGTGATAGTAAATATAAAATGCCTCAACTGGAGCAAAGTAGCAAGGGCAATGCAGATGCCCACATGTGCCCAGCTTTGCTGAAGTTGGGGCATTTTAAATCTGAGGCTCACTTACCTGACTGAGTTGCTCCTTATCCCCTCCACATTCCCAATGGGGAGGAATCAGGGTCAGCCATTGAACACCTTCGCTATGTCCATGGAGCACCAGTGGAGAAAACACTATTGGACTACTGATTGTGGAATCACTTCTCATGTATACACACCACTGCAAAATGGGCTGCAATTAACGTATCTCTTCTAGTGATGGCAGGGATAAAAGGAACAGTAGACACCTCCACCCACTACCAAACTAAGGCTGAAGAAACAGACACTCCTTTCTATGAAGTTAGGCAGTAAGAACTATGTAAAAGCACCAGAACCTTGAACTTGACTGACACAAAACAGCCGTCTCCTCTTGTATTTAAGATCATACAACAAGGAAGCAATACAAAGTTGCCATCAGATTCAGTTCTATAAAAATCACTCTTACACCAGTGAAATTTTTGGAAGTCTTGACTATAATGGTCTTGGGATTTTGACAAAGTAAACCACGAGAAAAATCATTGACTATTTCTTTTGATACCCGTGCTCCAGAATTCATTTGACCAGTTAAATTACTGCCAGCTGCCACTTGTCTAGTCTTTTAATTTCCTTTTTTGGGTTGTAACCACCTTTTTAATTTAAATTTTAAAAAAAGAAGAGTTCCTAAAGAATATAGAACAATGAAAAGCCAACTTCATATAGTTGTATTGATTAAATAGAATGTAATCAAAAATTTAAGTGACAGCTGTATCTGAGAATAAAAGACATGCAGTAGTCATTTAATGCAATGCCATTTGTTTCCTCAATGAGATCCTAATCCAAGGTCCATCAAAGTCAATAGAAAAAAGCTATTAGATCTGTCCCATAAAGATACCATTACATGTGTCAAACAAATGAGAAGCCCTGTTTGTTTTCCTGAACTAGAATACCACAGCTGCCTCTTTTGAACCATTACATGTCTGCTCCGTAGACTAAACATACAAAGCAGTCACACAGCAAAACTTCATGCAATGTAATCTTCTGATGAAAGTCAAAAGTTTTTCCTGATAGCCCACTACTCTCCCTCAAACCACACAGTCATCTGGAGTACCATGAACAATAGGGCAGTGGTTTTAAAACTATGGGTTGTGACCCCAATACTGGGTCACTGTACCCTCCCCCCTACCAAAGACTGGAAGGCATTGCTCTATGATGTAATCACTGGTCATGGGCATAAATGATCTCCCCCTCACCCTACCCCACCCCAGCTGGGTACCAAAGAAAAAAGAAATAGTTTGAAAACTACCAAAATAGGGAATTTGTTGTTCCTTATTACACTTGAAGCTGGCAGCACTGTGTAGGTAGGTAAGTCTGTTATACCTTCTCAAATTGAGAGTGACCAACTTGTAAGATGTAGCTCCCTATTGTGAGGAAAGATTCTTTGCACCAGGAGTTAAGATAGAAGGACTGATTGTAGAGTTTTGCCCATCAATAGTGCTAACTGAGAAGAAAATACACTTCACAATGCTGTCTGCCCAGCACTAGATTCCACTGCAAACAATCATGCACACTCTACACAAGGAATAGAGGCTATTCATTTTTATAAAAAAGAGAAACAGGGGGAAGGAGGAAGTGCCAATGCCCTCAGTCACAGGCACTGGTGTAAGGTTACTAAAAACTAAGTAATGAACTACATTACAAACATTATCTGAAAGGAGAATTGAGGCCAAAGAACTGCAGGACTTGGACTTTATTGTTTCAAAAAAATCAGGAGATAAAACATACCATGTTTGTCAGATGAATGGATAAAGTTCTCAATTGCTGATTTGAACTTTCCCAGAACATGTAATTAGATTTAGTACAGCAGCAGTTTCACAGGCCATATTTGATATTAAGGATTTCAACAATAATTTGTGCCCAATATTTTCAAAGGCTTACATGTTATCCCATTTTGTAATAGCTGCATTTGCCAAATTAAGTATGATATTAGAACATACAATGAAACAGTTGTAGAAAGTTGTCATTAATGTCAGTGTAGCACTTTTGTTAAACAGAAAATGCCAGCTATATGGCAGCAATTTGGGAAAAAGAGCCAAAGGATTACAGGCCAAGAGCACTCAAAAGTATACAGTATTTGCTTTTGAGGCCTGGGGTATACAGGTCAAGAAGCTGAACAGACTTCCCTTTCCCTTTGATCCAGCACCGCCACTGAAGAAATTTCAGACTGGGACTGCTAACACACCTCAGCAAGTTGATTTCAGTATTTAAGAAGTTAATTCCACACACATTATAGCCTAAATACTACTTTTGTTCTGGACCCAAAACACCTCAATGTCTAATGTTTCCAAAGTTTAATTTCTCAGTGTGAACACAAAGTAGATGATATAGCTGATGCCGGAAACGTAATAGCCACACCAAATACTAATTTTTCATGTGTTCTTAGGAATGGTGCTGAAGTTTTATTTAACCATAAGAAAAATACATGCAGTAGGAGTACAAGCTTCTTTACCATTGATCACTATTCTGGAAGGGTCACATTGCATTGCCAAGGCCTTTGTATTTCTCTGTGCTCACTTTAATTCTTTTTCATCTTTCAGCTGAGGTGTTTCAAGGGCACATACTGTGACAGACTGGAATGGAATTCTAGTAGATAAGTGCTTTAATTGGTTTCACACAGGTTACCCAAAGCACATCAAATAGCAGCAATGGCAATACCAACATATTCCATTTTAAGTGCAATGAAATTCCATATTCCAATGAGTATCTTGAGCTATTACTTGATTCCTCATTTTGGAGATTAGTTTCTTTTTACTGTCCAGTTATGGCAGATGCACAGAACCACTATCATACTTTCAGAGAAAATGCTAGACTTAAAATTTTGTTTACTTAAACTTAGAATACGGTTTACTGAATTATACTTTCCAATTAAGATATCCCAAATTAGGTACAAGAGTTTGCACTATAATTAAAATTTGACCTTTTAACCTGAGAACTTAGAAATGTATCCTTGAGAGGAAAAAGTTAATCTCACTCATATTGCACGGAAACATCTTAATAATGTTGAAGTGCTTCAAACTTCCACACGAAAGCTGCTTGCACACCTATTTAATTTTTACTAGGCATACACAGTAAGACAGAACTTGGTGAACTATCAGATGGTTGCAAAGAAGAAGAAAAAAAAAATCTTAATTCACTTCCTCCTGCTACTCCCACCACTGGCAAGCATGGTGGCCAGCCGGATGAAGATGTTCAATGTATCTATATAGATACCCAGACACCTAAAAAAAAACCAAACCAAGTCAGTCAGTCAAGTTCATTGTAAGTCATGTTCTGAAAGCAACACTGACTAACAAACAATGCCAACTCATGACATTAGGAAACAGTTTAAAACTCAGCTTGGTTTTAAAGATACTACATTGCGTATAACAAAACAAGGAGTCTGATGGCACTTATGAAAACTAACACATTTATAACAAATTTAAGTGCCAGATTCCTTGTTTGTTTTGCTGACCTAGACCCTTTCGGTACATTTGTGTATGTGAATCTTGTTTTTGCTGAAGTGAATCATTTGACCATTACAGCAGAAATGGACTCAAGTGCCACTGCGACTTCAGGTATGACATACAGCTCTTGCCTATAATTGCTGAAATCCAAAGATGCAAGTCACTCTCTGGAAACTAGAGCTACCACCAAATTTGTTAAGCACTAAGGTATATATGGGTGAAAATGCACAAGAGCCTTTCATGGGACACTGCACTTGTAGCTAAAACATTTAGTGGAATAGGATTTTCTTCCCACAACAACTGAGCTTTCATTAAATTCAATGGGATCAGCATTTGGACCAAAGTTTTAGGTTGATTCTATAATGCTTGGTAGACTCCTTTTTTTCCTCCCAACTCTCACTGGCTTACCCCAAACCCCTTTTCTTTTAGGGTCACAGTCACTAGAACACAAGTAAACAGTGAACTCATCCTTTTGAGCTAACAGAAATACATCTTTCCAATCCAAAAACTATAACCGAGTGAAAAGACCTTTACAAACTGAGGTGGTTAGCCTATCACCAGATTTGATTTCTCATCCTTGTATCAGTATTAGCTATACTGCTCCTAAAAGTTTTACTGATTTACTATGGGAGGCTAGATACGGTACCTTACAGATTACAACACTACTAACTTGTTCAAACCAAGCAGTTTTAAGAATGTGAGCTGAAAGTCTTCAGAAAAACCACCAGGAATTTTCCCCATCCACTAATAAAAACTACAGATATAATTAACACTGGTTGAGAGACATTTAAAAAAGGAAATAAAGATGCCCTCTTGGCATCACATATAGTACTCAGTCATGCTGTTATAAAAATAGGTACTTTTATCAAATAGTTTTAGCCCCATTAATCACTCTCTTATTTGGAAAACAATGCAACTATATTCCAGTTCAGTGGTTCCCAAGCTATGGTCCGTGGACCCCGGGGGTAGAGCCCTGCAGATCCGCAGTTGTGGATAACTGCAGACCCGCTACTGTGGATTCTATATTTAGCTTCTCTCAGTTTGATCCAGGCTGCAGCTCCTGTGCTGGTGTGTGTCAGCAAGACACAGAGGAACCCAGAAGTGCTCCAGCCAATCCTAACTCAGCTCTGACTGATCTGCCACCCAGTCTGTCTGGGGCTTGGAGAGTCACTACTGGCTTTTGATTGGCTCATTCCCCATGACTTCCCTGCCTGCTTCTTCCTTTTCTTGTTTGCAGTTAGCATGCCATGCTGTCAGAGATTTCATTGGTGGGCAAGGAAATCTGACTGACAGCACAGCATGCAAACTATAAACAAGAAAAGGAAAAATTGGGTGGGCCCCATATGGGGCATGAACCTATCAAAGGCTGAAATGCTGAGTGAGAGCCCCAGCTCAGTTGATGATGCTGTTATGGATGCAGCTAAAACCTGGCTTATGGATTTCAGACTGGATCAATGCTACCACTGAGCAGACGAAGATCGGATGTGGTTCCACATTTGTGTATCCACACAGGGCTCTACCCTGGTGGGCTGCAGAGTGGCTCCTGGGGGTCCGTGGAAAGGGTAGGAGCTGGAGCCAGATGCTGCTGGGGTCTCTGGTTGCCACAGAGACCCAGGCTTTCAGCCAGCAGGGAGTCTGCCCCAGGCTGGGGGTTTTGTAGAACTCCCAGCCCGAGCACATGCTCAGGGAGAGTAGCCTGGGGGGTGGCCAGGTGCCAGCAGCTCTGGTGGCTGGGGGGGTGGGACTGGCCATGGTGGGGAGAGTTGGGGACAGGGAACTAGCGGAGACGGAGAATGGGCCAGCAGGGGTCCACGGCCATGGCAGCTCCCAGATCTCTGGCAGGAGAACAGCACGGGCCAGATTCTGCCCCCCCCCCCCAAATGTTGCTCATCGAGGTGCCACCTGGCTCCCCCAAAGGGACTGCAATGCCCCCCCTGCTTGAAGGGGGTCTCCAGCATTAAAAAGGTTGGGAACCCCTGTTTCCAGTTCATTTCAGTATAAACTGAGGCTTAATATCCCAAAGTGAGTTTTTCTCTGCATATGTAGGAGAAAAAATGAATTTCCTCTGTTTGTAGATGCAGGACAGAAGACGAATTTTCTTTATAGCCTACTGGATAGCTTGAAGGGACATCACTTAAAATAGCCTATTAAGATTAGACAGCATTGACATCGGAATAATACTTACGAGTTGATGGGGTCATACTTTGGTACTCTGTATATTGACACTGGGTGCGTCTCTGCACGTTTGATAACTTTTTGCGTATCATATAGCAGGAACATGCTAAACAGGATCAATCCACCATAAACGGCTATGGAGTACATGCCTGCTCCAAATGCAGAGGTAGGAGGCAGGAACATAGACCCTGGAATAGTTGTGCAAAAATGGTGTTAAAAGCAAGTCTCTGCCTTGTACATGTGCATTACCTTAGAGCCTTAATTATTTGAGGAATACCATGATCACCACCATAAGTCATGCAATGAGTATCCTGGAAATGCATTCATGGGCATTCTTACAGGACAGCTGTTTTCAGATTCCAGCATGCACACACACTATAGTAAGAATGTGGCATTTATTCAAAATTAATGAAGAGTACGGTATGATCTATCTAGTGGTTTGTTTCCCCCCCCCCCCACACACTATGGGTCACAACTAGATTGTACTAATAGTGAGGTATACATGTGACTATCAGCATTTTGTGCACTTAACCATTCAGCCACAAGTTAAATTTAAGAAGTTAGAACATGGAAGCCCCTTACGGCATCATCTTTTCAGTTAGAGGGGAAAACAAAAGTCCCCACATTGTGTATTTTCATATGAAAGAATTCTATACCATGCAATTTCAGACAGCAATTCTAGCTGGTATGTTACAAAATCGGTTTTGAAAAGACAAAAGACAACAGCTCCTGCGAATTCTATCTAGCCACATACTTTTGGGTGTACCTTTCTTATTCAGGGCCAGCCTCACTTCATTAAAAGATAAATGTAGCATCAGCTGAGCTAAGGTTTAGACACTTGGTCAAACATCAAAAGACTATTTTGCTTACCAATTGAGGAGACAACAACAAGCCCCAGGCCGACTCCCAGTGGTGCTCCCATGTTCAGAAACTTTTCACTTGGTGCACACATGGCCACAGTTGAGAGACCTCCTACAACTCCTGCTGTATACCAGGCAGCTCTAATCAGCAGAGGACCACCTAACAAGGTCAAAGGAGCCACCACTGCACCCATTACACCTAAGTGAAGAAAAAGACGAGTTTGAAAATTTAGTTATGCTCAAAGTTGCATGCAGCATATCGGATGGCTAAACAGAAATGCTCTAGTAACTCCAAGAGGGTGTTTTCAGTCACATAAATGAACCAATAAGCAAAACTCTGTACTAGTTTACACGCTGTACAATCTTATTGTGTCAGTGCGTTTTCACAAGGAAGAGCCAATGCAGAATTTGGAAGAAAACATTCAAGACTATGCCAAAAAACCTTGCAGCTTAGAAAAGAGCAGCCATTCATTTAATTATGAAGTCAAGTTTAGGAAACTGAGTAGTCTTTATGGTGGTAACCAAGAACGATACGGGCTTGTTCAAACTCATTGACGAGTACATTTTGAAAAGACAAATGCTTCACACAGTACAGTTAGCCCACAGAATGCGCTGTCATATAAAGCTGGAGTTTGGAAAAGGGACTTGAAAAAGCTGCACTTTGACAAAGGGACATATTTTTACATTAGAAACGAAATTATATAAACCAAGTTGCTCATTGTGTTCCCTGAAGAGTGTAAACCAAGCACTAAAAAGGAATCCCTCTTCCCAACTACAACAGTTTTAAGTATAAACAAGTTTGAACTACCTCTACAGCAACGGTATGTAAATTAACTGTTTAAGTCTGATCTTAAACCCTATAGTGGATACAACACAAGCCAGCAAACAGTAGTTATGCATGTGCAATACCAGCACATTAACATTTCTGAAACGCAGACAACTGCAAATTCAGCATTAAGGGTTCCAGTGGAAACTGCTTTGAAAGCGAGCAGTAGTGTCATCTGAACCAGTTAATGCTTTTTCAAAGCAAACATTTCTGCCTCTTTATGGGATTTGTAACCAAAGCTAATCTTCTGAAAATATTTTTGTAAGAACACTGTCAGGCTGAACATTGAATTGAGTGTGTGGACATTTAATGCGTCAAAACAATAAAACCTTTTTAGGAGTTATGAAAAAGCACGAGAAAGGGGATAAATGCTCCGATACATACTCTGTACAGTACTATTACAATCCCTTTATTCAGACATTTGTTTCTCAAGAGATGACAGACCTCATCAGGGAACAAGTTACGGAAATAAGCTGCACAATACTCATTAGTGAATAATACCACACACAAGTAAGTAGCAACTAGGTGGTAGCTCATATCAGGGTGGACATTACTAGGGCTGCTCTACTGCTTCTCACTGACCCATGAAAAGCTGATTGTTCATTGCTGATATTGTGGCAAGAGGGAGCAGAAAGGGTGAGCAACTGCCTTACTTGAGTCATTTACACATTATTATACTGTTGAACTATTGTTGTAATGGCATATTCATTTGCACAAAATATAATTCAGGTGACACTTTACTTCTTCAGTTCTGAGAGCATGTAATCTGCTTAACACTGACTCATACAACTTGATTATACAGGACTGCTGATGAGACAGTATCAGTATGACACTTTTAAAGCCATGTTACTATATAAAGCAATCATTCAACCTGTAAGTTAAGAAGATGGCTAGAAGAGGCAAATAATTTCATCTACTAGTGTGGCATATAGTGAAGGTTTGATTTGAGTATGCAATCTCCCAGAATGGAAAAAATTACAGCTTTTTAAAAGGGATACATGCTTGACTAACCACGTTTCCATCTAAGTGTTCTTACTACTTTAAATCTTAAGACCACAACAGATTCAAGCAGTATTTATATTTCTTAGTTTGTACATTTAAGTGCATTTTTTGTGCCATCACTTTCACTATTTTGTGGAAGTAATGAATCCTTGTCTGGGATCTTCAGGAAGACGCATTACTTGTATTAGTAACGCCAATAATGAAATCAAAGGCAGTAAAAAAGGGCAAAAAAGTGTGCATGAGTGAAAGGAGGGGCAGGTCTGAGCATATTGCTTTTCTGAAAGGTCCCTTCCATGGGACCTAAAACAAGTGATCGAAATGGAGCAGAATATTCCTTTTTGGGTGATTTTAACATGTTCTAAGTTATTTTTGAGGGTGCTCTTAGAAAAATTTTTATGAATGTCTCATTTTACTTTTTCTTTTAACATCTCTTCAAACAAAGGAATGGCTTTGCATTCTCAATTGTGTATCCAAAGTAAATTGTTCATTTTAAGTATTATGGAAATATTCCTCTAAACATTTTTTCCTATGAATGATAATTTACAAATAATCAATTTTTGATGCTCTGCTGAAAACAGCCTTGTGACTATTATGACTGACCAATCATTCCTGTTTCCACTGATCTACAGAACTGAAGTTCAGTAACTTTATGGGCAAAGTACAGGATTGGAGGGAGGAAGCCACCCCAAACATTGACTTTTGGAGGAGCTCTGGCAAAGTCAATCTGGATTATGAGAATTCAACTGCTCAGGCATCCTTTTGAAGCACATCATAGAGGCTGCTTCATTCATATAGTCAGGGCTGCAACAAGGCCCTCAATTTTTGCTTTACCAGCATGGGAAAAGGCTAGGTTATGTTATGGGCTCTATTAAAGTGAATGTGGTTGGGGAATAATTAGATTGAATCAGAGGGCCTTGGATGTTCTGTGGCAGTTGGCTATCATGAATAGAAGGTAAAGGTTTCTTAAGTGGAAAAACATGCTTGCAGAGTTCAGATATCTTCAGTACCACTTAATGAATATTAGCAAGAAAAAATGTACTGCAAATACCAATACCAATTCCAATAGTCACACCAACCTTATGGAGGACCTGTTAACATTCCATTTATATTTAAACGAACAAGGATGTCTAAGCAGCTTAATACCACATAATGTTCTTGATACCCTGGACAAGAAGAGATCTCCAGAACTGACTCACTAAGCCACAGACAACCTGAGGAAAGTACTTTAAAAACTGTTTCATTAAACAGTTCCACAGAAGATGATGTGAACAGGACTGAAAGGAGCTGAAAAGAAGTTACAGCCTCCCCAAAAGCGACAGTTATTTCATTAGAGGTTTGGAAGACTTGTTTTCTTTTAACAGGTTTATCTTCAGCAAAACCACAGATGATATAATTGATGTTAAGTACCTGAGACACTGTCACATGAAAAATACAAGCACATACCTGCATGAAGCATCCAGGCCAGGTGTTTAGCAACAGGATTACCTTCATAGGAAATTGACCGAACCAGCATCCCAGCACCAATCATAGCTGCAAAAGTTGCACCTATTGCCTGTAGTATAAAGTACCACTATATAAGAATTCAAGAGCACAATGAGCCACACACACACACACACACACACACACACACACTCTCCCCTTCTGAAATCCTATTTTTTTTTTTTTTAGTAGCCTAAAACTCAGTATCTCTGAAAGAGCAGAAGGCTGCACACACAGCTGAGTAAAATCTCAATGAAGTCAGACCACACAACTAAATATCACACAGGGTTAACCCTTCCTCCAACAAGATCTCACTAAAAATCAATGGATTTATCATCCAGGAAATTGTAGGAATTTATATGTCAAGTGGTATAGCAATTGGTACTTTGTTTCTAAAGCTGCCGATTCCAAAGTTGTCCCCTGACCCAGTACTTACCTTTAATTTACTTAGAATATTTAAGCACCGCTACTTGTTCCCTGTACATGCTTTCTCCTCAAGTCCCATCCAGATTCTGTCCAGTGTTCCTATTTGTTTTCAAACCTCGTGTCTCTCCTCTTGCTCAGTCTAGCTGTAGCCTTCTGGAACAGGAGTGGATGGCCTAGCATCTGCCAGAGGGTAGACTGAGCCCATTATCCACTACGCCCAGTTTGCTCTTGCCAAAAAAAAATCACTCCTATGATATACCTAAATAGACTTTGGAACAACTCTGTACATAAACACAGCCCTCTGTAGCTACACCTGCTACTTTGTCCAATTATCTGCCTGTATCCCTTGCAGCACATTGGGTATCTGCAGATACCCAGCTACCCCTTTAAATGCACATCTCCTGCTGCTCCCCCCTATTACCCCACGTATGCAGATGTTCATCAGAATTTACACCAGCCTGACTATCTGAAGATTTGGGCCTAAATGTCATCACTATATTATGCACTATTGATAGACAGATTTGCAGAATCCAGTACAGAGCTCATTTAATACTAAATTTTCAGAGAGTTATGTACATACAAATGCCAGTTTGCATGGTCACAAGATAGGACATATGCAGGCGCAACATTTCAAAAGTGTGGTGGCAGGACACAGAGCATGTGTACATACAAATGGAGGAAGTAATAAGCCTGGCCTCAGATAGCCAAATATCACATTTACAGCTCTGCTTCTGACTGATCAGTTTATACATGGATAAGCTAAGCATTGTTTTGGCAGCAGCAGGTCACATAACCAGCCTGTGACGAGTTCAGCATTGGCCACCGATAGGCTTACTCATTCCTCGGTGAATGATCAGACGTCTCCAAGTCTGATATGACTTCACATCAGAAGCCATAGCTTTAGGGATTCCACCAATTTAAGCTATGTTTAATTGTTCAATATGGGCAGCTGAAGAAACTTTAACATGGCCACAACAGATTACTCTAACAAGTAATATTAACAGGCTCCTGATATGCAAATATCGCTAAATACAGACAAGACACTTATTTTTAAGTTTAAATACGTATGTTTAGTTTGGATTCTTTAACATTCTTCATAAAGCTATCTTTATTAGGATTGAATTAGCAATAGCTCCCTCTACTGTACATAATGTGCCCTGTGATTTCTGTAACAAGAAAAAATAAAATAAAGCCACATGCAGCAATTTGTGGCATTAAATCAGTTTAACCTTATCACCATTCTTATTGCCAAATTATGCATTTTAAATTAGCTATAGTTTAACTATAGCTAAAACAAGCAGAGCTTGCTTAAAACTTAAAAAACGTTCAATTATCTTTGCTACTACCACTACTCTGTTAGCATCAAGTGCTGCTATTAAAAACAGTGTTTAAAATCACAATATTTTTAGCTTTATTACTTCATGCTGTTAGGCCATGAGAAACTGATTTTCACACCAGTTCAAGTCTGAGGTTATTCAGACTGGTCAGGTGCAAGAGATTAAGGCCTTCCCCCATACAATTAGTGTTAACTTCTTTACAAGTACTGAGTATCTACAGAATGTCTAATTTTAAAAGCAAATCATTTTTGAGACGCACGACTACCACTTACAACAACTTCTTACAATTTCATTTCAGCAGGAAGAGGTAAGCTTACGTATCAGGAGCGTATCTAAATGTGATTCCACACAGGATAGTTATCAAAATCCTCACCCATAAACCCAGTTACCAAAAAGGGGAGCCAGCTGTAAAAATGATCAATACCTAGTATTATACAGTTTAAATGTTTAACACAGGATCTCTCTCTACAAGCTGAGACCACATATTTCTGTTGAGTCAGAGACTGCAGCATGTTAAAATCAGGTTTCAGTTTTATTGGGGTCTTCAGTAGACCAGGTTAGACAATGGAATTTCACTTCTATGAAGTTTTTGCAGAACTGAAATCCCACTAAACACTTCTAGAAACATTTAGACATGGTGTTTCTGAAACAAAATATGCTCCCTACATGCTTGGTTGCCTTCCTACTACCAGATTACCAAGTGTCTGGCCAATTTCACTGGTGCTGTTCAGCAACGGGCAACAGCCAAATTGATCATCATGTCAGCTACATTGCTACTAGGATTTCCAGAGTCCCTGGTGGACTGAAGAAGGGCAGGGAGATTGAAAGTACCAGTGCCCACGTTTCAAGGCTCCTGGCTCATTTAGGCACCCAAGTTCTCCTTCAGCCTGCCACTGTTTTGCTGGAAGCTCACTGAAACCAAACTATTTCCTCAAAACATTTCAATTTTGAAATATGTTAATACCAACAAAAAACATGTTCAAAATTTTTCTAGACACCACTAGTCTTTAGCTTAGTTACTGAGAGACATTTAAGAAGAAATTAATCTCACTGTGTCTGTTCATTGAGTTCTGAATTTTCACAGGTAGCAAGCTCCTACTGTCATCAACAATGTGGTTTCTTTAAACTAAAGCTGAGATATTCTATTTTTTGCCAAAGTTCAATTGCTTGGGCAGGACACAGACAAGGTTCACACTCCAGAGAGGTACACACCCCACAATAGCAATAAATAAGATTTTATGGTCTATTCACAAGCATCAGGAAACCCTGATTTGGTTTGTGGTCAGACTACTCCGACGCTAGAGCACGTAGGGGGAAATCTTCCTTCCTCTTCTATTCCCTCCCCCCAAAGCCACAAGTTTTTAGAAGCTCCTTATTCAAAAAATTATGTTCCCCATGTTATAGCTATCAGTTGACTGGAACAACTTTAAGACAACCAGACACACCACATGAAGCTTTATTCTTACTTTCTAAGAATTATTTCAAAACATGTTACTAGTAATCTTTCTGTGATTGAAGAATAAGCCCATACAGACTTACCATCCAAGAACCCCTCATCATGAGGCTCATGAGTGCAGGAGTTCTGCTGACTGCTATAGCAGATAGTGCTGTCAAACCAACACTTCCTGCAAAGTACATGTAGGTGGAATGGATTCGATCTTTCACATACTGAGGCCATATACTGAAAAAGAAGAAATTGCAACTAATTATGTCGCTTGTTTTCTTGTTTCACTGGTCTCATCACTTATTCTTAGTTCACATACAAACTGCTATAAATATTCAAATAAATAAGATTCATCTTACAGTGAGTAGCATGCAATATTCTGTTTGAAAACACTGTCATGAAATATTATGTTTTCAATCTTAATTTGTTAATATGATTTTGTGTATGATGGAAAAGAACTTGTTTCCATGGAACTATGCTAGTTAAACACATGACGACATTTTACTATAAATAATGCAGGTTTTACATTTCCTGTGTGTTTTTCACTTGTGTCTCCATACAGTAAGTTTCTTTATCACGATTTAAAAGGCAAGAGAGTGGTGTGTGTAAGCATATTATAGGCTTTAAAACCAGTGGTCTCAAACTCAAATCACCACGAGGGCTGTATAAGTAGTAGTACGTTAGCCCAAGGGCCGCACCACTGAAACCTTTTCATACAGCAGCATTGCAAATAATTACTACAAATACTATCATTGCAGGCTGCAGGAAATAGCTTTAGGGGCCACCTGTGGCCCACATGTTTGAGACCCCTGCTTTAAAACAGTCTACAAGGAAAAACCCATAATATAAAGATACTGAAAATGATTGGTTCATAATGAAAGTCTCAAAATGCTAGTCAGAGCAACAAGTCCAATGTGTCACATTATGTGCGTTATATTTTGAGACAAGGACTACCTTAGAAATGACCTTTAATATGAAAGACTTCTGTATTACTATAATTAAAGAGATTCTATATGAAAAGAGAATCTCCCCTCCCCATTAGTGGCATTTAATAAAGATTATGTACATTTTCCAACACAAAGCTACTACCTTCCCCAGAAGTCCAGACAACTTGAAAAAAACAGATCAGAAGTGAACCTTTTCCCCCAATTCATCTTAACAAGTGGCAAATGAATGACACCTATTGAATGTTAAAGTAGGCTGTCAAATGTAACTGAAAATTGGCACAACATGATCTCAAAATGAGATGTCACTTAAACCATGAATCCATGGAGTTTGAAATGTCACTTCTTCCCTATCTGCTTCCCTTTGGGGGGAGGGAGAATCCCCCCCAAGGTGTATTTGTTGCTGGAATGCTTTATCATTAGCTAGACTGCTACACCTCCAATGTAGACAAGGAGCCGACACTGACAGCAAATACTTTTTGTTAAGTTAGCATTTGCAAGAGACAGGTAGGTAAGGAACAGTTATGACTTGCTCACATTGTTTAACTTGTTAAACAGCTCTTGGTGAATTCAAAGAGCTACTTTTGCGTTCTAAACAGGGTCTCAGAAAACCCTATATAAGGTGGAATTAGCTAGCACTTCCAGATGTTAGACAGCCACCTATATTTTAACTCCTGACATTCCAGACTAGAATAGAGATACATGTTTTGAGAGGGAGCAGAAGGGCAAAAAGCATAAAAGTTCACAGTATTTACAAGATTGGAAGTGGGCTATTTATAGCAGCAGTCCATCAAATTACATTTAAACCCAACTAATATTTATGTTTGTTTTCAGATCCCTCTTTAAAAAAAATAAATGCTTCTTCCAGAAGCCAGGGTTCTTCTTTAAGAAAAATCTTTAAAAATCATTTTCAAGTCATAAAATGCAAGTGCCTGCTGTAGGATACCCATTTGGAGAGAACTGTGCATAAAAGGTGAAGTTTCAACTGATCTATTCTTGATTTGCAATCAAACTTTGACATTTTGCTCACACAGCTTTTTCAATGGCTCCAATCTCATTTGACATGCCCATTCCATAAAAACACAGAGCACCAAGACCAACAGCAGCCCCTCCTGCAACAATCCATCTTCCCATCTGATCAACTGTAAAAGAGGAAGAAAGTTGATACATCTTAAGTGTATTTTCCTGTGTACAAGTAGAATAGTTTTCTAATTTTGGTTTTAATAGTGTATACCATAACAGGCAAAAAGGAAAAACCTCAGGATTTATACAGAAACTTTTCTTTGTTAATGTCCAAAGAAATAAAAGCTTTACCTTCTAGTCTAATAATATTTCTATAAAATTTCTCCCCCACACGGCCTGTATCCCTTGAAACCAAGGGAACAAAAGATGCCCTCTGAGCATCAAAATCTTTTACAGCTACATGATACAGCTGTAAAATACAACCAGCCAGCTATGTGGATTAAGAAATAGAAGCATTACACATTTTAGGTTTATCGTCATTACAACAGGAGGCACCCGTGTCTGAGTCTATACAGTAAATGGAATAAAGTTGGAAAACTAACAAATCTGTTTATCACATGAAAGCTCATGCAATAAACAAATCTGTTCGTCTTTAAAAAGTGCCACTTGTTTGTTTTGTTGAACCAGACTAACATGGCTACCCCTCTGGAACTTCAAACACTGGAAGACTGATCTTCCAGTAGCTATGCTGCACTATGCTAATAGCATCAAGGCAAACATTCGATGTCTGTTGACCAGAAGATTCCCTACACCCAAAGCATACATTTCCACTAAAAAAAAAACAAAACAAAACACAAAAAAAAACCAAACGAAAACAAAAAACACACCCACAAAAGACCCCATCCACCCAAAACACTTCAATTCTCAAGCTCCTCAAACAGTCAATTGTCACAAACAGCCATAAATTGCCACTAAAGTTATTACACTGGCACAAATTCCAGTGATTTCAATTTAAGTGAACTTGTTTACAACAGAGCTCGATTTGGCTCAGTTCTTTTTAGTTAGATGAGGTGACTGTTTAAAACTTGGCCATTTAGAAGCAAAGAAGTTATACAAGCTTAAAAGTAGCCAATCAAACTCTCTCTTCCAGGATCTGCTTATTGGCTGGTTTATATTCCTGCCCCTCCAACCCCATGATAATTACTGGATTATCAGTAGATGTGAATTCCATACATCACTATATTGCAAAGCCATAGAAATAGGACTCTTCAAGATAGATCTTGATTCTTCAAAATAAAAAAAAAAACACAAACCACTTATTTGACATATGATTAAGAGAGAGTCTTCAAGGTCAGGAATTTCCATGTACTTTACAATGATCACCACCACTAACAACTCAATCATGGCTACTGGAGGTATTGGCAGTATAAAATGTTGCCGAGATATGAAGCAACCCATCGTTTAGACATTTTAAAAAAGAGTAATTGATATATTCAAGTTCTTTAGTGAGAGACACTGACCTAGGATATTGAATGGATTTATTTTAAAATTATTTTTACAGTTTGCATTCAAAGACACTGGATATTTGAGTAAAATGGTTACTTACCTTTAAATGCAGTTTCCTTTGCTGGCTCAAAAGCTGCTTCTTTAATTTCTTGGGCAATTTTTCTATGCCGTACACCCGTTTTTGCATTGGAAGCATACCCCTGTTATAATTAGACAGGAAAAAGTCAAGTATATCTTTGAACACCCCCCCCACACCTTTACAAGAAGTAGCTAGAGCAGTGATTCCCGTCCTTTTCCCTGTCGGGGCACCCCTTAATACCTTTAATTATTCTGAGGCACACCAACATAGCTGCCAAGTGAACTCATGAATATTCATGAGCCAATCCAGAACTCTGAATAGTTTTTCAAAAAAATCCCATGGCAAACCTGCACAGGCCACAGGAGACACCAATGTGCCATGGCACACTGGTTGGGCAACAATGAGCTAGAGTGATGGCAAAATCTATTTTGATTAACAGGAAGGTAACTCCTTTTTTACATATACTATGAACTAAAGAAGTTTACTTGCTAGGTTTTCTTAACTACAGCTGATCCCTTATAACTCAGTGTCCCTATCCTATTAATGTGAAAAACCAAAACACCATCACCACCTACATTAAATTACAAAAGGTACAGGGGGGACCTGTTACTGCACAACCGGTTTGCCTGCGGAACTCGTTACCGCGCCTTAACTGGATGTCCCCCAAAGGCCCCACAGTAACGCACGGGTCCTGTTAACGCATCTTGCATAAATGGGACTGTACATGTTGCTGCCCTAGAGACAGGCCCCAGGCACTGGCCCAAGCACCACTCCCCAACCCCGCTTCTGTGCTGGGGTCCGAGCCAGCCTCAGGCGCCTGCTGCTGCCAGCCTGGCCCTGGATCCCTAGTCAGGGACATGGCAGGGAGCGGTGGCTGAGGCCCCGTGTGGCTGGACCTAGAACAGGGCTGGAAGGGGCCACCGCTATTCTCTGCCACGTCCCTGGCCAGGGATCCGGGGCCAGGGTGGTGGCAGCAGGCGCCTGAGGCCGGCTCAGACCCCAGCACAGAAGCATGGCCAGGGGCATGGCCCGTGGCCAGGGAGTGGGGCCTGGGCCGGTGCCCCAGGGAAGGCCTTCTGGTCCTGCTTACACATGGGCTGGTTTACACGCAGTTGCCGGAGGCTTGTCCCCTATCAGCCGCGCATAAACCGGTCCTGACTGAATGCATCTTTGCATCTGAATACTGGTAGACAAGACAGATGATTTTATTCTGAGAAGTTCAAATACTCTCCTACCAGACCAATAAATGGACAGAGCACTAAGTTTTTGCATAATCAAGTTAAATATTTGCTTGTTAACAGGTCAGACTAAAAGGTAGAGAGACTGAATTCAACTGATCACAGTTATGGATGAAGCCGCTGTAGTGGAACTCCAGCACTTGAATGCTTAGATTTTCTCTGAAGGGTCAGAGTAGAACTGGGGTCCATAAGTTAAGATTTCTTAGATTTTCCTTGCATTAAAAGATTTAAGATGAACATGAGCAGGCTTTTGAAATACAAGTATATCAATTATTTTATGATTTTTATCATCTTTGGCTCATCATTTAAAACAGTCCCCTGGACATGTGAATCCACTGCATTTTAATGGCACTCTTTATTAATCTGAAAATGCACATGTGTTACGGGCTATAAGCACTCAGGAAATTAAAATATTCCTACAAAATGTTTTAAGACAGATTTAGGACTCTTAATGAAAGGACTGGTAGTCAAACTTTACACTACAATTGTGAGGACAGAAGAGCTACATATTAATTAATTTAACATCAGTTTACTGATGACTTATAGAAGGTGCACTATCATATACAATTCAGAAAATATTTTCTCTCTGTGCATTGTGTTTTAGAAGTTAGGTTAAAATAACCCACATTTTAGTATTTATGAAACTAACAGAATAAAAAAAAAATCAGAGACAAAAAACCCTCTAAGCACAAAGCAAGTTGACAGTAAACAATTTTTCCTCAACCTCTTTTGCATGATTTGGGGGGGGGGGGGGGGGATGAGAAGGGGTGAGAAAAATAACCAGTATATTTCTGTGCTAACTCCCCTAGTAAAAGTTACTCTAGACAGGTGCAAGGATTTTAAAATGGAGTTGTCACTAATGCCCTCCAGAACAGGTATAGATGACAGTGGTAAATATGTCAGCCTGGCCTACACCAGTGCTTCCAGTGCAGCAGAGAAACAAGACAGGTAATCTCAAATGAGATCTCACAACTTCTGTTGGTCGATTAGAAGATACTACTTCACTCACCCTGTCTCAAATATCCTGAGACCAACACTGCCCCCAAAAATGCAAAAAAAAGAGGTTGAGGAAGGTTTGTGTATGGTCAATTTGCTTTGTGCTTAGAGAGCTTTTATTTCTGGGATTTTTATTCTGGCAGTTTCAGGAGAGTCTTGGGTCAGTCACGGAGTACCTTCACTATGTTCTTGGAGCATCAGTTTTCCATGGCACACCAGCTGAGAAACACTGCTGTACAGCTCCTGTTATCTGCAGCAGCCAGAAGGTACTGAGTGGCTGGGATAGTGTGCTCTCTCCTAAGCTCATGGATTGCATATGATGATAGATGGGAGAGAAACATGAGAACTGGCCAGGTCTGAGCACATCACCAATGAGGGCAGCTGCTCACAAGTACAAAGTATGGATGTGCAAAGACTCACATTATATTTAAATGGGAATCCATGCAGGCAGTGTAGGAAATACCATTCTAGCATTTTCAGCCAAGACTTCCAACAAGTCCCAATTAAAGTAAAATATTCATTTTACATCTTTCAGCTATTGCTAAATACCCTTTTACTCATCATTAACTTTACAGCAGATTGCTGCTTCAGTAAGAATTGGACAAGAGAGCATCATTGTAAGTTGGGCCTTTCATTTCATTTCCATTTTCATGTACCAAAGTATTTCTTTTGGTAAACGTGGAACTGGTCAATGGTCTAATCTGATATCTTTTGTACAAACAATTCCTCTCAAATTAGAAAAGCTACTTTACCTTGCTAGGTTGCAAGAGCCACTGACTTGCTTTTATGTTGGAATTCCTCAGAGCTGGGAAGGAATGCGTAAGTGCAGGACGGAGACTCTGGCATGGCAGTGTCCGTAGACACGCGAGTCTTGCTGCCAACATGGTTGCCACTACTGATTCAATAACAAGTATTCCTGTAATAGCACATGGAGAGGCTTTAATACTTGGTTTATATACAATCACAAAAAGCTCAAATCAGTAAGAAAATGGGTTTTATTAATCATCAAGTACTAAAAGAACCAAGCTACTTTCTGAGATGCTTCTGGAGTTAAATATAGCCAGTAAAGATACAGATATAGATGAGTTTAGTGGAATATTCTTCAGACTTGAACATCAAGGTTTCATTTCCTATGCCAAAGTTTCTATTCATTCTACATCCTCACCAGAGGACAAGGAAGCTGTCTTCCTCAGACTTCTCTAAACAATTGCCTAAGTGTGATCATATCACATTACACTCCAAATGAAGGTTTGAGACCTTACAGCTATTAACTCCCAGCGCTAAAAAATTAAACTAGTCACCTGCTAAAGACACCCTACTTGAAGTCTGGAAACAGACTGAAATACCTCAACATGTATGTGAGCTATCACCTTAAGAGGATTTTGAAGTCATGTGCAGTACAACTGTACTACCACTAAGCTCTCAAGATTTTTTTTAAATTTTCCCTTTGAACAATTAACTAGCTTCATCTTAATACTCCATCAAGGTCATAGATTAAAGCACACCCATAACAAACTCAGTTTCACACAAGGACTACTGAATTATTATTTACTACAGTCAACTTATTGTATGTTCTATTGGTGTTACCAGAATGACCAACTTACTTTTGTTAACACAGCAGTTTCTAGTCTTGTATTCTAGAAGGAGATAGTTCTACATATGACTTCTCTACATAAATATAAAATTAAGCTACCAATACACTATCAGAGTTACCTGACAAATAGCTACCAATTTGGTTTTATTTGTACATAGTGCTCAAGTGATGTATAGTACAGTTTTAATCCTCATTTTAGTGATCTACAAAAAGATGCATATGATTTTACTTGCATTTGTGCAGATGCAAACAATTATCTTTTAGAGTTCAACTGAAATTTTCTGCCAAGCTTTAGTTTAAGATCTTTGGGACAGACACCATCTCTTTGTTTATACACCACTCAGCGTAACAGAACCTAATCATGACTAAAATAAGGAGTCCTGTGGAACTTAAAGACTAACCAATTTATTTATTGCATGAACTTTTGTGGGAGAAAATACCACTTCATCAGACGCTTTGAAGATGGGGGAACTTACAGAATGGGAGCAGTAAATGCAGGGAAGTGCAAGTCACGGGAAAAGGTAACACCAAATCAAAGCAGTTGTCGAAATTCAAACACTGGGGAACTGCATATGGAGGAATGCATCTGAATCTTTACAACTGCTTTTTAAGGAGTTCTGTGGCACTTTTAGAGACTAGCAAGTTTATTTCTCACCTGAGCTCTCATGGACATACTCCCACTTCACCAGATGCATGAAATCAGGAAGGTGGGAAAAGCATGTTAGGCATAAATATAGATACAGAGAAGAGAGGGTCAGTATTAATGGCCTTAAGTGCTACCAGAATCTAAATATTAAATGAGTCAACTCTGAAAGAGGAAAGTTTAAGACAGATGCCCAGAGAAGTGCAGAACAAAATATCAATTT
The DNA here is from genome assembly GCA_007922195.1 of Podocnemis expansa. Lineage (NCBI taxonomy): Eukaryota > Metazoa > Chordata > Testudines > Podocnemididae > Podocnemis > Podocnemis expansa. The sequence continues at coordinate 35,159,814 of ML681981.1, forward strand.
TGTTCTGTAACTCAGTTATGAAATGCCACTGTTACAAACTCTTTTCTGAAATCAGTACAGAGTATTTCAGTTTTTTCAATACAACATTTCTGAAAAGGTTGATAAGTAATACAAGGTAGGATAAATTTTCAGAATTTAAGAGGATTATTCTGGACAGACACACAACCTTTAATTATTTTTAAAACAGACACTCAAAAACCTAATGCGTTGAAACATTCAGCAGACCATCAGTAGAATGATAAATCTCAGTACCATTTAAGGTCAACACACCTTTCATGAAAAAACATGAGGCAATAAAACACTTTGGTCATTCCTGTGTGACATCACAGAAGACACATTCTAATCCACACAGCCTTTTAGCCAGAGGCCTTAATAGTGCTTTTCCTTACACAGCAACGGGTCAACCAGAGACCTGGTGTTTCTCTGATTCAGTTCCCAAATTGCCAACAATTTTTTCATAGGAAATCATACACAATCTCTTCATATGTGTCTATTCATCTTCCACTTGGGCATTAAATACTCTCCTCTCACAAAGCATCTACTTTATTAATAGCTTAAGTCAGTGGTTTTCAGACTTTTCCCCCCCTTGGGACCCAGTTGAAAAAAAAATCGTGTGCGCCCACAACCCAGCAATTGCATCTTTAACCAATGCAACCCAGTCTTTTGGCAGAGGCAGCCAAGGGGCTGCCACGACCCAGCGTTTGAGGGTCTGTGCCCCAGTACTGGGTCCCAACCCTAACTTCATCAACTGCTGGCTTAAGTGCAACTATGAGACTCCCCAAGTGAAAAACTGTAACTACATATGGGTAACAGGCTTTTACTACCATTTTCCAAAGAGGTAGCTGTGTTAGTCTAGTGCAGCAAAAAACCCCAAGAAGTCCCATGAGACTTCGAATCATAGGGTTGGAAAGGACCTCATGAGATCATCTAGTCCAGCCTGCCACCAAAAAAAGCAGGAAGCACCTGATGAAGTGGGATTTCCTCCCACAAAAGCTCATGAGAAAAATAAAGGTTAGTCTTTAAGTGCCACAGAACTCCCTCTTTTTAAAAACAAACAAAAAACCTAACCACTTGCCATACAGGGAGGACCAGTGAGAGTCACGTGACAAAATAAAGCTCCTAAACACTACAGGGCTGCGAGAGCCCCTAAGTAAAAAGAAAAACGCAAATTACAACTACGATGCAAGGCTTTCATCTGCATTAAACGCCTCATAGCATCAGTGATCAAACAATACCAACAAGATACTAAGCTAGCCCCCTTGGAGGGCTGAGGGGAGCACTGGGAGCTGCTGAGGGGGGAATAGGAAAAGCCTGGCGGCTCTTCAACACCCCGCACCCACAGCCGGTGTGTTTGGACCACGGCACCCGGAAGTGGCGTGCCCGGGGGGAGCCGGCAGGATGGGGGAAGGGGAGTTATTCGAGTCCAGATTTGTGCCCGGCGCCCTTCGGTGTCTCTCCCACCCCGGCGTTACGTGTCTGAGAGAGGGAGGCTCCCGCCCTGCGGCCGGGGGGCACCGGCCCCAGCTCTCCCCCCAGCGCGGCTCCCCGCCTGGCTGTCGGGAGAGGGGGGCGGCTCACGGGGCGCCGAGGCCTCCCAGCTCTCCAGCCTCGCCCCCCCACTTACCGCCCCTACGACCACCCGAACGCACTGCGCACACGCTCGCCGCGCCTGCTTAAAGCCGCGCGTGATGACCCAGCGGCACAGCGCTGAGTGGCTGGGTCCGATCACGTGATCTTAAGAACGGCCTGTGCGCTCGGCTGTGATTCGCTCCGCAGCTTTGGGCAGCGAAGTTGCCCTCCTCCATATTGACTAAGGGCGAAGAAGCCATTTTTAATTCGGCCACGGAAGCTTCTGGAAGACATCTTGCACGCGGGCACAAGGCACCCTCGGCACGGCCTAGAGCGTTAGCAGCCATCTTCTGCCGAGCCGCGGCGGCCATCTTGAGTGAGGGCGTGGAAGCCGGAAACAGCCATCTTGCGAGAGGGCGCGCAGAGCGCGTAGCAGCCATTTTGGACGTGGTCATGCAGTCAGCAGCGACGGCCATTTTGAATGAGGGCAGGGAGTGCTTGTCCTTGCCCGGGCCGAGAAGCCTGTGGAGCTGTGAACACCCCCTGCCCCCAAACCAACACTGTCGTGGTCCTCTCTAGCCTTCCCCGCCAGGCTGGAAGCCTTGGGGTGTCCGCTGGCTAGGGTTACCAGATGTCAGGCAAAAGGAGGACACGTCCTCCATCTGGTGCGCAGGCATTTTACAAATACATGATTTGTCTGGCTTTTTACTTACAGGGGTTCAAGTACGCTGGAATGCCCTGGAACACCCTATTTTTAGGGGGAAGCCTCCCAGGGCCCCCTACAAAGAGAAGAAGATTACATTAATACTACATTTTCTCCATGTGTCCTCCAATGTCCTCCTTTTCCTTCTTCCCTGTCCTACTTTCCAGGCCTTGGTATCTGGTAACCCTAGCCCTGTAGTGTCACTCCTGCCTCCCCTGCCCCTGCAACAGACACCTCTCGCTTTGAGTCTGGTGCAGAGCGATTCTCTCTCTTCTCCCGCCCCCTTGCTATCGCCAGTCCTTGGAGACTCCTGCTGCATCACCTGCTTCTCTTCTGCCTTTTCATAACATTCAGAGACTTCCAATCCTTTCCACTCCCTGCTCTCCGGCAAAAAGAGGAAATGTGTTCCCCCCAGGTAGAGCAAACCCATTGCCCCAAGGTCCCTGAGGGCTCATCACTCACCCTGTAGCTGCCTGGCAGAGACATGGCATGCCCCTGCAAACTCAGTATTTCTGTATGTGCATATGTTGGTTCTGGAAGTTCTCCGAGTGTCTGACGAAGTGGGATCTCTCCCACGAGAGCTCATGCGATAAATTCATTCCTTAGTCTTTAAAAGTGCCACAAGACTCGTTTTGTTGAACTGGACTATCACAGCTAGCCCTTTGGGACTTGTCTCCATGTGCATATAGACTTTTTGCGGCAGCAATTTTGTGATAAAATTTCATAAAATTATTTACAGCTCTGAATTGGTGCACATAGACCCTCCAGTTTGTTACAACTTTCCACAAAATACACTATCAACTTTGTCAAAATACCTCTCCATATGCATCTTATGGAGAATGGTGGTGAATGACCGGAGAAAAAAATCATGGCACAACAGCTTGAGGTCACCCTATGAAATTAATAGGCTCCAGGTTTAAAACAAACAAAAGGAAATACTTCACACAACACACAATAGAAATATGGAGTCCAGTGCTGTGAGATTTGTGAAGGCTGGAAATACAACTGGGATTGAAAAATAATTAAATATTGTCATGGAAGATAATGGATATTAGCCAGGATTGTTAGGGATGTAAACATATGCTCTAGGCATCCCTAAACGTCCAACCATCAGGAGTTGAGTTTGGGGATGACAGAAGATAGACCAGCTAAAATTACCCTGTTCCGTTCATTCATTTCGAAGCATATGGCACTGGCCCCTTTCAGAGACAATATATGGATGGGCTTGATGGAACATTGTTCTGACTCAGTAGCTGTTCTTTTATTTATGAAATCATTTGCTCACTGTACAGTAAAAGCTGGGATTAGTGGCTGTGTGTTGAAAAACAAAATAATGAGATGTTTCAAAGGGATAGCTGTGTTAGTCTAGTTCAACAACACAAAGATGGAGTCTTCTGGCACTTTCAAAGACTAACGAACTTTGTTAAAATAATGAGAGTTATACTTTTGGGCTTAGAGGTGTTAAGAGACTGAAGACCAGCTACTATGAAATGATTATTAATTGATATGTTAGTTCTGGGTAGCTGTGTTGTGTGTATGCTGAATCAGCTAAATTGTGGCATTGAGCCACAGCCTTTCGTTAGGGATCACATGGTGCCAAGCCATCTTAGCAGGAGCACCGAAAGCCCTGGACCCACCTATTCCCTGCCCTTTTTGCACAGCTAGTGTCAACTGCTGGCCTAACCTTGGGTACTTTGCTTGCCAGGTTTGGTGAGTGAATAGGAGGAAGGCACATTACCAAATAAAACCTGAAGAAAACCTACCCTTCTTCAGAAAAAAAAAAAGTTATGTAGATACAGTTTTGAAACTCATTTATCATCTTTCACCCCTAAAATCCTCCTCTTCCCCTATTTTTTTTTTTTTTTTTTTTTACTCCTTCAAACTTTCCGGGCATTCTTCTTGTCCCTACTCTTGTGCCATTTTCAATTGGGATGTTCGAAGAAGACTAATCAATTTAGGTGCCCAGTTCCAACTGAAAATCAGTTGGAGTTGAATACTTAATTCCCTCTGGTTCTTTTGAAAATTTTCAATGTCACTGTCCTTTACCATAAACAAAATACTAATAAGATGTCTCTACTGTAATTCTCGGTTTGTGTTTCTTTCATCACTTTCCTAACCCTGTTGTCATTTTAAATGGTAAAGGTTTTCAGGGCAAAAATTATTTCTTTATGTATCAGAATACCTAGCACATAGTGTATGCTACTGTGATCAAAATAATATATCTATGTAGACTTTATGAAGAAGTTAGTGGAAAGAATGTGGAGAGAACCTCTTTCAACATTTGCCCTACCTTGAGTGTTCACATACAGACCCTGCAGCAGCAGCAGCAGTCTGCTCCAGTGTGTTGTGCGCTTTGAACTGTAAAATAGCTTTTTCTTGTTTCCAGCAGATGGCATTAGCTGTGTGAAAATAAATACAAGAAAGGCTTTAAAAAGTTAAGTTTCCCTTCAAGGAGTAGAATAGTCCATCTTGTTCTCTCTGAGTTTCCCTCCATTTTGTCAGATACTGTGTTTCCAGAGACAGCCTTCAGAATGGCAGTGGGGACTAGTTATCTTATGAATGCATCCACTAATCAGTAATAACGATAGAGATATGATAACTCTGTGTCAGTGTATTTGGAATGTTTGTTAATGACAAAGGTACATACATAAGGCAACAATCACATATGTCACTGTATAAGTAAATAAGTTACTTAGCATTTCTATAGCAGCACACAGTAGGGATGAATGAAATCAAACATAGGATAACAAGGAACTGAAGGTAAACTAAATAAAATTTGAAGGTTGATGGACTTATTAATGATTGGGAGATTAGCTAATGTATGTCTACATTTTATTTCCTTTTTAGTAAGCAATCTGCTACAATAATCAGGTAACTGGAAAAATCAGTCTGGCAAGAAAGCACATGTTGCAGATTGATGGATAGGCCATCAGAACATTGAATCTTAAGGAAGGTGTTGAATGAAAGAATGAGACTGCAATGGTGCACACAATCTGGGAGGATATTCCTGGCTGAGGAGAGCAAGTTTAAGGAGATTCAAGGCTTGATTGTTGTTTACTCTCAAGCTTCTTTACACTGCTCTGGTAAAACTGAAAAAAATCAGGCTCTTAGTGTTTTGAAGTCTGTTGAGCTAACTATAATCTCAGAGCACTATAGTGCTGAAGAAAGTGCCAGCTTCTAGCTCACTGTCCATTTTATTTATTTAGAGTTGTAAGTTGCTTATTACAGGCACTAACCTCTTTATAATTCTTACATAAAAAGGATTCAATAGAGAAGTTTGAATTTATACTACAGCTAATAACCATGGTCCATGAAAACAGCACATCTTTCCAACTAAAGCATCATGATAAGAGAAAAATACCTCAAAACCTTGAACACAGTTAATCAACCACTTCTGTCCAAAATCCTGCATTTTAAAAATGGCTTTGCCATTTTGCCAATAAGTGCAAGAATCCATGCAGATTAAATTCCACAGCAGAAGTGTGTTCTTGCAAAGTGTTTTGCTAGTCCCCCTGCTCTTTTTAAGTGAGGGGGTTCAAACATGTGCAGTTCACTCAGTCAAATATGACTGTGATGGTATATATTGGGAGGGAGGGCAAACTGTGGATTGTGAGTCTCATGAAGCTCTTACAGTTAAAGTGTGGCTCACTGAGTGCCTCTCTAGTCCCCTGTTCTCTACTTATAGGCTGGGATGGGGAGCTACGACTTTCTGCCATGGCAGGTCGTGGTAGTGTAGAGGACTGTCTAAATAGGAAGGAGGGTCTTGGGATGAGGGTCAGTAAGTTTGGCCGCCTCTGACATATACGTAACTAGCTCCCCAGTCATTTAGGACTTTTGGTTAAAACCAACACTTTTGATTCCACCTGGGAATCTACTGGCACCAGCATAATGTGTGCCTTTCACTCAAACAGGTGGCTCACGCTGATCTAATGTCATAGTGTAGACCAGGCCCAAGAGTACCTGCAGGCATGCATCTCTGCTGCTCTGAGCCTTCAGCCTTGGCCTGGGGAAGTTTGCAGGTGTACCCCTAGCTGCTTTCCACTTTCACCAGCCTGATCCACTCTACTGCTCAGCTAGGGAACTTGCACTACTCCCTTCTTCAGGGGCCTCCTCTCTCTGAAGCTCTCAGCCAAGCTCTGCTCTTTTTCTGAGCTCTCTGTTCCTTTCTCCCTCGCCTTTGGGGTATCTCCCATTTATAACTTCCATGGGAAGCTCTGCCCTTGCTATTACATCAACTCAGTGCAGGAGTATTGGGTCTGATTTCATTTAAGACCACCTCTTTCAGTCCCTGTGCTGGACCACTACCCACCTAGGGATGAATTTTCCTATGTGTGCACTGTCACCAACTACACTAGTTTCCAGCCTGCATAATCAGTGTATTCATATTGATAAATGGTTTGTTAAGGGTTTTTGACACAATGTCAGATGTCTACAGGTCACCAGTAATGCAATTATTTTTCAGCAAATACCACATGAAGTATTCCCCCCCCCACAGTGATGCATGCTGCCTTGCCAGGCACCCTTAACAAGACAACAACAACAAAAAAAAAATCTTGAAAATTTAGCTCAGTGCCATAGTGGAAATAGCAAGAGCCACAAGCAGCCCATAATTGGGTTAATAAATAGGGTTATTATGAAGTTTGAAGTTTAAGCTCATAGCTCTGACTCTGGCACCCTCTTGCAGAAGGGAACAAGTTTATCAGTTGTTCACATGACTGTGTTCATAACCAGAAAATAAACAAGTCAGTGCTTAGTGAAATTTCTCCTTGGAGTGAGGTTGCAGCTGAAGTTTTTCAAATTAGATCTGAAGAAAAAAACCTGAATGCTTTGTGGCTGTGCTGACTGTTTAGCATGCTAGACATGTCTGCTGCCATATTGTACAGAACTTGGGGACTTATCAATGGCTGCTATTTACATTATCAGTACCCATTTAATAATAAATCCTGTTTCTATTTTAGGCTAGATTATAAATAGTGTACTGTAGAGATTCTGGGGAATAATGCTGTTGCCTGTGTGGTCATGATGGCTCAGAACCTGGCAAAAAAGAAATTCCCATTTAAGAGGCAGAATATCATTTCACTTTGTCATGCCACAGCCAGGTTTTTGAACATAAACTTTCACACTCCTCAGGAAGTGATTATTAATGACACAGGGGGTTGCTCCTAAGGTGCAGGAGGTGGCTCAGAATTTCTGATGCAGAGATGAGGAGTACTTTACAGGAACACTTGATTTATTATAAACCAGCTAGATCTTAGATCACATTTGCGAACAGGAAGTTGACTTACTATAGTAATGCTGAGCTGAGCTATTGGAGTTTGGGGACTTCTGGAATTTCTATACAGAAAGTTTTAGGTTGAAAGCCTAAAAAAGTTTTAACGTTTGTGCTAAAATTTGGAGCATGTACTTGTTTTTAAAAAGGAATGCAGCTTCAGTCAGGTAATGTTGGTGGCTGGGAGGAAAATGTGTGTGTGGTAGTGAGGATGATATGGCTAGTGGCATGAGAAGTATCACTTTGAGGAGCTTCATGTGTTTTGGTCATGCTGTAAGCAATAACATGGCAGGCAGTTAGTATGGAGTGGTGCTTTTATATATTATGGGTGGGAAATGATTTTTTGTGAAAAGTTTTGTTTATCTAAAAAATGAACAGAATTTTGAAGAGTTTCCACTTAAATTAGAAGACAATGGGTGTTAGCAACTGAAAACTAAGGTTGTTTTAAAATAAATAATAAAACCCTGTTTTGACAAAGAAGTTTCCACTTCATTGAACAAGCCACTTTCCAGTAAAAAAATTGGGAGAAAATTTAGACCAGCTTCATTATAGAATTATTTATATCAGACTAAGTTTTTTCCCCTGTATTTGTATGTTCATTAGCCATATGACATTTTTAGACTGAACTTTAGTGTTCCATAATAGCAGTACTTATATAAGCACTTTATTATAAACACTTTTCATTCTCATTCTCCAAGCATTTTATAAAAACCTATTTAAAAATGTATTAAGGAACAAGTGGGGAAATCTCTGGGAACATATATAATACACAGAGTAACAGTTTAAAGTTAATAGAGTGACAACAATAAAAATGTAAATTCCATCAATCAAAACCTTTGTTTCATTCTCTTAGGTATCCTAAACAAAGGAAGGAAGGACTCAAACTATACAGATCAAAACCAACACATTGAAATTGCCCTTAAAATGAAATGGAAGTCAATTCAATTTATGTTGAACAGATTTAATCCAGTGTGCTCCATGGCTGTCATCGCTAAGTAAGGGAGTACCTGGTTTCTGCATTGGCTGAAGCTTTCAAGTGCTCTTGAAAGGCAAAATAATTGTAGCACTCCAGTCTGGAGGTCACAAAGTCATGGATAACTGTAGTGAGGACTGTGGCAGAGAAAACAACTTCTTTGCCAAATTCAGACAGAAGGCAGCACTTAATAGCCATGGCTGCTAATGGAGAATCCAAGAGTAGATTCAGTCACTGTGCTTACATTGTCTATGATATTTTTCATTTTCTGAGTGTACTGAAAAATCGAAAGGATAAAAGGACACAAATTGGACATCAAAAATGGCAACATCCATAAACCCATAGGAGAACACTTCAATCTCCCTGGACACTCAGTAGCAGAAAGTTACCATACTTCAACAAAGAAACTTCAAAACCAGACTTCAGTGTGAAACTGCAGAGCTGGAGCTAATTTGCACAACCAGAGTGGATCTGAATAGGGACTTGGACTGGTTAGCACATTATAAAATGTAATAGTCCCTGTTCACACACTCTTTCCCTTTAATCAACTGGTGTGAATAGGCCCCATCTGCCCTCTGAACTGACTCTGTTAACACTTGCCCTCCTCCATCCTGGCACACGCGTGTGTGTGTGTGTGTACGTACGTACATACACCTCTCAACTGTAGTTTCCACTTCCATGCATCTGACAAAGTGGGCTGAAGCCCATGAAAGCTTATGGCTGAAGAAATCGATTAGTCTTTAAGGTGCCGAAGGACTCTTGTTGTTTTTGCTGTACATAGACTCACATGGCTACTCTCTGGAAATCCTCACTTTGAACAATTTAGGGTAGGTTAGTATTATAACCACCATTTTATAGGTGGTAAAACATGTTACTTTTCCCAAAATTGCACAGTGAGCCAGGAATATGACTCAGGAATCCTGACTCTCATCACATTCTCTAATCTTTTAGACTCATGATCTCATTCTCTGATAAACTGCATGCTTGCATATATACACATTCGTGAATGTTAAATCTATTGATTCCAAAAAGCAGTTTAATGATAATAGTAATTTTAGCAGGGCCATTGGTGACATTACACATTTAATTTTCTACAATCTGTAGTAAATTGCAGGGGACTCAGACTGTAAGATCAGAAGGAACCAATATGATCATCTTGTCCAACTTCCTGCACATTGCAGGCTGCAAACTCTCACCCACCCACTCCTGTAATAAACCTCTAACCTATGACTGAATTATTAAAGTTCTCAAATTGTGATTTAAAGTCTTTAAGGTACAGAAAATCCACCAGTGAGTGGATTGTGCCCCATGCCACAGAGGAAGGCGAAAAGGTCTTTTTTTTAAAAACAAAACCAAGAGCAAACAAACAAACCACCACAACACAGTACTCCTTGCAGGGGGGATTCTTCTGCCTTCTCTGTAGCCATACCAGTGTTTGGAACATCTGTTTGTGTTTGGCTGGATATTTTCTGTACTGCCAGGGCCCTGCTACAGTCTTCTCTGCAGTTTTCACTCATTTTTACTAAACCCAATCACTTTCTCTTACTTATTCTGGACTTTTCATGTTTTTTTGTCTGTTTCTTGTGCTTTCATTAGGCATTACTTTCTTTTGGACCCAGTACCCCATCAGGATCTCTCTCAAGTCATTACTCTTAGGGCTTTTTTCTATCAGCTTCCCTTGGTTGTTTTGATTTTTTTCTTGGCTTTGTTCCTGACCTTCTTATGCTCTCTCTGATTTTTCCTCTTAACATTCAGTTCCTTCTCTTACCTCCCCCTGGGCAGCTGCAGCTACCTTATTTACTTAGGAAACCAAGTGTGGGTTTGTAATATTTTTAAAACAAGGAGTTTGTATGCTTTTTTCTTAGTGGTGACTGTCATTAATGGACATTTTCATTTATAACATTTTGTGCCAGTTCATCTACTCACTGTACACTATGAATACTTAACAAGTACTCTTTTAAGGGTTGAATATTAATGATAAACTTTACCAACTACTAGTAAGAGATTTAGAGCACAATTTATTCATAAAAGATATTTGATCAGTGTCTTGCATATAATATAATTTAGTTTATAATTGATTTGAAAAATAAGGGATGTGACACTCACTTTAGTCATTGAGTTTAATTAACATAAATGGATGAAAATAAAGATGAAGCACAAGGTATGTAAGCTTAGGTACAGATGATGTTTCAATTCAGCAAAGCACTTAAATGTGAATAATCCCATCCCTATTCAGAAAAGCATGTATAACTCATGTTTAATTTAAAGCATATGCTTAAGTGCTTTGTTGAATTGGGATGGGAATACTCAAGTGCTTAAAGATAAGCATAACCTCAAGTGCTTTGCTGAATGCAGGGGCTCACTTTATTTGGGTATAAAAGAATATACAAAGTTGCTGAACATTTATTTCATTGAAGCTTTAGTTTGAATAAATTGTGTATAAAATGAAATTCATATTTTGGAATTCACAGTGGAATTTAATATGCATGTCCAATGGAAAAAAATGCTAGAAATAGTTTAAACCTTTTCCATTGAAAGGGTGAAATCTATAGGACTTGTGTGAGGCCTCTCAACATTCAGGAAATTGCTATTCATTTCCCCTAAATACAATCAAATACTTATTTCCCTAATGGTAGTGAACTCTGTGCTGCAGGAAAAAGTGACCCAGGACTTTTTTTTGAAATTAATATTTGTACTTTCTAATTACTTTTGCCTCACAGGGCACCATTCTTCTGTAATGTCCATCTAAAAGAAAAAAAACACTTTTTGATATCCATTAAGCTCTGTTTTAATTTGACTGGCTTCCAGGTGGAACAGAGTGAAATTTTCTTTTTAGGACATTAATTAATATGTTAATAGATGGAAATACATTCAGTTTTTTCAGCTAATTCTCTTGTGAACAATTACACAAATAAGTTAATATACAAGAAAACAACAATTAAAAATCTCAAAGGGTAACAGCTATGGAATATATAAAATTTTAAACATCTGTAACAAATGGAGTGTAAAGGCAGCCAGGCCCTCAGCTAGGCCGCTTCGCAGGGTGTAGGGCTGGACCCACAGGGGGGCCAAACCCTGCTTCCCTAAACTCACAATATAATAGCTCTGGCCTTCAACCTCTCCAGGGTTGAGGCAAATGCAAAGTACAACAGTTCTGAGCCTTCAACCCCAGGAGGGGTAAGGTGAGCCACAATAAAAACAGTTCTGGGCCTTCAAACTCTGCAGGGGGTAAGGCGCACACCCAGTAGTCCAGACAGCAGCAGGGGAGGGAAGGGGAACGCAGGCCTGCTCACTCCACTGCGTTCCAGTCCAGGGCCCTAGTAGTAGCAGGGACAAGGTGCTACTAGGTCAGCAGGGCTCCAGCCAAAACACACCAACTCACCATACCACCCTGGGCAACTTCCTTCTTGGTTCCCCCTTGGGTACCTTCGAGGTGGAGTTCCAGGTCCTCTGGATAAGTTCCACAGGGTATCCCGGTCAACCCTTCACTGTCAACTGGTGACAGGGCCAGCAGTTCATCTAAATTGTCCACCAGTGGAAGCTCTTCCAAATCACAGGGTCCCAAGGCAGTCGGCTCTGTGGCCTCCTCGGCAGAGGGAAGCTCTTCCAGATCCTTCTGAGCTTCCAGTGGGGACCGTTCCTCCAGGCTTTCTGCCAACAGAAGCTCCTCTAGATCCTCCCCTGGGGGATTTATCTCCAGGGAGCTCACCAGCCAGCGTACCCCATCATGGCTTTCCCAGGGGGGAGGATCTCACTGTCAGTCAGGCCCCAGCAGCTCCCAGGAAGAGAAGTCTCTCAGCTTCATCAGCCATCTCCCTCTTTGATTCCCCCAGCACCAACTGGTCCGGCCCCTTATATAGTCCTCCCGCTCCCTTGAGCGCTCACTTTGATTCCAGGCCAAACCCTTAGGCAACGCCTCTTCAGGGCAGCTGGGGGAGTGCTGGTGTCTAGCTACCTCCTGGCCCGCGGGTAGCTGTTCCTCCCTGCTACAGGAGCTTGACAACAATAATAAACACTTCATAAAACAATCACATAAGGACAGTTCTTCAAAAGAGGTCAGCTGCATGAAAGGATAGCTGTGGTCCAAATGTCTTTTCTTTTTGAATCAGCATGCCAAAGCCTGCTGTACAGGAGTTTTTGTCATTTGAGTCTGAGGCCCGTTTGGCACCATCAACGCTAGCTGTGTTAACATGCTCAAATGGGTTGGCAGGGGCAAAGACACAATAGGCTCATGTCCTTGAAGGATGCATATAAAAGGAAAAAACAATCTTTCTTCTATGTCAGAGTGCTAGTCGAAGAAAAAAGTGGAGGGCTTCTGCTGCTGTCCTTGGTGACATACCAGGTATAGTCCAGACCAGTGGAGGGCTCTGACACCCCTGCCCTGCACCCTCAAGCACTTTATACACCACTAAAGGATGGCCGAATGCCTGTATCCCACAGGTGATCTGGGAAGCATTGTGCCTGGCTAAGGAAGTGTCTTCCATTGAAGATAGATGAGCAATAGCAAACTGCCTCCAGTGCAGAGCTCGGGCTTAATACTTCCATTTTGCCTTTCATTTGAAACAAAGATATTGTACAGGTTCTTGAGGGAGCACTGAAAATCTGTACTGTAGAATGTTGTTATCTATGCAGCTAGTTATTAAAATAGTTTCCAGTACTAAGTGCGATACTGTGTCATTGCACTACCTGTTTCTCTTTTTGCTTAAGTGCTATAATTTCATAACTTGGGCCTAGGAGGTTTGCAAATGTAGATACACTCACTGTGTGCTTAATGACACTTGCCTAATTGGTGGCATAAATAGTATCATAATGATTGCCTTCAGTGTGCTGTTTGTCTAATAAGAAATCTAAAATACATCCTTTCCTGTGGTCTGTATATTACTATGAAGAAGACTGGAGTTAGTGTAATCACCAAATGATTAAGAATAAGACATCTAATTTTTGCATTCACTGATGAGATACAACTGTGTTACACATGGGTATGACCAAATCAGTTCATTTTTTCACAGGGAGACAGTATGGGTAGATTTTAGTAAACCACTCAGCATTGTCTGGTCTGCTCCAATTGAAGTCAGAAGGAGTCATTGTGGATTGTGAAGTCGAAGCATATTGAATGTCAACACTAAACCAAACAAGGAGTCCTGTGACACTTAAAGACTAACGACTATATTTATTGCATGAGTTTTGTGGGAGAAAATCCCACTTCATCAGATGCTTAGAAGATGGGGGAACGTACAGAATGGGAGGAAATAAATGCAGGGAATTGTACGCCATAGGATCAAGTCACACTGTAACAGCAAATCAAAGCAGTTGTTAAGATTCAAACACTGGGGAACAGCATACAGAGGAAGATGAGGTCAAATCACCTGTTGTAATGAGAGAAAAATCCAAAGTCCCTTTTTAGCCCCAAAGCTACACAGTCAAATTTACAAATAAATTTGAGTTCTGCAGCTTTCCTCTGAAGCCTTGAGCTGTTATTCATTTGCCTGAGCACAGCAGTTAGTAAATCATCAACAGAGTGGTCAGGAAGATTGAAAAGCACCCCCACCAGTTTTAGAATGGTGTGATTTCTGATGTCAGATTTGTGCCCCTTTATTCTTTTGCACAGAGACTGTTCTGTTTGTCCAATGTATAAAGCAGAGGGGCATTTCTGGCACAGGATGGCATAAATCACATTGGTGGATGAGCAGGTGAATGAACATTGCTAAACCAATAACCAATCAATAATAGATATTTAAATACACTGGTTGCTCAGGGAGACAGAGATGTAGAGTTCTTTCTTGATGGTCCCTAGCCTTCCAGCTTCACAGGCAGTTTGAGTCAGTTGCTCCACTCCCAGGTTCACATTTTCATACTCAGACTTCATACCTTGATTCCTGTTTCCCCTTCCAGATTTGTGTCCCTGGTGACATTCTGAAGTTCTCAGGACTTGGGAAACTTAAAAGACCAGATAGTGTTTGTGGAAGCTCTAGTTTCCATGATTCACCATCTTTTTCTCGAGTCCTTGTTTTTCTCTTCCCTTCCTTAACTCTGTTGGCATTATGCCGCAGCTGAAGACATGACATACCTGTGGCTGTATCTCTGTGAGACATTTCTGTCACTTGCCTTGCTATTTGGTAAGGCATGAAAATGCTATTGCCACTAGCCATTTTGATGCAGAAAGTTGTGAGATTGGTGAGGACTCTCCTGTCTCATGGATGTCAGGTGCTGAAGATTAATACCACTATGTGGCCCACTGTAGGAGAGGCGTTTATAAAGATTCCACCACTAAAGAAATACACCACCATCTGTATCCTGCTGTTTGTGAAGAAGGCTCTTCCTTTAGGCAAGACTGTTTCTGAGAGAAGAAAACCCATGATTAATACTCTTCCCCTCCCTTCGAGTCCCATGTCCCAAAAGTGGCCTGCCAGAATCAATAATTTTTTTTTGGCAGAAAATTATTAACTGACAGCAGACCACTTCTGCAAAACCTGAAGTGGAACTGTACCTTTTTTTTTTTTTTTTTGAGGATTTTAGTGGGAATAGCACTGGGAGATTTTGTAGCTTGTGAAGTGGAAGCATATTTATAATAGAAAGCAAGTCTAAGCCTTAACTATATAGAAGACAGTCTCTGCATAATAATATTTTTACTTAATTTATTCATCAAAAATTTATGAACTTTCTTCAGATAGCCATAAAATCATCTTAGTTAGAGCACAAATACTTATGGTTCTTTTAAGACATGTTACATGGAAAAGAGGCAGAGACTGTTGTATATTAACACTTAACATACCCTTATAATTTTACAGGTGCTTAATATTCTTTATGTATAAACAGCAAGTCATTAAAACTCCACTCAGCAATTTGAATCCTATGAATCATTTAATATGCACACAGGAGAGCTGAGATGTCTCTCACAAAAAAAATAAACATGCAAAACTAAAGAACGCTAAAGGAAGTCTGTAATAAACACAGTAAAGAATTTTTATACAGAAAGTATCTGAACTTTCTAGAACTAGTTTATGAAAATAACTTTTTTCTGTCCTAAAACATAATTTTTTATTCCATGTTCCCCCAACAAAAAGCTACAGTAGGATACAACAGAAATAGCTTTTACAATTGTACAAAATTGTTTTAACAATTTTACATCGTAGAAATAAACATCAAAAGTAAACAAGTCAAATGCCTATATGCATGACTATTTCATATAATTAACAGATCTTAAGGCCAGAATGGACCACATGATATTCTAGTCTGTCCTGCATAACACAGGCCATAAAATGATTCCTGCGTCAAGATAATAACATCCTGTTGAGCTATAGCATACCTCTTAGACTGAAGTCAAGTCTTGATTTCATGACTTCAAATGATAGAGAATTCACCACATCCCAAGGTAAATGGTTACGTTTAATTGCCTTCACTGTTAAAAACTCGTTCTTTGTTTCTCATCTGAATTTGTCTACCTTCTGCTTCTGAGCATTGACTGCTAAATTACAGATTCCTCTTTGTCATTGATGAGAATATTTTCATTGAAAAAAGGACACAGTTTTTAAATGGTGCTTTTGCTTTACTTTGCTTTGTTTGTTTTTGTTTGTTTTAATTTATATAGCCAAGGGGATGGCAGAATTCAAACAAGAATGGCTGCCCCAAAACACTGCAGCAACCAGACATTCCAGCAAAAAGTTACATGGCCAAAGGTGTGAAATTGAAATTGCCTATGTCTTAAAATTCACAGAGCAAATCATGAAAGGTGGATGACTTTTGTTGAGTTCATTGGAAGTCACAGCTGTTCAACACATTTCAGGATTTGATCCAGTAGCTCTAACAGACATAAACATCAAAACAAAAGCAACAATTCCTCAAGGAAGAGGCAGATCTGAGAGATATCAGCTGTGTGCTGTTTACCTTTTTTTAAATTTATGGATCAGTCTTAAAGAAATCCACATGCCTAAAATGTGTCATTCCTAAATTTTCTATTTTCAGCCAGTTTCACATAAATACCCCCACTAGATTAGTAGCTAACAAGCTGATATTACAAAGGGGTAGACATGACATCAGAAATCACAACATTCGAAAACCCTGCTCACTCAACTGGTCATTTAATAGTTGTGCTCAAACAAATCAGTAACAAATGAGCCCTGCAAATAGTGTAGTGGCTAGCACCTCTGCTTAACATGCAGAAGGTCCTGGGTTCAATTCCTGGGGGGTTGGACTCAATGATCTCATGAGGTCCCTTCCAGCCCTATAATTTGATAATGAATAACAAATGGAAACTTCAAGGAGAAACTACAGACCTGGAATTCACATGCAGATTTGACACTAGTGCCTCTGGGTTAAATAGGGACTATGGATTTTTTTTCCTATTACAGTTGGTGATTTGACCTCACTTTCCTCTATACACTGGTCTCCAGTGTTTGAATCTAAACAACTGCTTTGATTTGCTCTAACAGTCTGACTTGATCCTATGACTTACGTTTCCCTGCATGTATTTTCCTCCAATTCTGTAAGTTCCTCATCTTCAAAGTGTCTGACGAAGTAGGATTTTTCTCCCACAAAAGCTCATGAGATAAATACATTTGTTAAATCTTTAAAAGTGCCACAGGACTCCTTGGTTGTTAAGCTGATATTACACATCTTTTCTAGCTTACTTTTTTTCCCCTGTGTATTAAATAAAATGGAGATTCTTTAATCTTTTTGCAATGGAAAATACAGAGTAATGAATGCAGCAATGTATATACTAACTCTTTTGTCACAGCATGTTAGATACGTAGCCACATATTAATCTTCTGATGCTGGAATGAAATAATCAAATTCAATCTTGGTGTAACTCCATTGAAGCTAGAGATTAATTTGGCCCAGAAATCCTTTACTGGTTAATTGCATGATGCAAATATATTGTGACAGGCAAATAAACCAAATGGATCTGACAATGTGAATCATTACAATATCCTTCATGTGTCTTTTGGTTCTCTGTGAGAGAAGAACTTTCCAGATTCAAATACTGAAATAAATGTGCTTTAAAGGTTGGAACCAAAGGCTATGTCTACACTGGCCAATTAGTCCAGACTAAGCAAGCTTAGTCTGAACTAATTTGGAGCAGGTCTACAGGAGGCTTTGCCAAGTTCCAACTAAGCAACTGCTTAGTTCAAACTAGTTAGTTTG
Organism: Podocnemis expansa; assembly: GCA_007922195.1. Lineage (NCBI taxonomy): Eukaryota > Metazoa > Chordata > Testudines > Podocnemididae > Podocnemis > Podocnemis expansa. The sequence continues at coordinate 35,177,469 of ML681981.1, forward strand.
AGCAGTAAGTTTGAACTAAAATGGGAATCATAACAATACTTGCCTGTGTCATTAAGTGAGCTAGGTGAATGTTTAAAACAAATACAGTGAGGTAGTCAGTTAAAATGGTAAAAATTCACTAAGCAATGCATTCAGCCAGTGCTCCTATTTAGTTTTTGTACAGTGCTCTGAGATTCTTTGATGGCAGGTGCTATTTACAATTGTGAACTATTACTATTTTATAGTAGATTTCGGGGGGGGGGCGGATTGCGTAAGAGCATGCTACATTTCACAGCAGAAACTGTATCTATACTTCAGCAGGTGGCAGTCTTCCTTCCTGGTAAGCGCTGAGTGAAGTCCCCAGCATGGTGTTAATCAGGCACTGTGGCTGCTGGAGATGCCCTCTTACAGATGAGATGCAAGACTGAGGTGCTGCCCACTTGTGATCTTTAACAATCTCATGATTATGTTTTTTAAAGTCAAGTTGTTCACCTCAGTGTTGTGGCCAAGTTAGAGGGTGGGTAATTATTTTTTTTGTTCCTCTAAATTATCCCTTGTGGTTTTAATTCCTGTCCTAAATTATTTTGGCTCTTATCTGTAGCATTATGTAGCTGCCATACTCTACCCTGAGACAGCAACATTTCAGCAATGAGTGAAATGAGCCCTGTATGTGAAATCTGAGGAATGCTTTTAGATAAATATAGGTACAAATATGCAAGACAGGATGGCTGTGTTCACACACAGGCATTATTTCGATACAAGTTGTGTCGAAACAACTTGTATCGAAATAATGCCTTATTTCGAAATAACTTAATTCGAATTAACAGTTTGTTAATTCGAATTAAGGAAAAAAGCTCAAAGCGAAATAGCAGTTTCAGGCAACAGTTGTTTCGAAACAAGTCACTGTTGTTTCGAAACAACATGTTCGGACTGCATTGTTTCGAAACAATCGTTTCGAAACAACATTGTTTTGTCCCCGCGTGGGGTTTAAGTTGTTTCAAAACAATGCCGTTGTTTTGAAACAACGGGTGCCGTTGTTCTGAAACAATCGTGCGTCATGTGAACAGGGTATTTCTTATTTCGAAACAACCTCTGTTGTTTCGAAATAAGAGTGCTGTGTGAACACAGCCGATTAGTCTGATTACTACATGCCTGTATTTGCCTGGAGGGACTCTTTTTCAGCTTTCCTTCAGTATTTAATTCTCATTAGACCTCATTTTTAATTACTGAAACAAATAAGTTCAGTCCAAAGGCAAACCACTAGCCTCTTCCACAAGGTCAGCCTGGAGAGACTGGTTGGGCAGAATGAAAGGCACTGTCTTCACCTTTGGCCCATGAGTACAATGTACTGTAGGAAGTCTTCAATCTCTTATTCGCATGTTATTATGAGGCTGTGTGTGACCTTTCCTTCCCTTTTGGATCAATTTGCACTCTTGCCTCCCTAAGTGTAGATGGTCTCTGTTCCTCATCCAGTCACACTGTTGTGGAGGACTGGGTGTGTACTACTTCCCTGACACACCCAAGAGCTGGCCATGATCAACAGATCTCATTGTGAGCTAGAAATAAGGTTAATGTTAGTTGGTTGCTGCAGTCGAGTGAGTTATTAAATGACTGATGACCTGGTTTACTTAAGTTTGTCCTGGTCCTGCATAGTCCCAGCAAGGCACTGCAGAAGTTTAATCATATCAGCATAAACACCATTATTTCTGACAACATGTCTGTGCTGTGTCTTGGTCACTCCTCATTTAGTGACAGGTGGACTAACAGTGTGCAGCTTCCTGTACCCTATGGTTCCCTCACAGAGGAGATCTTCACTCTTATTTTCAGCACTGGAGGGCTGGCGAGGGTGGTTGGAAGTAGTTATATGTGCTGAATGTTACTTGAAACAGCTTCCTGTTTCCTTGTTGAGCCTGATAAAAAGAAAATTGATGCAGAAGGCGGGAGCTTAGAAATGGTGCCTCCCTGAGCTGCTGAAGAGAAGCAGCAGGAGAGATATTGGCTAAACTTGTAGAAGGAAAAGCAACAGTACAATCAGAGAGCTCCTGGTATGTGAAGAATGCTAGGAGCGCTGGGGGGAGCCAGATAGCAGCAGCACTGAATGTGAGAGTTTTTCTGGGGATGGTGGGAAAAGAAGTAGCCAGAATTCATGTGCCAAAACAACTTGGAGTGAGGAGCTGAAAGATTTGTGACTGAAGAAAAGCTCAGAGACCAACCAGGGAGATTGTCACCCAATGCGGGCACTGCCATAATAGAACCACCATGGTACCCCAACTGCCATCTCCTATAGACGCAGATCAGGATATGCAGCCCAAGGGGGGTGCTATAACAGGATCTGGATTGAGCAGTGACAACGTGACCACAAGTGATAGAATAAAAAATTATTTTATTAAAAGAGGTAGAATGCTTGCATCCCTTTCAGCTGCAGGGGACCCCTGGAAACGGTAGCGGGTGGGCTCTTGGGCTTTATCTCTGAGGGCACCTGTTGCAGCTTCCCGGTCCATTGGTGAAGTCCAACATGCATTAGACTTTCCTACTGTTATATAGCATCACAGGGAAAAGAAAAATTACTAGCTAACTACAGAATGTACACATGTCAGCATGCAGGCTCTGCTAACAGGCATGCTTTGTAAGGTTACAGGGTGGTCACTCAGATAAACAAACAGATCTATGTTTACACAAACAGCAATAAATTGTGGGATATCTGGTTCAGAGAGGTGCCTGGTTCAGGGCAAGTTCACTTCCTGGTCTGAGTGAGGCCATTAACAAGACATACGTGGGTGAGGTGATAAATCGTTCATATTCTGGGCCCATGATTTGGTCTGGGTGGGGGTGCCACTGTCTTTCACGTACCATCTTTTTCCGCTTATTTGCCCTACAGGAGGTTCCGCCTATAATAGCAAGATGTTAGTGACTGTAAATGATGTGGTTCACTGTGGTGCTGTGAGGGCACTGAGCTTCCTATGGCAACCAAATCTGAGGATATTTATGACAATTCTACTCAGTAGATAGAACTTGAAAGGAAGTCTGGTGAGTTGCCCATTAAAAAAGCTTTATGTGTGAGTCCTTTGGCACCCATGAGAGCTAGTCTGGGTTAGGCATAAATATGGGTGAAACCACAAGCCCTCCTTAAAACACTGTCTGACATGCGTAGCTATGACTATAATAAAGGAAAAACATACACTGGCATGCATGGTAGATTTATCAATAGTGGCATTGGCTAGTTAATGAGTGATAGGGCCCACAAGCAGAGGTTAAACTTTTCTGTGGGCCATTCTTCCCTTGAATATTCTGGAAAACAGTTATAACTGAAAATTAAAAGAATTCGTCATACTTGAGACTGTTTTCATGTTAGCACTTTGTACTGCAGAGGCAGCTTGGGCCATACTCCTCAGCTGGTTTAAATCAGGGTATACCAGCTAGTGATCTGGCCAACATTTGTATTTTTAAAACCAAAAATCTGATAGCCACTCCATGTGTCCAAGAAGCAGAGTCAGAGAAGAGAAATAAACTATAATGCCTATAGTCTATGGTTTTGAAGTCCTTAAAGTCTGCAGCATAGTGAAGATTTACTCATTCAGGTTAAGTCTTGAATCTTAACCTGAAGAAATGATCATGAGGCCAAATCCTCAGCTGGTGTAAATCAGCATAGCTCCATTGACTTTGCAGTTACATTTGTCTGGGTGACCTTGACAGTGTATAACCTTTGTTTCCAATGTTTTGTGCTGTCTTTTAATGTGTCACTAACTTTGGGCTTTGAGGCTTCCCGAAAATTCTGTTTGGTTGCTGCTGTTGCTTTTGTTCTTTTTCAGGCATTTTCTAATTGTAATTTGCACAGCCTTAACTCCACCTTCATGAGAATATTTCATCTGGGAAAAACAACCAGATGTTTGGTCCCTGAATTGCCTACATTTGCTCTTTTATGGCTAGATCCAGCTGCCATTGTTAACAATGGGGGCTTTTCTTCAACAATCAATGGGAGCTGGATTACGCCTTTAGTTCTGTGGACATGCCATGAACTCTGATCTCATCTTTCAATTAAACACTGGATAATTCCTTTATCCATTACAGTTAATGTTTCCTGATAGTCTCAAATGAAGCATTTCTGGTTCCCCATCTTGTGGGCTGTTCCTTTTTACTATATGACTATGTTTGTTTGCTTGGTACATACTAAATTATGTGTGTCCTTTCTTGGCATGCTACTTGGCTTTGGATCAAATTGCAACTAAAGTCTTATCGATCAAGTACCTGTGGGGGTTTTGAACTGCCAACTACATTGCTGTCTGTGGAACTATCCTTAGTACAACCCTCATAAAAAATCCCTACGGTACCAGGTTTTGAGTCAGAAAGCAAAAAAGAATCAGACAGTTTAACAAAAACCCAAATAAGACATGATTGGCAGAAAATGGAGAGTAAATAATTGAAGAAACCTGCCTTGGGTAGTATTAGTAGCAAGAAAAGACTCAAATGGGTTTTAAACTTGCATGAAGTTGCTCATAAACTAAGGGTCTGAGACACTTTGATCGAAGAAAATCTCCATTCAAGGAGTGGTAAGTGAGAAAGAAAAGTTGCTAAGGTGACATCCTACCCACGATGGTTGACTTTTCTGCATAATGAGGACATGATATATCTATTTTCCTTTCACAGTGTAGCACAAAGACAGAACTCCTCAACTCTGAAAGTTCACCTTTAAGACTTTAGATTTTTGGTTTTTTTCTTTACTTGAAATGTTTTTATAATCTCACTGCAACAGTGAAAACCATCCCCATGTATTTTAACAGGTATTTCAGTGCTACAGAAGTGTTCTGTTTTTAACCTCATATCTGAAAGAGATTTTGCCAGTTATTGAATTTAATACCATATTTGAGCACAGAAATCACAGTATTCCAGAACACATAAGCCTAAAAGAAAATGAGCAGGAATTCAAGTAAATTTTCACAGCTAAGATTGGGCAACACAGAAGGTATGGAATTGTGCCCCCATTCTGGGTGCACATGTTTTCTGGATGCTTTCTCCAGCTGGGTATTCAGCCACTAGGATGTTAAAATGACAGTGAGTCTCTTGTTAGTCCTCACTGGCACTCACCTTTTGTTATGCCCACCTGGTGCTAAATGCAAAAGTGTCCCTCCTCAGTTCTGGGTGGCAGACCCAGAGCATGAAGGCAGAGTCTGTACGATGACCACTGGGAATAAGGGAGAATCTATACAGATTCAGACAAAAGACAAGACATGAAAAATGCCAGTGCTGCTCACATGTGATGGAAAAATCCCTCCTGTCATTTAGGTTATACTTTTTTTTGGTCAGCTGCAGGACAAGTGTTGCAGTAAGAGAACACACATTTAATTGAAATCCCAGTCCCATTGAAATCATTGCAAGTTTTGCCTTCAGCTTAAGTAGAGCCAGAGTTTTAAACTTTGTCTCTGAAATGATGTTTCCAGTAAGGCTACCCAAAAGAAAACTGTTCCTTAGCAGGCCCATCCTGGACTCTGTGGCTATGTCTACACTGCCAAAAATATTGTGAAATTGTTATTTTGAAATAATAATTTTGAATTTATTTTGAAATAGCATTATTTTAAATTTAGTATTTCAAAATAGGAGTCTAGTGAAGACTGTTTCAAAATAAGGTGGGAATTATTATTTCAAAATAGAGAGTCTTCACTAGACTCTCTAGTTTGAAATAGGGAAAAGTATAGGGCCATTGTTTCAAAAAAAGTCAATTCTGCAGCTTAGAATGGCTTTTTTCGAAATAAAAGCAGGTTTAGTTATTTTGAAATAGTGCTTCATTTTTTCAAAATAATGAAGTGCTTATTTTGAAATAACAAAATGCACGCATAGACCGATCAAAAGTTTTTTCGAAATAAGCCTCCTTATTTCGAAAAAACTTTTTAGTGTAGACATGCTCTGTGATACTTCAGGGAATCATAGGAGGCCAGAGCCACATAATACTCAATTTAAAGAGTAGTAACATCATCTCATAGACTGCTACAGGGATAGTAGGCTGTCTCTCGCAAGCCTGAAAGGACTGGACACAGGAAAACAGAAAAATTTTCCAGACCCGTTTGGCAATTACTCAGTTTGACTAATTGAGCAGAATGGGGCTATTGTGATCCTAACTTTGGAAAATGTGCCATGAGTTCTCTTCCATGACAGTGTCCCATGAGATGACTGAAACAACTGATCTAGACACAGGCAGATCAAAGAGCAATTGACACTCTCTAATCACAAATGATGGCATATGAAACAAAACCCTTCTTTTTTGCCCTTTCCCCCAACAGAAATGATAGATTCTTCCCCACCACTGATTCCCAACTTGTGCACTTATGTTGGTCCTCCTGATTCTGCCACAAGTCAATGACTGGTGAACAGTCAATGATATGGCCTGATGTCAGTAATAGGCAGGGATGCTTAATGCATCTGAAAAAAGACCAGGTCATAAACTTTTTGCGAGCATAGTGCATATTGGATTCAGCAACACTTGGTGGGGAAAGTGATGCAGAGACCTTTCAGCATAATTCCTATTTCTACTTTTGTTTATGTGGCCAATTGCAACAGCTGCACATGCAAATTAGATTCACAGTTGCACGCCTACATTTATTTGGAAATCTTGGCATTATGGCATCACCCTAAGGCTTCAGAGTTAATACCATTAAAGATAATGGGGCCATTTGCATCTTTCAAAATTGTCGTTTCAGTCTAAGATAGCGAGACATCACTTTACATGCAGAAGGTCTTCTCTCTGAAAACCAGACATTTTAAAAAAATGAAAACTTGCTCTCTGGACAATCTGACTCTGTTATGGGGACTGGATAAAAGCATCAAAGAGATTTGATCCACTTGTTGGTTTGGAGCCTGACATCTGCACAATAGAACGTATGGGATGGCTTGTCAGAAACTGAGCTGTGGGTGCTCTGGTCTAGTGGATGGAAGAAGTGTCTGGTCTGCCAGTTGGAGCTGAATTCAGACAGTGCAGGTCCAGGAGCAGAGTTACGAGTCGGAGCTCGAAATCAGAAACCAAAACTTAAACCAAAAGGTTAACCAGTGTTACAAAACGTGGAGCCAGCAGACAGGAGCAGGAGCTAGAGACAGTGGCGTGAGGACAGGACCAAGCACAGCTACAGGCTAAGAATACATTGAGCAGCCACTGGATTGCTACTGCTGTTGCTACAGAGCTTTAGTATCAGCCTACTGATTCCTTCAGCCAGTCAGGTGTGCTGTCAATCAGACAGCTGCAATCATGGCCAGCTGAGCTCAGTGGTTTGCCAGGAGACTGGCTCTGCTGCAGACTAGGCCCCTGATGGATCTTCAGGTCTATGAGACACTCTTTAACCACTTGAGATAAAGAGGAATCTGTATCAGTGGCCAATCATGCTTTAATCCTCTTTTCAAGCCAAACTGCTTTATTTGTGCAGTGGGCAATTGGGCAATGACTGCCTAGGAAGGAGTACTGCGGAAAGGGATCTGGGTGTCATGAGTCAACAGTGTAGTGATGTTGCAAAGAAAACAAACACCACTTAGGGATGTATTAACAGCAGTATTGTGAGAAAGACATGAGGAGTAATTCTTCTACTCTACTTGGCCCTGATTAGGCCTCAACTGGAATACTATGTCCAGTTCTGGGTGCCTCATTTCAGGAAAGATGTGGACAACCTGGAGAAAGTCCAGAGAAGAGAAACACAAATGGTTAGAGGTCTGGAACATTTGACTTTTCAGGGAAGATTGCAAGAGCTGGGCTTTTAGTCTGGAAAAAAGGATACTGAGGGCGGACCTGATAACAATCTTCAAGTACTTGAGAGGTTGTCATGGGAGGAGGGACAAAAATTGTTCTCCTTAGCTGCTGTTGATAGGACAAGAAGAAATGGGCTTAATTTACAGCAAGGAGGTTTAGGTTGGACATTAGGAAGAAAATTCCTAACTGTCAGGGTGATTAACCACTGGAATAAGTTGCCTAGGCAGGTTGTAGAATCTCCATCATTGGAAGAGGTGGTTAGACAAGCACCTGTCAGGGGTGGTTTAAGAGGGTATTTGGTCCTGCAGTGAAAGCAGAGGACTGGATTCTATGCCCTCTGATTGTCCTTTCCAGTTTCTATGATTCTATGATTTGTTTTCCCTGGCCAGCTATTAGAAAGTTAATCAATTGCAGTAATGTTCAGATGCTAATAATACATCTGATGTGACAGACATTGAAAACAGTGCCTAACATTGAAAGATATGAAAGTGTTCTACATATCTCACCTTGCAACTATTTACCTGATTAGCTTTATGCATGTGAATGATTCCACTGAATCCAAGGGACTACTTACATACTTAAACTTAAGCATATGTGTAAGTCTTTGCAGGATCAGGGCCTATATAGGTCAGCGTGAGATCACTCCACTCACTATGGAAATATAATCGATCTTTATTTATGGCAATATTGCATAGCCCTTTAAGTCAAAATGAAAAAAAAAATCATTGTCAATTGAAATTGCTGGAGGAATTTAGGTAGGAGTTCAAAATTACCTGTGTTGGATTTCCCTAAAACACCATGACCATTATCCCTCTTCTGGCTAAAAATGCCAGGGGATTTTTAACAACAGTGAATAAACAGGAAGTTGGCCCTGTGCCACCAGTGGGCCTGAAGGAGAGAAGGAGAGGGTGGCACAATACGTGCCAGGGTAGATCAGGTTCTTAATGGGCTACTTCATTTAGGCGAAACTTCAAAGAAAGAAGGCATGGGAGAAGACAATGTTCCATTCAGGAAATCTGAAAAGAGGAGTATTAGAAGTGAGGTATTAGAATGGGGGAAAGAGATCTTCAGGGACATCCAAACTTTTGGTGGATCTATTGAGCCTTTGACTCTTTAGCATCCTGTAGGCAGAAAACTATTTACTGAGTTACACATGAAATTATGTCAAAACAATTCATTTAATCAACATGCTAAATCTCAATGTCTATACTAAAACAGATGAAAGAACAGCCAACATATATATCTTTTGCAGTATTATTAGAAAAGACAAAAAATAAATTCTTTTGTAGACAAATTAATAATGAAAGTGTCTTGAATCACATTCTCATATAGGTTGTCATCTTTTCACCAGAAGTGGACTTGATCACAGTATTTTGATTCCCTCCAAATCTACACCTAAATTTCCAAAATTCAGATGTCTCCTGCCTATGCTATTTGTCTCAAATGATTTAGATTTGGATCTGAATTTCATGAGAATTCACAGGGGTGGTGAGACCTAGAGTTTCAATTTGGGCCCATCTTGGAGAAAGGCCAAACCCAAATAGTTCAGCATTCTCATTCATTTCAGATGCTAGCAGCAGTTAAAGTATCATTTGGGGGGCCCTGGAATGCTCCCCCACCAGTGGGCCCCCTCCCATGCTGGTGGCCCCCCTGCATGGTTGGGCCTACCTCCTGCACGTGTGGGCTCCCCTGGACCCCAGCTCCTGCCCTACCACATGGTGGTGCCCCACACCCTGCCCCCAATACCTCCCCAGTGTGAGCTGGGCTGCCCCTGCACTTACCAGTGGTGGCGGCGCAACTGGGGTGGGGTGGGGTGGGGGTGGTAGGCCCCAGGTTGGGGCAGCAGTGTGGCTGCAGGTCGCAGGTTGGAGCAGGTCGTGGAATGGGCCCAGCATTCTGGCCCCTAAAAATAGAACATGGTGCCGTAACACTACATTCTGGGGCCTGCTATTTTTAAATGGTTGGCCCCGGAACACAGTGTTCTGGCTCCATTTTCTATTTTTAGGGGCCATGGAACGCTGGCCCCTAAAAACAGTGGGCCCCGGAACGGCGTTCCCATGCATTCCGGCTTACTTTAGCCCCTGGATGCTAGTAAGTGCTGTTTACATAAATTCCTCCCACATATGCAAAGAACAGGCCTTCATTACCTTTGTGTGTGGCAAAGTTGTGGAGCAAAAAACCCAAGGAGTTGTGTGGCACTTAAAGACTAACAGATTTAAAGGTGTGGAGGATTTACAGACATGATTGTTTTACATTGACCGTGATACTGTGAAATCCCATTCACTGTGGGGTACACAAGAGATAATATTTGAAAATAAGGGAGGGAAAAAGGAACTGCTCCCTTTTATCTACAGTAGTCTTTTTAGTAGAGGAAGTGACTGCAGGAGCTTATTTACAATGCCCTAGAATTAGCACTTGTAGGGCAGTTTTGAGCAGGTGTCCTGAGAGTAGAGTCCCATCCTGCCATTTTTTGTGGTCTTCCCTCGATCCACTTCTCTCTCCTCCCCATGATCTGTTCTCATATTTGTTGATTTTCTTCTCCTCTAATTTAGACTGTAACTACAGATGGGTGAAAAGCCAGACCCAATATCTAAACACCTCAGAACTTTTGAGGAAGCTTTAGTTCTGCAACTTTATTTGAACTTAATGGTGACTCCTCAATTGGGAACAGGCCAAACCAAAACTTCAGATCCAGGCACCCTATAGTTTTGGGAAAACCTGAACATAGGTGTAGTTCTGAACTCTGAAATTTGGGCCCTCCTCTGATTGTGACCAAGGGACCTTGTTTTATTGATATACCTGTTAAGCACCATACATTTTCATATAAATAATAATAAATATATTATAAACATAAAGCTGGCAACCACATTCTCTTTCTCATTCCATGCTTGCAACCTACAGCGCTGCTTGCTGGAAGCATGAGAAACTTGCAGAGCACCAGTCGGATTTCACACACAGATTGGTGTGTGACATTCTTCTCAATATAAATCCAAAGGATATTCAGGTATAAAACTTGTTCTTTATGTTCTGTCCATACACGAGGAGGAGTGCTTGGTAAGACCTCATTTAACCTGCATAAGCATCGCCTGTTAAATGATGCACATCCTTTCCCTAAAGGGAGCCATTTATCAATGTTATCTGGTAACTGCTTATTTTTAGCACTTAATGGAAATATTGCTGTCTGTGGAGCGTGCTACAGCTCTTGACTTCCAGGGGAGTTGAATACAGATAATCAAAATCTGGTGGGAGAGGCCTAGCTTGTGGTGCTTTGACATGCCCAATGAAGACTTTAGATTATGCTGTTTGGAACTTTAGTTTATATGGAGTGGACAGCAAAAAATTCAACCTTTAAAAGTAAACCAAAGAAAATGAGAGCTATGTAACAAGCCCAGACTCTACCTTAGGTCATATGCGTACTATGAAAAGGGGAGATCAGAATACTTCACACAGCCTGTAAAGCTAGCATCCTTAAAACCTAGGACTAGAAGTATGTACCCATTTTATGAATTACTTAATGACATTTAGTTAACTTTGATTTTAAAATAGGTGAGGCAAGGTGAAATGAGTGAGTCATCATTTGATCTACTTCTGAGGTATCTAATTGCTTTTCAGACAGTTACACTGTATTGTTTTATTTAGCTGACTTCTTCATGCTTGTGTACACCTAAGAACTGGCAGTTCAGTTCCTGGAGTCATGATAGCAGGCTGGTGCCCAGAACAGCTCCAGAGCATGGAGTGAAGGAGAAGCCAGCTTTTTACTAGGGAATCTTCCAAAAGATGCTTGTTCAAGAAGCAGCTGTATTAGGGTTCTGCCTTGTATACTCCCTCCTCTCCTTGTGAATGATGGTAAAGCAAGTTATTACACAAGTAGGGCACAAATACAAGTATATGGATCCATATCCAAGAAATGGTCCGCAGATATAATGCAGATATCTGCATATTTACAGGGCTCTAGCTCTGTGAAGATAAAAATATGTGGACCTGTATCTAATCTGCATCTGCAAGAAATGCTCCACGGATATCTGTGTTGTATCTGCGGATGTGGATACAATGTGGATATTCGCAGATATCCGCATATTTGCAGGGCTCTATGCACAAGCACGTCAGAACAGAATGCTGTTTTTTGGGTGTGTCACGTGATGCTCACTGGGCTATAATCTGTGTGACTTTCTGTTCACTCTTGCCATGTAATTGTCTGATTTGATGCAAAATATGCCATGCAAGTTTTCTTTATGAATACTCATAACATGGTCTGCATTATTACGGTATCATGCCTCCAACAGTATCATGTCTGTATATGGATATGAAGTGTGTTCTCAAGTATTTCACAGGGTTCAGGTGGGAGGCAGACCATCAGGGCTATCTTTGAGCATGGAGGCTGAAGAAGTACATGACAAATTGAACTCCCTGGCTCAGGGGGAACAAAGAGCATCACCTCAATGCAGGAAGAGCAGGTGCTGAAGGTGTTTGGAAACAAATACAAACACTTTGAATGGTTAGGGGCTTTTTGCTAGAGAAACATTACCTTCTAAACATCTCCAAGCACAGGAAGGATTGGGCCCTGTCTCTGGAGAGGCAGAGAATGGCTGCAAATCCATCATACAGCCAAACTTTTTGAGTAACCCTGGACTGTGATATCAGGTTAGAATGTATTTTATATATTTGTTTGCTTGCGATACCTCCTGACTGCTTTATTAAATAATTAGGAATTGATTTGCTATAAATTCACTTAAAATCATGTTCTAATCAATAAATTAGTGTTTGTTTTATCTAAAGCTGTGTGAACTTTAGCGGGTGTGAATGAGTAGAGCTGGGCACTCTCATTTCTTTGATAAACTGGCAAATCAGCATCTATGAGCATACAGTGATGGGGGAAGGGTCCCAACCCCTGTAGGACAGAAATTCCCTGTGTGGTATCTTGGGGTGCTCAATGAGGGACTGTTCCATGTGGCTGGAGAGTGCACCTCCACTATCTGGGACTGATCACATGCAGGAGACTGGTGTGGACTGACCCAGGAATGGGTGATTGCCTAGCAAAAGAAGGGTAAGTCAGGGTTCAGAAGTAGAGATCCAGGGAGACACAGCAACACTCAAGACCAGATTGTGGGAGGTAAACGTCACATGGCATTAGGGCTCAAAGGTTTTCAAAGACATCTAAGGAAGCTGGGCACACAGATTTTATTGAAATGAAATGGGAACTGAATGCCTAATAGCACTGTTCAAACATTTTTTGTCTAACTTTGGGTGGAGATTAAACTTTTCACAAACGTCTGAAAATGGAAAGTGTCAGAAACTTTTTGCCTGAATGTGAAAGTTTTTATCCAACTCTAGTGCTTAACTCCTTTAGGCCCATTTTTAGATGCCAGCTTAGACCTTTGGGATTGATTCTACACTTGTCTGTATCTTTCATGGTCCTTTACAAATTTGCAGACTGAATATAAATATTCCCATTCTGACCTGGTAGAAATTTCTTCCCGCTTTGGCTCTGGAAAAGGCAAGTCACTTGTATTTTATTTCCATTTATCACAAAATCCTTAAAATTGAATGGCTTTTAATATTCTGAATCCCTGCCTTGAGTTCCTCTTTCAGACTTAATTCCTTCAGTAGCACAAGATGAGCCTTGAGAACTTTTAACTTAATTGATATGAAATATGCTCAGCATTACCAGTGAGCTGGAAAACCTGCTTTATCTTCCTCCTGGAGAACATGTACATTTCGATTTTCCTTTTAGTTTTCAAAATCATTTCTTGTCTTCTAGTCTTGATGGTTTTACCTTGTCAGCCTGGCTGATGTCACCTACAGGAGAGAAATGGACTTGAGGTGGATGACATCTAGCAGGGAGCATGGTAGAGAACCGGAGAAAATTATGGTAATATTTCATCTCATTGTAAAGATGTGCCATGGTTATTTGCATATTCTGTCGCGGAAGTAAATGGAGTTATAATCACATGACATGCCAAGAAAGGCTTGAATTGACATTTAAGGCTTAAGGTTTTAAGAGTTCATAAAATAACAAATCCCTCCCTCAAGGGGCGGCTCAGAAGAAAGCATCATAGTAAACAACTCTTTTAGTATTTCAAACTGATTCTCACATGCTGCAAAGGTCAGAAAGCTGCATTTGAGATATCTCTGTTTGTATATGTACAGATTGTTCACATGGTAGTGAATTTACATATTATGTATTACTTTAATGCATTGTCCCCTCCTGGTGAGATGGCATGCTGAGACAGCTCCCTTCAGAAGACAGTCTGTTCATCTTTGGCTGTCAGGGTGGAAGGGGAACTTTGAGATGTGAACAGATAATCTGTATTCCAACAACCATAAAATGAAACCCTTCCACACCAAACAGAGCGGGTGCTTATAGTCAGCTTGACTTCTTGTGACTCCAGCTGAAGAAGAGTGGAGACTCTAGGTTCTTTATATTTTAGAATACAACTAGCTGTAACCTGTCAAATATAATGGGGGGGGGGGATAAAAATTGACATATTTATTTTAATCAATTAATAGCTCTTTAATTACAACATTTTTTGCAAAAATTCTATGATCAGCTAAAACTTTTCTTTGACAGTTTGTATCCTTCATGTAAACATTCAGATTTTCATGGTTTCTTCCCTGAGTGAGTGCCACATACAACTGTCTGAAGAGTCAGTGTGAAATATTGGAAACAACTGAAACCACAGCTCAGAGCTTTATAATTTTTACTTGTTCCAAAGGGGCAGCCATGTCACCAGAGTGAACCATCCGTGGGTTTCACAAGCTGTTACTGTCCAATTTTTAAATCCTCAGCTGTTTCACCCTTATGAATTACAATGAGGTATGCAGCTATAATAAGGTATGTATCTGTGCCATGCCAAGACTCCTAGGCCATTGTGATGATAGAAGGGACTCAACCAATTGCTCCCAATCACATCATGCATGCATGCACATAGCAAATTAGTACAGTAGATTGAAACTTTCTCTTCAACTAGCTTTAATGGCTGGAAAAATTACAGGGCATTACACTGGTGGCACCAATTTAATATGAAATTGTATTTATGGAGCTTCATAGATGCCTGTCTTATATAGCAATTAATTGATTGATGCCTGTTTTAAATAACAATTAATTAAAGCCTGTCTTAAACAACAGCTAATTAAGTTAATCAGGCTGGTAAGCTGAAAGTCAGACACCCTAAGAAAGAAACCACGTCAGTATATTAAACCTAAGACAAGCCAGATAGGAGACTAAGGAAACCGCGGTTTTCTCTCACTTACTGAGGAAGCGCAGTTTTCTCTCACTTACTGAAGAAGTGTGGTTTTCTCTCATTTATTGAGGAAATGCGGTTTTGAGTCATTTGTGCTGTTGCCCCTAAAAGGGCATTTTGACGGAAATGTCAAAGTCAAGTGTGACATTAAAGAACCAATATAAAGAATAGCCCCCGGCCTAGCCATGTGGTGCGTACCCTCCAAAAACCTGACTGTGGGTGATCTTCAGAGCTCCCCGAAAACCTGACTGTGGGTAATCTTCGAAACTGACTTGAAAAAGCTGTAAAACCTGTACTTCACTCATAAGTCTGATTCTTCTGTTTGCCTTATACATAATTTCCTTTTTATCAGTAATCCCTTTTGCTTTTAATAAAGAAGAAAATAATTCTTTAGCACATTGTCTCACTGTAACTGTTATTTGTCTGGCTCCTCCTATGTGTTTGTGTTTTCTAGTACTTATAATTATCCTCTCTCGGGAGGTTCTTTTGGGGTCATCCTAGGAGGAAAAAACCCCTTCAGTATCCCCAGAGGAACAAAACTCTTCGGTATCCCCAAAGGAACAAAACTTTTCATTATCCAACTTATATCCCCCCCCCCTTGACAAGGGCGACAATACCCTCTCTTTCCTGGGACCCAGGAATTCATAGGGTTGCCCCCCTCCAGTTCCTGGTCCAAACCCAAACCTGGAAAAGGGCAAGTTGGTGGGGTCTCTGTAGGTGGGCGTGCAATAGATATGCACAAAACTGCTTAAAAAGGTTCAGTTTTTGGCAGAAACCAACAACAGGAAATGCAGATGCAAAAGATGAAACATTAGATATTCTCCAGTGCATAGGTAGCTACTCTGAGACTCAGAGACCCCAGCTCAGGAAAGTTTTTATGCATATGCTTATCTTTAAGCACACAGTTAAGCATGTGCGTAAGTCATCATATTCAGAAAAACACATTTACATGCTTTCCGAAGGGCCTTAAGATTTGGGGCCAGGCCCATTTAAGTATTCATTTCAATGCAAGTTAGGAGCCTAAATACCTTTGGGGATCTAGGCCATGTCACTTTCATTGTGTAGGCCTTCTGTTACATGTCAGTGTTTATCTGTGAATTTTCTAACTTGTTTATCATCTGTCATAATATATGCTCGTGGCTTACAGCTCTCTTTGTCAATTTCTTTAGGGTCATTTTAGGAAGTGAAATAAGTGCCAGAAATGTATATGATAAACCTTATTGGCGGTGGTTTTATGAATGGAGCAGAGGAAACCTATAGACATCTCCATTATAGTTAGTGGTGGACCAGACCAAAAACCATGAATCTAAACAGACAAAAACTTAAAGAGGGCTTAGATCTTGCTCTCAACTTTGTGGCTCAGGCTCACCTCTTTATTACAAGAGCCTTCCGTTGATTCAGATCCTGATGAAAAGCTATAGAAAACATTAAAAATAACAAAGTTCTTCCACTGAGATTAACAGCTAATCTTATTTCAGTAGAAGTGTGAGAAACTTTAATATAATAACTTTACCCAGTATTATGCCTTTCATCCCACAAGATCTCAGAGTACTTTCCCATTTTAATGAAGTGATATCCATGGCTTACTTCATTCACTGCTGAACTTCAGTCATCTTTCTGTGGACTAGAAGAACTCTTTAACAGTGCCCTGCATCCCTACCTACATGTTTAGGAAAGGTATTGGAGCATATCTGTTTCGGATGAAATGGCAGGGGGAATGTGAGTAGACAGAATGTAATTATCTGTGTTGCAATGTGATTGGGGGATTTTATTGTCCTTTCTTTTAAAATAATAAAACATCTATTTTGGCTGAATTACTGGATCCATCATAAAGTTAACACATAAACAGCATGGGCCTTTCATTTCCACATCCCCATGATCTTGGTTTCCCCTCTGTGTCAATGGATACTGGCTTAAAATTCCACCTGAATTGCGGAGTGTTTCCTGTCCTGCAAAGTGATTTCTACTGAATAAAATTGAATTCCCATGAAAAAGATAGTTTTGCTGAAGGGCAAATGATATGTTAAAATCCAGGATTGTATGTGAAATGGGTCAGTGGACTAGTTCACTTTTCAATATCCATATCAAAGAATCACTGGCCACTTTGTTGGTAAGTTCAGAGAACACAACTAAATGGGCATGGAGACTAAACTGCATTTGTACCTGCAGAGGTCTCTCTGTATCACAGTTAAGTCACCCTGAAGCAGAACTATCCTTTCTGCTCCTGTTGCACAATGTCTTCAAATTTGTCACTGTGGCACCCATCTCATACACTACTCTCTAGTTTAAAACATCTCCCAGAACTGCTAACAGAAACAACCAAAGCCAGAGATCGGAATGCAACTGTAGTGCTGGTAATTAAATTTGTTAGGTAATTTTGTTGTCTTTGATATTTTTGGTTAATGTTCCTTTAAGAGGCAAGGGGGAGAATAGGTTTCCTTGGGGTTGGAATTGGATATGGAGACTAGTGGAAGAAAGGTTGTGTTGGGCTGGGTTAGCAAGATAGGAGGGGAGCTGTTGTGCACGGCAGAGATGTTGAGTCTCTTGCAGACAGCGTTTTGTATAGTAACATGAAAGCCTATCTGATGAGGCATAAACCTGGTGAAACCTTAATTAGGGAGACTGCTTTCACTGAAATTAATAACCTGGATAGGTATAATTCTCCCTAATATAGTAGCAGTGCTCTCAGCCTTTGCATGGAATCAACTCTGCAAAGACATACTGTTCCTGCACTGTCACTCCCTGCTAGAGACATTGCTCTAGCACATGTGATTCCTCCAATCACCTTCCACTACTGCAACAATGTGCAACTTTACTATCAAAAATTGGTTTGTAAGTACAGTGTTCTGATTCAGCTGAGAGCAGGGTGTTATGCGGAAGCTAATGTAGTCTCCTTCAGACGAGTACAATGCTGTGTAACCTGCAGGTATTCCTTGACACAGAGAGGGAAATCAAGGTCACAAGGGTATAGAAATAAACAGCCCATGCCATTTAATGAAAACACATATCTCCCAGCAGATGCCAGAGGTGAGTAACCTACTGAAAATAGAGCTGAAAGTGCTCATAAAATATGGCCTTTATCTCTGTGCTTCCAGCCCACTTCCAGTGATGTATAATTTTAACAGTGTCTGCAGAGCATTGTGTACATGTCTTGTGACATACAGATTCTGCTGCCATAATTTAGACATGGTACCTTCATATAAAAGAGAGATCTCTACTACTGTTAGAAAAATCCTCAGCTCAGTTATGCTGATGCTTTTTCTGTGCACTCAAACTTGCTTATTAGCTAGGAAGGGGCCAAGTACTCAAAGGCTTTCTAAAATTTCTATTTAGGAAAAAATATCTTCAAATGGGTTTTAATTATTCTTTAACAAGAAGGTGCTTTTTTTCAGTCCATGCAAATACATAGGAGTGATCCTGGCAGACCAGGGGCCAGCTTGTGCCAAAGCCCCAGGTCGCACTGAATGCCAGACCTGTTCACTTGTGTGTTATTAAAGATCACAGTGTGATTGTTAAATGAAGGAATGTTTCTGCTCTTTTAACTTCATAAAAACTAAAGAGATGTTACTTGTATTGTTTTCACTTATCTGTATCTCATTACGGTACATTAACAAACATTTACATTGTGTATCCCCCAGTAACTAAATAACCCATCAAACAAAAAAGAACTGTTGTGGAATGCAAATGGAGAACGTTGAGAGAAAAGTGCTAATTTCAAAGCGAGTGGTCATTATGTGTGATGATCGGAGGTAAAAGCCTCTCAGTGCATTCCTTTCTTTCCATCTTCAAAGGAAGAGCCCATGTGAGTAGTGCCTCTATCAGTTGTTTTCTGTGAGAAGAAGCTATAGGTATAGATTCAGGGAAAGATCCTCCATCTCTGGATTGTTTCGACACTTACAGGGAATTATACCAGATGTGAAATAGGGATCTGCAGAGACAATCTGGAAACTCTGAAAAGACTTTTAGGAAACTGGCAGTTTACTACTTCAGTGCCACCATTTGGAATCACAAGCTGTGACGCACCTGCTTTAACCCTTCAATAATATTCCTTTCCTTTTCTTAGCTAATAAACCTTTAGTTGCTGCCCTATAGAACTGGCAACTAGTCAGCGTTCTCCTTGCTATAAGATCTAGGTATCAGCTGATATGGAGTCAGTGACTGGTCTCTTGGCCCTGGAAGCAACCTGGATGTAGAGTGGTTTTTAGTGTAAGTGACTTTTTGTCATGAAGTCCATTTTGTCTGCGTGTCAAGACAGACCAGAGAGCCTAAGGGACTGTCTGTGACTCCATGGTAAGGTTGGTATACTGATTCAGGAGTTCACATTTGTTACACATGCAGTGAAATTTAATTGGAGAACACATCTCCAGTTTGGGCTGCCTGCCTTGTTTTCTGACGTTCTGCTCTGAAGTAAGCACTTATGGTCATGAGTCACTCCAGACATAGTGACAATAGGTATTTATGTCTCTAAATATAAGCATGATTGTTCTGTGCTAAGACACAGCTATTTTGACATATGAAATCATGTGATATGCACTGAAGAAGGCTGACATGCATAAAGGTAGGAGTAAAGAATGTGACTGAGAGATCACAAGTAGGCTTTTCTTCACATTAGTTAGTTATATAAAGACATATGTGCTTTCTTCCATCTGGCCCTTTATAAATAATGTGACTTCCCTTAGCTAATTCACAAGACAGCTAATCTGGCCCCACTGAAGTTCCTCTGCTGTGCTGCCAATAATGATTTATCTATAAATTTTCTATTGTTGTTCCACTTTCCCTGGAGT
The DNA here is from genome assembly GCA_007922195.1 of Podocnemis expansa. Classification (NCBI taxonomy): domain Eukaryota; kingdom Metazoa; phylum Chordata; order Testudines; family Podocnemididae; genus Podocnemis; species Podocnemis expansa. Next base: position 35,197,196 of record ML681981.1, read on the forward strand.
ATAGGGCTATGTCCACATGCAAAGTTTTATTTCAAAATAAGTCATTTCTAAATGACTTATTTTGAAATAATACCCTTATTTCGAAATGACTTATTTCAAATTAAAAAAAATTAATTCGAAATAAGGCAAGCCTCTCCAATTGAAATAGCATGCCCTGTGTGAGGACATGATATTTCGATTCAGCAGAGGGGCAACTGGAGAGCCAGGCAGGGGAAAAAGCACCCAGGGGGGCAGGTCCCCCAGCCGACTGGCTGGTCAATGGGGCTTGCCAGCAGTAAGGGGGGCTGGGGCTTCCCCGACCGCTTGCCCCACTGCTGCGGCAGTGGAGCAGTCAGGGGGGACTGCAGCTGCCCTGCTGGCTTTTCTGGCTCCGGCTGCAATCTGGGGGCCAGAGGGGAGCCCCGGCTCCTGGCTTTGTCCCATGGCCCCGACTCAGGGCAGCTGTGGGGTGGGCAGGAGCCCCGGCTCCAGACTCTGCCTCGCCGCCCTGGCACCGGGCAGCTGCAGCTCCGGCGGGGTGACCGGAGCTGCACCAGCTCACCCCACCGCTCGCTTTGGGGGGCTGCAGCCCCAGCGGGGTGATCGGAGCCACACTGGCTCTGCCCCTCTGCCTTGGCTAGGTGCATGCCACCCGGGCCAGCTGGGGCTGTGGCACCGGCTTTGCCCCTCTGCCCGGGCTGGGTGCCTGGGCATGGGCGCAGAGCCGGTGCCGCAGCCCCTGCTGGCTGGGGCGGCACGTGCCCAGCCCTGGCAGGGGACTGAGGGGGGGTGCTGGCAGAGAAAGCCGGGTGCCCCGCTGCAGGTTGGTCAATTTCACTGAGGTGAAATTGACTGCAGGCTACAGAGCCTGTGAGGGGCTGGGGGAACCGGCACTACCCTCTCCCCCCTTACAAGCGGTCAGGGGTGCCCCAGCTGGCATCTTCCCTGGCTGCTTTCAGGTGGCCAGGGTTTCGGGAAGTGGGGTGCCCCCAATGCCCTGCTGCCCAGCAGAGCAGCCAGCCAAGCAGGGTGGGGCGCCCGCCGGCCCCCCCTTGCACCTGGCAAGGGGGAGCAGCTGGCTTTGCCTGCCGCTTCCCTTTGCCACAGGCAGGGGGGCAGCGGGTGCCCTAGCTGGCTTTGCCCCCTGCTTCCCCTTGCTGGGGGCTTGGGGGGGCGAAGCGGGCTGGGGCACCCACCCCTGGCAAAAGGGAGCAGTGGGCCAAGCCGGCTGGGGTGCCCGCCGGCCCCCCTGAACCTCCCCTCAGCACCCTGGCCAGGGCACTGAGGGGGGTGGGACTTCCTCCCAGGGTGCATGGCACCCTGGGAGGAAGGGCAAATAGTGTTATTTTGAAATAACAGCCATTTCGAAATAAACTGGGTTTAAGTTGTGTTGAAACGATGGGTCTTATTTTGAAATGACAGAGCCTGTTATTTCAAAATAAGTATATGTCGTGTGGACCTAATCTCTTTTATTTTGAAATAACCTGTGTTGTTTTGAAATAAAAGAGACATGTGGACATACCCTAGGTGTCAAACTCATTTGCTGTGGTGGGCCAGATTTGACTTAAATGTACTTCAAGGGAGCCGTAGATACCATAAATCAAAATACTGTGGCACTCTTGCAGCATCAAGGAGTGTGTATGCAGAACCGTGCTCTGCAACCTCTCTCTCTCCCTCTCCCATTCTCTTTGCTAGGCCGAGTTTGTGGTTTCATGGAGCACAGTCTTGCATACCCTGTACTCCGTGATGTTGTCAGACCTGACACTCTCATGTTATTGCGGAGCACTGAGCATGCAAGACCACATTCTCTCTCTCTCTCTTTTAGGGGGAGAGTGTGCTCCTCCAAAGGACAGTCATGAACCATATGGAAGAGGTTTGTGGGCTGCATTTTGCCCGTGGGACGTATGTTTGACATCTCTACCTTAGACTCTATCTGCCCTTAGTCAGTGTGTTTTTCCTAGGTCTGTTCCTTCTTGTTTGGAATGCACGTAGCACAATATAAATGCTACGAAGTAAATAATCACATTCCTTATGGAGGAATGGAGGCACAAGGACAGGATCAGCAAAAGAGGGAAACTTCGCTTGAAGAAGAAAATGCTGGGGACAAACAAGAGCTCATTATACTTTCCAGGATAAAGTCACACATGGAAATATGAATGAATCTAGCTGTTGTTATGTTTTGGCTTTGTTCTTCAAAGACATCTTAGCTTATCAAAATGAGAACAGTGGTGTGTATATGAGACAGTGCTGCAAGTCAAAGAAACACCAGTTTTTGATAAAGTAAATCCAATTTATGGAGATGTTTTAGGTGCATTGAGATAAATCACATTATTGTAGTTTATCAACAGAAGGATATACAGTGTAACAGGCTTACAACTGGCAGCAAAATTGAAAAAGTTCCTATTATCTATAGAGAATCCATTATTTTGTGTCAGCTTGGGAAAGGGCAGACAGATATGTGTGCTGAATGCCAAAATGAAGTACAAGGAACAGAGCTAAATATTTAAATGGGGAATCGTTGATGGAATGCAATCAAGACATGACTCTTACAGTTGGTTGCCATAATTTCTGAGGTTTGCATTTGCAATGGAAATAGAGGTAGAGAGTGTGTTACACTCTTGCCTTTGAATGCTTTGATTTACATTTTGTTCAGGACACACACACAAAATTAATTTAGGGGCATTGGACCAGTTCTTCAGTTAGTGTAAGGCACAGTAGGTCTGTTTACTTCACTGATACTATGCCCAGATACATTAGTTGAGGAACTACCTCTCTTCAATCCAGTAGTCCATTTATTCATCAAATTTCACAAGACAGAGTTTTGTGTTGTGAACCAAAAAGTTTGCCTGTAGTGGATCAAAATGTCACTTCCTATAACCATCAAGGGTTTCCTTTGTAATTTACCATCCAAATATATTCTGTGCCAAAACCAAATGGCAAATAACTTACTGATTCTTCAGTAAATGGTTTATTTACAAGTCAACATTTTGGTGATGTGACTCCACCCACGAGTAGTTAAGAAATCAGCATAGTAAAATATTCTCCCTATCTATAGTCTGAACTGATTTTCAGCTGTAGAGAATCCTGCTTATTGTTACCAGATTGGTTCTAAAGCAAACACAATTTCAGACTAGTATCTGTAAAAGCTACACACAGAATTAGACAAGAACAAAGGTCAACATATTGCAGAACATATTTTTTTTCCTGGGGACACAAACAACTGTTGTAAAATCTGTGTTTACTTTGGTGTTTAAGATTTTATTGTTCTGCATCTAGGAAAAGAAAGATGAAGTTACAAGTGAAAGCATGAGCTGATTAGCACATGTGATATGGTAACATATCTTAGAGCACTTTTCATATGTAATAATAATCAATAATCAACAAACATATTTTAGAGCTTTTCATTTGTAATAATACTAATGGAGCAGATCCACATAGATTTTATGCTCATTCTAGTGAGAAACGGTAAGCATAATAATTTCATATTGCTTTAAAGCAAGACACGTTGATAAGAACAGAATATGTATTAATAAGATATTAATGTTAAGCAGAAAGGAGGAAAGGACTAATTAAAAGCATTCAATACTTAGGAGATCTGTAAAAAATCATCTTGCAACTGAATAGGGGCTGGATGTCCTAGAGTCCTAGAGGAAGGACAGTGGGATATAAAGTCTTTCGTCACACATTATTTTTTCATATCTTACACAAGTGAATAGGGATGTGATAGCAATTCAACAGTTTATGTGAAATGAAATGCTAATTTCAGTGCTGTTCCTATTAGACAGGTGTCTGCCCCAAAGCCCCTACCCTTAATGGTACACTGCCAGCATCAGCAGAGAGGCTAAACACTGAAATGGTCATGCAATATGAACAACCCACAAATCCTTAGAGGTGGGCCCGCTAGAAAAGAACTGAGGCTCATTGATGGTGCAGTGCATGGAAAATTTGTTCCTGGTCTCTGGATATGGGGCTAAAGTTTCCAGGGCTGTCAATTTGGATCATTTTCCTAGCTATGTGTTTGCTTATTAGTTAAACTTATCTACAAGCCAATAAAGCTTTCCAGCACCATGGACAGCATCTTCTTCTATGAAGTGTGAACATAAAAAAATGTAATGAAAGATACTGGTTTCTACTAGTTAGGAACTTGCCAAAATATGTTTTCAGTCTTCAGAGCATGCAGAGCCTATAATATTGGGAAACTTTGTTTCTGTATACTCTTCCAGGTTAGCAGCAATGCGAATTTAAAATATAGAAGGATCTGCTAGGAACCTGGCAAGAAGGGGAGGGAGGGGAAAGTATATGTTACCTCCTCCCTCATTTTGGAAGGTACCGTGTTGAGCTGTTTTTCTTTGTATGATCATCCTCTCATTTCTCTATCTTCCTTGGCCAGCATACAAGAGCATGTTACATTTGTGAATCATTCTTGCAATTAACTATACATACGCCAGGTAACAGTAGCAGCTATAAATGAATATTACCTCCCTCCATGTGCTCAGATGGTGCAATACTTTATCTCCTTTCCTTTAGGTGGCCATCATGCATCCAGTTTCTTCTTCATACACCAGGAGCCACAGAAGGTCAGAGCTCAATAGCTCCTGAGTGTTTTTGTTCTGAGAGCAAGTACTAAATGTAGCATTGGGAAGACAGTTTGAACAACATGCAGTAACCCACTAGAGAGATGAAAGGATTCCTGAATTCCATGTGCTTTTTAAATAATTTGTATGGGGTTGAGGATTGCATTTTAAACATTCAGGCTATTTGTAAGGGGAAATGGGAAATGATGGGAAGTATCGCATTTAGTTCTTTCTTGGTGAAAACACATTGACTCAAATTCATCTCTGAGGTGAGTCCACTGAAGTCACAGGAGTGATGACAAGGATTCGTCTGGCCCTCTCACTATTCCTACCATATGGTGCTGGAACGCAAACCTTCAAATTGAGCCCCAGAAAGGGGTGGTGTATAGCTGCATTGCCAGATTATGATACAGGTCTACATGTAAAATGCTTCAGTGAAGAAACTCTAAGGCAGTGGTTCTCAACATTTTCTCTACTGTGGCACACCTTGCTACCTTTAATTAATTTGAGGCACACCACCATACAGTTTCCAAATTAACTCATGAATATTCATGAGCCAATGAGCCAGTCCAGAGCTCTTTGAGTAGTTTTTAAAAAAATTTTGTGGCACACCTGCTCAGGTCTGATGGCACACTGTTGTGAAGCACTGCTCTAAGGTGACAGAAGAGAGCTTCTCCTACCAACTTAGCTACCTCCTCTCACAGAGATGGATTGACTACATCAGCAGGAGAAGCCCTCTTGCTGACATAGTGCTATCTAGACGAGGGGGGGTTGACTGGCATAACTATGTTGCTTATGGGTGTGAGTTGTTTTGTAGTTTGGAGTGATGTCATGCCCTTGCTGCAATGGAGAAGTTTAGCTAAAGATAATTCCTTCCTCCTCCGTGTTGGCTCTTCTGGAAGGTGGGTGGAAATCAGATTCTGTTTACTCTCTGCCCACTTGCATGAGTCGAGAGCAGCAGCCACGTGGCAGTGGTTTCTGTCTTTCAGGTGCAGTGTCTGACAAAGCTTGTGGCTTGTGCAAGGGTGTAGGGGGACTTTTCTCCTCCTCTTACTCTGCTGGATGGGCTTGCTTGTGGCTCTGTTGGTTATTATGCCTGTATTGTGCCTCTAGTGAGATTCTCTTGTCTTCATTGTGAGCAAGAAAAACCAACTCCAGCCATAGGAACTGATGTAATACAAAGTATTCATCTGAGACATGCAGCAAACATATCGAGAGGCTTTACAGACTCATAACGAACATCAAGTTTGTTTCTAATTCTTTCTGGATTCCACAGTCTCTCTCAAATCTCAACTGCTTTACTTTAGCATCTGGAAGTTGAAGGCATTTAAAGGAGCAAATTTTGCTAGACCCTAAGAAAAGAGCAAGCAGAGAGAAACGTGTAATTTTTTAAAATATTCTACATGACTAAACACATGACTCAGGAATGTCATGGGTTACTCTACTATTGTCATTTAAACACTTTGGCCAACATCAGAAGAAGCTTCAGAAGAAATTTCACTTTTTTTGGTTATTACTCTTAAAATAAGAGAGAGAAATAACTAAGGCAAGCAACATTTAAAGTAGACTTTTCATGCCATCTGGAAACATCTAATAGCTTTAACTAGAAGAGCCATTGTAAATCATTGCCAGTATTATAAATGATTATTTCTCAGAAATCCAAACTAAGTAGTTCTCAGTCACACTCTTTTTTTTTTTTTTTTTGCTAAGAACACAGCTTTCAGTATTACTTGTGTCACAGTACCACCTACAGCCTTCAACCAAGATCATGGTCCTATGCTATTGCATGTTGTCCATATGCAGAATAGGGGATGGCCTCTGTCCCCACTGAGTTTACAACCTAAAAAGAAAAAAAGGAAATATTTTTCCTTTTAGATATGGGAATCCACAGATTTAATGACTCACCCAAGCACACTATGGCAGAGCCAAGAATTGCTCTTATGTATCCTGAGTCTCAGAACTGGGTCTTCCCCACAAGACCATCCAGCCATGAGCCATAGGTGTACCAGTTGTCTGTAAGGCTAATTTTTATCCTTATAGAAACAGCTACCAAAACAGAGGTGCAGTGTCCTTCAAACTGTAATGTACAAAATCAAATTCAGAGAATTCTAACTTCACTAAACAAAAATTAATATGTACAGCAGATGACACTCACTTCTTGCCCATTTCATCTGCTTGTGGACTTCAGTAGAGTTGGATGTGCAAGTAATCAGAACTGGACACATGCTTGACCATAGTTGTTAGGGTGTAACAGCAACAAATAACTGTCTTCTGCTGGTCTCTCACCTTGGTTTCCCCCTAAATGTGGGCCAAATCTCCTGGCTTGTACATGCTTTTTTATTAGCTTAAGAAGTAGCTATGACAGAGCAATTTGTCAGACAGAAAGTGTGTGGGCAGAGCCACAGAAATGATTAAACCCCAGGACAAGATTTGGTCCTGTAAGCAATTCCTCTGAGGTCCCTATGCTTATCTGGCTTTGAATAGTCTCTTAACAGAACAGAACTTTTACAACCACGACTCTTTCTTGTAGATATTGTCAAAAACCAACCAATGGTACAATTGCTATGTGCTGCTCATTGAAGGAAAACTGTCTCAGTGAGGGCCTTTGTGTGTGGATTTATTTGCCTCAGGCATTCCCAGTATCTGAGTTTAGCTATCTGGAGTAGACTGCATGGCTTTTTGTTTTGGCAGATCTTTAACCAATTTTATTTTCAATTTTTAGTTAGTATCAGTCTGAAGCCTCAAGAAATATAAGTGTAGCTTTTATTAGAAAACAGGTTATTTAAGTTACACTGTCAGTCTGTTTTTTCAAAGTTAATTGACTATCTAGTAAGGTTGTAAACCATGTCCTAAGTCTGTAATGAAAGCAGTATAATACACCACATTTTTCAACATAACTAGTATTATACAATTCTCACACTTCAAATGGAGGAAGAATAAAAAGGACCCACCAAAACTTTATTAATAAAATCTGGATGAATGCCAGACATCTACTAATATCCTATGACCTGATGTTTAAGCTTTTAATAACATGTTCAGTTTTTGACACATGAAGAGCAAAACTCAAGAAATGAGAGAGAGGGCATTCAGAAAGGAAATCATAGTGATGCTGTGGTAATTCACCTACCGACTGCTCGGGTTCTGCTTGTATGGATGAAGACTTTGGAGGGCAGCATTTAAACAGTCTGCCTCCCCTGCACATCTGAGAAGACAGACAAGCAAAATATTAAACAGCTATAGAATCCAAGAGCAAAGCAGCTGTTCAGTCAGATTTTTTTTTAAAAAAGTTTAATTTATGGTACAAAACTGATGAGAATGTCTGACAACTATGGGGTGGGGAGGTTGAGAGGAAGAGGGCAAGGAGATTTAAAAAAAAAAGAAATCTGCCTAACAACAGCTTCCAAAAGCCCAATTTATTCATGTAGGAAAAATGCAGGCAAAAATGCAGTTAATATGCTAGAGATGTATGGAAATTCCTGGCTGATCTATCATCAGGGGACAAACTGCTATTCTGGCACCGTGAGAGCTTTTCAAACTAAAGTGGGGCTTCATATCAAACTGCCAGACTGGCACCTGCCTTTTGCTTTTTGTAAAGTGAACATTCATCACATCCTTATCTCTCACAAACATCTAAGACACTGGAGAGGCGCAGTCTCCTTTTTTCAAAAGGTGCAGAGCTGCTTTACAAGACCGTCAAGCCCTTCCCCTGCATTAGTGCATGGAGTATAAAGTTTACTGTATTGTGCAAATAGGGAGGGGGAAACAAAATAAAACAGAGCAGCATTTCCCTGCCAGTTTGGCAAAGTGATCACATGGAGATGTACAGATGGCTGAGGTCAGGACTTATTGTTGTATTTAGCTTGATCGTTCAAGAGGAAATATTTTTCTCAGCCATAGCCTTTGGGGATCCTGCGACCTACTTGTTGGTTGTCCTATTTTACCCTATCTGAGAATATGATGCTAAATAAAACTCAGACCCAGATTCATAACTAAACTCACCTTCCATAGAGCAAGAGAGGGGCCAAATGGGAACAAGTTTCCGGTTTCTGCTTCTGGAGTGATTCTATGTCAGCCCGGGATGCCGCTCTAGGCCATTGAACCAGCTGGTTTTGGCTCTCAAGGGGCTGCCTACCTGTTGGGGATTGCCAGAGCATAGTGTTTTCCAGACATACCTGAACATGCTTCCTACACAGGGAATTAGAAGTGATGTAAGTACTGGTTCAGAATCCCCCCATCTCAGGGTAAGCCCTAACTGGGGGAACTTGACTGCTTTCTGGCCTCTCTGTGTTATTTAACGGATGCAAAGAGGGTGGGGGTCACCCCAGAGAATCCATCCCTTTCTCTTTTGGCTGATCTGCAGAGGAATAGGCATGATAGCAACCCATCAAGAATAGAGTGGCTCATGATCCAGTTACTTACAGCCAGGCAGGCCTCAGTCTGCGAGGAATCTATTTTATAAACAATAACATAACGAAAGAGCAGCTTCAGCCTTTATGGAAATGAGGTGAAGCACATTTTAGGGAGTCTGTCTATCACCCATGCTGCTGCTGATTTCATGGCTCTCTTGTGTGCAGAAGGAGCAGCAAGTTTAAAGAGAACTTTTGAGTTCAGGCCTTGTGCTGGAGCACTTTGGGGCATGGCTCACTTGCTAGTGGATTCTCTGTACTTCAAAGTCGTTAAACCATGATTTGAGGACTTTAATAACTCAGTCATAGGCTAGAGGTTTATCACAGAAGTGGGTGGGTGAGGCTTTGTGGCCTGCATTGTGCCGGAGGTCACACTAGATGATCATGTTTGTCCTTTCTGACCCTAGAATCTACTCCACGGTCTATAACAACTTTCTCCACGATCTGTACCAACTATCACCCCCATCATGGCCTCTGGCAAGAGGCTGGCAGGGGTGAAGGGGATCCCAGCACAGATGGAGAGATGGTAGCCCACTGCAGTGACAGATATTCTGCCACAACACAGCTTTGTTTTAGAAGTGATGGCTTTGCACATTTAGTTTCAGCGTGTAGTTATTTAACATCTAAACCTGCAAGTGTTTCTAATTCTTTGCCACGCACTGCTCTGGTGAAACATTTACTTCTGTTGCTCCTGCTAAATGATATTCTTAATCTTGACTGGCTGCTTCACTCTTAAATGTGGTATCCTGGGAGTGCTTGTAAAGACTGGATGGCCACCACCTTAAATCACGGCTAGTTCTGCATTTTTGTGGAGAAGTGAATGACTCGCTCCCACTCCCTTGTCACCCCCCAGAGTTTTATGCTAAACACAATTACATGCAGCATTTGACAACAGAGCTGATAATTTATGTGCTGCTTGAATAGAAAATGCAAAGGATAATAGGGATGAATATCAATGCATTCACAGATGACACAGACTCATTTAATCACTTTCAAGGCTTTTTGGTAGTGCTCAGGAATGAGTTGCATGCGTGAATTCCTCAGCGCATTGTCTTAAAAACATCCTGGGGTGCAGAGGAGGGGAGGGTTGCCTTTGCATAAGAACTTTGATTACTGCGGATTCATTTCAAGGACATGAAAATCTCTTGATTGGAAAGTGGTTGGAAACTGTCTGGTTTTACAGTAACTGAAATTCAGGCCTAGCTTTCAGGGAACAATGCATTCCAATCTGAATGAGATTTATGTGCTGCTCAAAGCATTTTCTTATGACTTATCTGTGATAATTACAGGTGAATGCACCTACCACACAAAACAAGGGTAGTCATTGTCATGTTTCTATTAAACAAGGAGGCTTGGTGATCTAAAAATTGCTATACGCAGCTATTCTAGTAGACGCCATCAGTGCTGAAGGAACGACAGTTTGGGCAATTCATATCCCATTGTTAAAAACTTAAACATAGTTTTATTGTCATCCTCTTGTATTAAGCCTGTAATTTTCCCTGAGATAACGACAATGTATGGAACAGACTGAAATGTGAATAAAGTACATATTAGTTCTTATCGGAAAGCTTCAATGAACAGACATATTGCGATGGCGGTTCCTCTCTGACCATAGATGTTTTTGTTAAACTCACACTTACCGAGAGGTTTTTTTCACAATTTCAAATTCAGTTCATAACTGTGCCCCTCTTGCCTTTGTTTCTGAATGGACAGCTCTCTCTCTGATGCTTTTTTGACTTTCACATTCTACTCCCTGATCTTCAAGCCCGCAGACATTGTGCCAACCTGCTTTTGCAATGAGAAGCCCAGAGAAGGATCTAAGAGAAGTATTTCATAACTAGCAGTGCTGTTTTCTTTCCAACTTCCTATAAGATACTGGGTCTAAAGCCCATGGGAGAATGCCAGAGTTGATGACTCAACAGGCTGATTCTGCTAGCACCTACAGCCAGATCTGCCAGCATGTGTAGCCCTTTGCACTGCTTGGCTAGGTGACCCGAGCCTACAGATGTCAGTCAGCCCAGGGAGGATCACCTCAGTCTATGGGTGATCGTCCAGTGACACCAGTGCACATTATGCTGCTCATCCTCCTAGCTGTCAACAAGGCAGAGAAACGGGATGCATAGCCAGGGGAGATGGGGATGTCCCCGCATGGCATCAATCCTCCTTTGTGATTGTGTCGCTACTCTATCCACATGTCAATTCTGTTCTTGTACAGTTAAGGAAGGACCAACCCTGTGCAGAGAAGGAGTATGATCAGGGATGTGGGAAGGTAACTTTTCAGCTTTCTTTAATCCTGCCACTCATTCATGCCCTGAACAATTTGTCTGTGGTGCGTGGTTTGGCCATCTGCTCGTAACTATCCCTTAATTTCCTTATATGATACATATGCCTTTGCATCTTTTTACCTCTCTTCTAGACTTTTGGGGCCTTTGCCCCATCCATTGGAGTCTACTGGAGCTTCAAGGCCCCCAATAGTCCTACTTCTTTCTTTCAAGTTCCATTCTGAACTTTGATATGTTTCAGTACTCCCCTGTGCTTCCTTTGACCATGAGGGACTGGTAGCAGTAGTGCCTAATTTCTGAGAAAGGTGTTCCTGAAATATTTGAGACTTGGCCAGATGCAAGGAGTCACATGAGATAGTCTCTTTGCAGAAGACTACTGGCCAACTTGTGCAGTCTCACATGGTTCAGCTAAGGCTCCATAGATTTAGGTGCAAATATAGACTGAACCTTGGGGTCTTTTTAAGTTTGCCTATCACTGGTTTGATGGATTCCTAATCCTTCATGGAAAGTGGAATAAAATGAACAAATATCAGTAGGTTGATTTTGAAGGCAGAACCAATTCTTTTATACTGATAAATCCCCAGTCTTATTCCATAGCTTCACATTTTTTTCTCTCTCTCCCCAGGACAGGTTCACTGATTGTGAGATGACATCAGTTTATTGAAAATACAGTGCAACAACTGCAATGCATTAATTTAGCTGAGAATTTCCTGACTGGTATATGGCTATGATAAAGTGCTAAAATCTTGGGTTGATGCTAGTAGAAGCTGAAGAGAATCTATTTTACCTGGGGCTCCACTAGCAATCTCACAGAGCTAATTTCCTTGGACCCCACTTACTGGATCTGTTGTCTTTTTCCTCACCAAGGGCTGAGGCCTCACATAGGGTTAGATTATGACTCCTTCATTTTTATGTAGTAGTAGTTTATTCTATGAGAGTCCATGGGGCAAATCATAACTTCATGGGAGTAGTTCAGTGTGAATAAGGGTAGCAGAAGCTTGTCCACAGTTATTTGTCTTGGGCATAAACATTACTTGGGCATAAAAGTTTCATGAACTGTTCATATTTAAATTTGATTCATGTGTTTTGAACTGATGCTTTAAGTAACTGGATCCAACTTTCATATAGTCAGAATTCCAGGAAATAAAATCCTATGTGGACTCCAATGCACAGCTGAGATCCATGAATAATATTGATTCTGAAAGGGCACTGATGATTTAGGAAAGATGAGTAACCATTCATCACTCAATAATAGATGACCCAACAGTGAAAATTAAAAAATTGCTTTATTGAGGAAAAAAACAAGGAGTCTGGTGGCACTTTTAAAGACTGACAAATTTATTTATTGAGTGAGTTTTCTTAGGAGAAAAGCCCACTTCATCAGAGGCTTGAAGATGGGGAACTTCCAATCTTCAGGCATCTGATGAAGTGGGATTTTCTCCCAAGAAAAGTCATGCAATAAATAAATCTGATAGTCTGTAGAAGTGCCACCAGACTCCTTGCCAAGTTCCAAAGGAGTAGCTGTGCTAGTCTAGTTCTGCAAAACAAGCAAGGAGAAGCCCAAGAAAGAAAACAACAGCATACCACTGGTCATCACATACAACCCCCAAGTCAGACTTCTTCAACAGATTATTAAGGACCTACAGCCTATTCTAAAAGATGATCCCTCATCTCTCAAGTCCTGGGAGATAGACCTCTCCTCACCTACAGACAGGTCCCTAACCTTAAACAGATACCCACCAGCAACTACAGACCTAACAACAGAAACATTAAGCAGGCACATATCCCTGCAACAAACCACGTTGCCGTCTGTGCCCACATAGCTGCACAAACGACACCATCATAGGACCTAATCAAGCCAGCTACTCCAGTAAGGGCTTATTTACCTGCTCATCCACCAGTGTGATTTATGCCATCATGTGCTGGAAATCTGTTAGTCTTTAAGTGCCACATGACTCCTAGTGGGTTTTTTTATGTGCTGGAAATGCCTCCCTGCCTTATACATTGGATGAACAGGACAATCTCTGCACAAAAGAATAAATGTGCACAAAACTGACATCAGAAATCACAACATTAAAAAACCAGTAGCTGAGCACTTCAATCTTATCAATCATTCTGTTGATTATTCATTAACAGCTGTGCTCAAGCAAATGGATAACACATAAAGACTTCAAAGAGAAACTGCAGAATTGGAACTGATGTGCAGATTTGATTGTGACTATACATTCTTTTCCCATTTCAGCAGGTGATTCGACCTCAGCTGCTTCTGTGTGCTGTTTCCCAGTGTTTGAATCTTAACAACTGCTTTGATTTGCTGTTTCAGTATGACCTGATCCCATGACTTACACTTCCCTGCATTTATTTTGCTCCCATTCTGTAAGTTCCCCATTTTCAAAGCATCTTATGAAGTGGGATTTTTGTCCCATGAAAGCTCATGCAATAAATAAATTTGTTAGTCTTTCAGTGCCACAAGACTCCTTGGTTGTATTACCCAAACTTCTTGTTTGTTTTGCTGGATTGGACTAACATGGCTACCCTTTGGAACTTTATTGAGAAACATAGCTAAGGTAGAAGAGCTAACCCCCTGCTCTGGTTAGAATGTACAATGAACTTTTTCATTTTTCAATCTCATGAGGTTCAACAATGACAAGTGCAAAGTCCTACACTTAGGATGGAAAGATCCCATGTACTGTTACTGACTGGGAGCCGATCAGTTAAATAGCAGCACTGGAAAAATGGACCTGGGTGTTATGCTGGATGGGAAGCTGGATATGAGTCAACAATGTGCTCTTGTTGCTAAAAAGGGCAATGCCATATTGGGCTGCATCAGTAGGAGTGTTGCCAGCAGATCAAAGGATGTGATTATTCCCCTCTATTTGGCACTGGTGAGGCCACATCTGGAATACTGTGTCCAGTTTGGGGCTCTGCACTACGAAAAGAACATGGACAAATTAGAAAGAGTCCAACAGAAGGCAATGAAAATGATTAAGGGTTGGGGCACATGACTTATGAGGAGAGACTGAAGGAAGTAGGCTTATTTAGTCTGCAGAAGAGAAGACTGAGGGGGGATTTGATCGCAACCTTCAACTACTTGAAAGGGTGCTCCAAAGAGGGGGGAGTTAGGCTGTCCTCGGTAGTAACAGAGGACAGAACTAGGAGCAATGGTTTCGAGCTGCAGCTGGGGCGGTCAAGGTTGGATATTAGGAAAAGCTTTCTCACTAGGAGGGTGGTGAAGCTTTGGAATAGGTTACCTAGGGAGGTGGTGGAATCTCTATCTTTGGAAACATTGAAGGCCTGATTAGACAAAACCCTGGCTGGGATGATTTAGTGGAAGCAGTTCTGCTTTTTGCAGGGGTTTGGGCTAGATGACCTCATGAGGTCCCTTCCAAGCCTATGATTCTATGATTTTCACTGAGAAGGCACTAGATATAGGAAAAAGGAATTTCTCTTTAACATTTCATCCAAAGAGGAGCATAAAAATACTGTCTTCTAATCCACACTATATTTCAGGGTCAGCAGGTAAAGTCCATTTGTGACTTCAAGCTCCTGGTCCATTCCTTGTGGAAAAGTCCTGGAGAATGAGGAGGACATTTTCAAACAAACAAAGCACAGTTCAGCACTCCACCCCCACTGAAAAACAATGAAGTTGGATACCTAAGTCCCACCTGTACCCTTGAAAATCTCCCTGTCATGTTTCTAAAGGTTTCCTTAACTGTCCTATAGTCTTTAATAGACAATTGTATCTCAATTCTAGAACATAATATCAACACTCCTAATTTGCTGTGTGCATATGTGATGTGAAGTATACCATGTGACAGGTCATTGTGATCTCAGAGGGGACTCAACCAATTGCTCCTTGGGAGCAATTGGTTGAGTCCCCTCTGATGTCATAATGGCCTAGGAGTCTTGGCATGGTACAGATATATACCTTATTGTAGCTGCATACCTCATTGTAATTCATAAGGGCGAAACAGCTGAGCATTTAAAAATTGGAAACCCAGGGATGGTTCACTCTGGTGACACAGCTGCCCCTTTGGAACATGTCAAAATTATAAAGCTCTGAGCTGTGCTTTCAGCTGTTTCCAATATTTCACACTGACTCTTCAGACAGTTGTATGTGGCACTCGGTCGGGGAAGAAACCATGAAAATCTGAATGTTTATATGAAGGATATGAACTATGAAGGAAAAGTTTTAGCTGATCATAAAACTCTTGCAAAAATTTTGTAATTAAAGAGCTATTAATTAATTAAAACAAATAAGTATTTCATAATTTTTTTTTATTTTCCCCCATCATTTTGATGGGTTACATCTAGTTTTAATATAAAAACCTATGGAAAGCATCTCCTATTATCCTACACAGATATTTTAGAATAATAACTGTTAAACATTATTGGTTTAATCCTTAGCTATTTCAGAATGAAAAGGTTGGAATGCTATCAGCTGAGCCAGCCTAGCCTGTAAAACAATGGTAAGTTAGAGCCCTTCAGATTCATGGGTGTCTGCTGCAGATCCACGGGTATCCACATCTGCGGATGTGGATAACCACAGACCCACTGCTGCAGATTGACCCACGGATGCAGCTTCTATTTTCAGCTTCTCACAGTGAGATCCATTGCTGAAGCTGCCTTGCTGATTTGCGTCGGCAGCCGGCAGGGGAACCAGGGACCCCTCCAGCCAATCCTAGATGCTGATCTGCCAGCCAATCAGAGTTTCACGCTGGGGTCTCTTGAGCCACTGCTGGCCTTTGATTGGCTCATTCCCCATCATTTCCCTGCCCACATCTTTTCTTCTTTCCAGTTGACAAGCCATTGTGGTCAATCAGAGATTTTCTTCGTGGGCAGGGAAATCTGATTGATGGCACAGCATGCAAACCACAAACAAGAAAGGAAAAAGTAGCTGGGACCCATGTGGGGAATGAACCAATCAAAGGCTGATATACTGCATGTGAGCCCGAGCTCAGTTGCAAATGCGGTTACAGATCCAGCTAAACTCTGGTATGTGGATTTCGGATCGGATCAATGCTGTAACTGAGTGGATGCAGATTGGATGCAGTTCCATATTTTTGTATCCATGCAGGGCTCTGTGGTAAGTGATAAGACAATGTTTGGTTTTATTTTTCACTGCTTTATGAGTGGGTGATTTGTATGGAAGGTGCATGTATACAAGGATCACTTTTTAAGGAACTCGCTATTTGTCATAAGCCTTTGGAGAAGTGTTTGTAAAGATCACAGATAAGACAAGAACACACAACCATTCTCCTGTTCTTGGGCACACATAATCCACATTTTTTTCAGGTTAGAAAAATTTCATTAAATTCCCTGCAACATTCACTCTTTTATTTTAAATTTACATGCTCCTTTGTGTTCCTTTTGCTTCTGGACGGGACCCTAAAATATCACAACACACACATCTCCAAAATGGACCAAGTTCTCTGTTAGCATGAAAGGTTGCACCTCCACTGACTTTGATAATGCTTTGGCCTTTATACCAGTAGAGGATTTGGCTCTGCATTTTCAACCAGTGCAGGAGCAGCAATCTGAGTGATCTCAAAGATTGACAGAAAGCCTATCATCATGAGATCACCAACCTAATTTTTCAGATGAAAGGTGTCTGAAGAAATTTCCAAGAAGAAATTCTTGCCCTGCTGAAGTTAATGGGAATTTTGTCATTGACTTCCATGGGGTCAGAATTTCACCACCAGGTTTTAGGATGCTAATCTGAATCCAAGCAAACCCTGAATGCATTTGAGATTCCCCATTCACTAGGAAACCTAAGTCCATATTCCTCTCATCCAGGCCTCTCACAAAATGATAGTTATATAGGTACACTTTCAAAATCCTACTCTATAAATACTTTGAGTAAGATACATTGTAATTAAAAAAAAAAGGCTGAGCAACCATAGAGAACATCAGTATCTTCTTGCATTTTCCTCATTTGCTAGCTGCTTCATAAGTCATCAGGAAAATTAAACAAACCATGAAGGGTTAAACAGAAATGAACCACATGTATCTCAAGTACCCCAACAAGAAATCAAATTCCAGGCCCTACATGCAGCCAATAATCTGATTCACCTTGCTGTTCAGGTGCAAGCTGTTTTGATCCAGTTTTTAACAGCTTTATTGTTGCTGTCAGTAGCATGCTTGTAAAGCAAGTGACCCCAGAACCAGCTATGGACAAGATATACAGAAGTAAAGAATGCTTGTCGCTTTTACGAGTTAAGTAATATAGTCAGGCACGGAGCTGGTGATAGTACTTCAGTGAGAAAGATCAGAAAGCAATTATGCATGGGATGAAATTTTTTCAGCAATGATCCATCATGCTGTCTTCGTCTGCTTTATATGCAGAAAGATCATCTGCTTTAATCTCCCTAGCTCCAAAATCCAAGCAGCACCTCATATATTATGCAAAGGATACTCTGGGTGGCAGTACTGAGTTCACCAATGCCATCTTTTTTTTTTTTTTTTAAGTCTATGATAGGCACCCTTTTGTAGGAAAAATCCTTTAGTACCTGTATCTCAGAAGGAGAGGTTATTGCTCAGGGCTGCCCTGTGCCTATATTCCCTTTCCACACAGAGATCCATGCATCTTTATATCACATACACAGCCCTGTACATCACATTGTGAAAGGCTTCATTGTGAAATGCTGCAGGCTCAACAGGACCCCCCTCTGCAGAAAGTAAGCCAGTCTGATGCAGATTTTCACTCCTTGCAGGATTTTATAAATCCTTTCCCCTCCGCCAACGGAGACTATAATTTTTCCTATCAGTCTCCACTGCATGTATTGTTTTTTCCTCCTCTTCCAGCAGAAGTCACTAAAAGGCCTGGGTTACTCACAGCTGACCAGAATGCATTTGCTTTAACTAATCACATACTCCAGGAGACACTGTGCTGAAAAAAAAAAGGGGGCAGAGTCTTTGTTAAGAATTGCTCATTCAGGACTCAGCTCTTGTCAAGTGTTCTGTAGCTACTACTTATGGAAGGTATCTGTTCCCAAAAGACAGAGGGGATGATGCATAGCTCTAGGGATATCAATGGAGCCAAGCTAATTTATACCCATTGAAGATGCCTCTGAAACCTTTTTACCTGAAAGGAAGAGAGTGGCAGTAAGAGGAAGTAGATCAGTGCAGAAACTGCAGTGTGGTACCATGATTTGCTTCTGTGGAGTCATTTCAGATGCATCAGGAGCCACATCCTGGCTCTTCACTGTCTTGACTTTGTCTAGTGCAGGGGTCTCAAACTCAAATCACCATGAGGACTAGTAGAGGGCTGCACGAGGATTAGTATGGTAGCCCGAGGGCTGCACCACTGAAACCCTTCCATACAATAATATTGCAAATATTGGTAACAATCATGTCATTGTGGGCCACAGGAAACAGCTTTAGGGGCCATATGTGGCCCACGAGCTGCGTGTTTGAGACCCCTGGTCTAGTGCAAAGTAAGTGTGATATGTCACCATCTGTACAGTTCTAACTTGATGGCTTTTTGCACATGTTACATGCATTTTGCAGAAAGGGAAGTGACTTAACAAGGGCAAGAAAGTGGAGAATCAACACCAGAGTCTCTAAGGGCTGGTCTACACTAGGAACTTACATCAGTACATCTACGTCTTTCAGGGGTGTGAACAATCCAATGCGATGCCAATGGAAGAAATCTCCACTGACCTGCCTACTGCCTCCCTGTACCAAGAGAAGTCCTTTAATCAGTGCATCTCATCTCTACTCAAATGCTACAGCAGTGTAGCTGCAGCACATAATGTGACCAAGATGCAGTCCTCTTGCAAGCTTTCTGTCAGCCTCCTTGAACAAGGACAGCCTGAATCGGTAGTTGAATGTTTGATACTCATGACAAGTGAAGGGCTCCTGAGAGACTGCTTATAGAAAGTGCTTTGGAATATCTGCTTCAATACAGAAACATTTCATTTAAAACTGGAGATGGACTTTCTATCAAAAAATGTGACAGGCTTTCTTAAGTGTGAACTGTCATCTGCTTAGGTGTAAAAGAGAAAAAAAATCCTTCTTTCTGTTGTTTCAGAGTTTTTTTTCACCATACTTTGCCAGTGTTTAGAGGATGAAATAATCTCATAACTATCTATCTCTGGCATTTCCTAGGCATGTATTACCTTGGTATCAAAGTGCTAGGATGATATGTGATAACATTCAAAAAATACTTCAATTTCCTCTGCCCTGGTTTCTTGCTCATCCTTCTTTGCCTTCGTGTAAAAGAAGTTCAGATTGTTTCAGAGATTTGCATTTATCTAAATCTGAGGTATAGATGAAAATTCAGCTCCTATAATTCAGGAGTTGATAACAATCATGCCGATATAGTTAAACCTGGAATTCATGATCAACACTGATTTAAGGAGCAAGGAATATAAAGCCTTTGTTTTGCTAGGATAGAGTCTATGCAGACTGTCATTTTAGTGACAGGCTCTACTCATTTATTTATTTGCATATGCATTTGTATTCTCCAGCCATCACTGGAACAGCATCTGGAAGTTTTACAGCACTTTGAATTACACATAATAACAATTCCATCTGCTTAAGGTGATCAAGCCCTTCTCGAGCTTGCTGTGAAAAGGTGACACTACTCACACAAGGAGTCATTCCACTGCTATATGAAAAGAACAGTTAATTGCTTCAGTTAAAAGACTCCGTTCAAAACCTGCTGGAAGAAATGTGTCTTACACTATGTTCAGAAGCCCCCCAAACTCTGGTGATAATGAAATAAATACCAAAGGGATCAAGTCCCTGATATTTTGAGAGAATCCTAGCCACATGACACAGCACAGCAGGAAGAGAGGCAGTTTAAGTATGGTAATGAATGCCATAAAACAGATGCAATGTTTAAATCTGGATTTGGACTTCCCCCCAAATTTGGGGGTGTTCACATTCATGGCTTTAGATTGGGCTCTGGGGAGATAGAAAGCAGCTGGGAAGCTTGGAGTTAGAACTGAATTATGACAAAGTCCAAATGTGTTGGGAATCAGATTTGATTTGGGATCCCTGTCACACTTCAGAGCAACTGCATTTCTCTTCTACAGTACAGTCAGGACACCTACTTTTAGTCTTCTAGCTCCCCAGCTGTCCCCTCTCTTGGGCACAGACCTGCACCTGTCTCCTTTATGGCTGAGGTATTTCCAGGCTGCAGAGGTTCCTGCCTAAACTGGGACTTCCGCAGCAAGTTTATATGCCTTCACAGGCCTGCTTTGCCTTCTCCTCAGTGGCTGTAAACAGGATATTTGGCTACAATTAAGTTTTTACACAGCGCTTTTCAAGCACATTTATTCATAAAGTAAAACATTGCAGAGAAAAATATTTGGAAAAACATAAAAACAAGCAAACAAAAAACAAAACAAAACAAAACAGAAAAACCTATACTCATACCAATATGCTTACCAGAGATCTCCCCAGCAAGGACTGTGGCAGGTTTGCTGGATCAATTTAAACTTAGGCCATTTATCCACAAGTTCTTTATCTGACAGCTAGACAATTCAATCTGAACTAGTATATGCAAATACATACAACCTGAGTGAATTTGCCTAATCATCCCTCCTGCCCCAACAACAACGTTCTTAGTTTCTAAAGGAGGAGGAGTCACTCTCTCCCATGGAATTACCGTCTTCCTGGCCCACAGTGATACATAAGCTTAATTTAATAAAATTTATTTAAGATATTGCAGGTCATTGCCATATTTGTTACAGTTCTGTCTAATTATTTGGCTTCCTCTTATTACGCTTTATGATGGTCCAGCACTGAGCTATACAAAATACTTCTCTTTTTTCATTTTACATACTCCATGTATTTGGTTAACATCCATGATTTCACTGCTTCTTTAGTTTCGCTTGATTCATAGATTTGGCAAAATAGCTGTTTTCATAATGAAGGCATGTTAAAAAAAACACACATGGCTTTGTCACATTTAATGTCAAAGTCATCTTCATTTGAATGATGGGCCCATTTTCAATTATTTTTTGCAAAGACGTAGTCTTGGTTTTATTGTAAAAATTCACACCATTTTCTTCTGCTAAGATAGGCCCATTTTTGTTTTTAATGAAATGTGAAAACCTGACAATGTGTAGAAGGAATCATTCACCCACTTCCATCTCCATGTCATTCCCATTCTTTAGAACTGTTGAGTGACAGTCCAGAATTTCAAATGGATTCCTGTGTCAGATGGAAGTGGGCTAGAGTTAACAGAGCTATCATCTGCAACAACACAGCATAATCACACGTAGTCAATTGGTATGGTTCTGTCTGTCACTTTGCATGACGACAAAGGGTAGTGGATTGTGCTAGTTTATTTTGGGTTTGTTATCAATATGCCATGATACTAGAGTACTTTTCTATGTACTCTAGAAACAGGAATATAGGAAGGCTAAGATGGCATATCCAGTCATACTGTTATAAATGATATGTTGTTAAGTCCTTCTTTTATGTCATTCAAACATGCAGGCAAATACTTTTAAAAGGAGTCCCAAGACATGAAAATGTGTAACAAGATCCATCTCAAAACCCCTAGTGCTTCTCCTCCAAGGAGCAAATCAAGCATAAAACCCCTCAGAAAGAGCGCAATAAAAGCATATTCTAATGAGGGGAAGTCACCATATCATCAAAAAAGTGAAATCCCATTTACTGTATCAGGCAAATTTAAAAATTAATGTGCCTAGAGACTGCTGGTGCAGTGGGCAAAGACATGAGCCTCTCTACTTACAAGGGACAGATTACAATTTCAACCCATGACCACTACAGTTGAATTGGAAATTCTCATTAGTTCCCATGTGTGAAAGCCGGCCTTGCAATCTCTGTTTCAGAGGAGCCCATGACATCTGCAGGATGAGAGGTAACAGGTCAGAAATGAGAATACTGGCAAAACTGTGTGGGCGAATTTTGCAGGCATAGTTCAAGCATATATTCTGCTTCAGTCCAAACTCCTTACATTGATTTTATACATTTAAAAGGAAGGGAGAACAAAACAAAATAAAACAAATACCTCCCCCACAACCATAGGGGACCTACCAGCATCCCCCCCATGCCTGGCCCTCTGTGACACACTACTGTGTGGCGCCACAGTAATGTCTTCCAACACAGTGGCTGAGAACCACTGCTCTAGCTGGCTATGTTCCTTAAGTGTCTGAACTAATGTGTTGACATCAGTATGGGTCATTTCCTATTGACAAGCTGTAATAAATGTATACTCCCTTAAACAATTCATCAGGGATGAATAGGAATTAATGATCCATGATGAGTTAATAGCTCATTTAATATAAAAGGATATAATGTGTTCAGTATTATAGAAAAAAATCATTGGTTAATATACAGATTGTGATGAATGTCAAGTATCACTGGAAGAAGAAAATATAGCTATGTATAACGTACATAGGAACAAATTTTGAACTCAGCTATTCCAATTTGATGCCATCAGACCTCTGAGTCAGAGGAGTTAGTTACTTCTCATGTAGAGAATGGGGCCAAACAATGAGAATCTGAGAGACACTTGAACCTAGAGTCTAACATAGTATTATTTAACCCTATGTTTGTTTAGAGAGCCCAGCACAGGTCCTACTTTCAGTGCAATAAAAAATAGTAACAAGCATTGTTATGTTTAACCGAGTAGCTGTTTGTAAATTTTATTTTTGCAGTATTTACTCTGCCACAATTAATGCAGTATAGATAAGCATGTGCTGTCTGGTATTTGCCACCAGTATTGGAAGCTGCTTTCTTTTGGGTCAATCAACAGGATTGTTTCTCCATCCTGTGGTTTTTGTATATACAGGGGCAGCTGTTACCTCTTGTTGTGGTACTGGGCTCACGTAGCACATTCCTTCTGGATGCCAGGTGTGACCTTTATGACAAACTGAACATGTTGGTGGAAAGCTAGTTACACTTACAAACACTTTTCTGTTTCTTTTTACTATCCAGAGTTACTTCAAACAGAGTTCTGTAGTAAAGTCTGTTCTATTGTGATGCAATACTTTATCTGCTAGGAGGCTGGCGCTCGCCTTTACTACTGAAAAGAGTAGTAGCTTTGAGAATCCACCTTTATCCTGAAGAGACAACACATGCTATCAGCAAAGTATCATATATCCTCAGCAGGACTTGATTCAAAGCCCACTGAATTGAATGGCGAGCCTCCCATTGATTGTACCAGTCTTTGAAGCAGGTCCACAGTGCAGCTGAGTGCTTGCCTTTTGAATTACAATCTATATCTATATCTATATCCAAATAAATGCAGTAATCTTAATTGTAAAATAAAAAGCATTGCTAGAGAGTGATTAATGAGACCCAATATTAAAAATAAACACATTACTAGGTCAACAAAAGCCCACACTGGATCCTCAGACTGCTAGTTAGGTTCATTAATCTCTGCTTTGCATATGTCAGCACTGCTTTACTTCTCCAGGTGCAGTCTATTGCAGCCTTAATAAGGCACCCAGCAATGAAAATATAGATAATTTTCTGTTTCAGTTAAAGAATGACTTACATGAAAAGGCCCCCTTTCCAAAGGATTGGTGTTAACTGTGCATACAAATCCACACACATACAAATCTATTTTTCAGCCATGTTCTCTTGTGCGTCTAGATGGAGAGATTCAAACATGCAAATTCTATTAGGCATTCACTGGTACACACAAGTGTCATCTGCAAGCACTACTGACTGTGCTTTAAAGGTACATGCAAAGTACTGCTTGTGTAACTAACGTCTGGGCCTGCAGAAGGTACTGAACTAACCATTTGTCTCTACCTCTTGAAGGCCAGATTGTCAACTGTATATAGGTGCCCAATTCCCAGTGATTTCAGAGGGAGTTAGTAACCTAAATACTTCTGAAGACTCAGGCCTAAACAGCCAGGCAGTCAGCTGTAGCAGAATTTTTAAAATCCTCTTAGATGGCAGGGTCACTAAAGGGCAACAAAGATCTGGAAAACTACCAAGGGCTACAAATGAGCAGATAGAAGTGGGGTCAGGATACAAAGGTCAATATTCAAGGTTAATAATAATAATGTAAAATAGTGTTATGGATTATGTAAAACTTGTTTGGGATTGGGCATATCTACCACCTTATATTCGGGATCAGTGTGAAGAAAAAATTGTAATCAGGTGACTGAAACAGTCAGAAAGTGTACCTATTGCCCCTGCCTTCCACTTCCCATTTTTTGGCCAAAACAAAGGCCATTCAGAAATTGGAATTACATAGGTGGGGGCTTGGCAGGATACTGTTTGGAAAAAGGGTGTGTGTATTTAATAATATATAAAATTAAAAATCAGGAGAGAAAGAAGCAGCCCAGAAGCCAAGCAGACAATAAGGGAAGTGCTGGCAAAGTGGCTCTGAAAGAAAGCTTTTTGGTTGCAGAGGGCTGGTGGGCACAATGCAGAAAGAACTATTTCCTGCAGTTTGATTCCTGTTGTGTTCAGGGAAACAGGTCTCTATTTATGTATCATCTTTGCAAACAAACAAGATTGAATTAGAGAAAATACCTACTTCTGCCATCAGTTTCTCTTTTTCAGTGGAACAGCCTGCAACATACTGAATTTGGCTAATTGCTTAAGTGAAAAGGGGGTAACACAGCAACCTGCAATAAAACTTGTGCTATTTGCAGGGGTTTCTTTATGAAATTCCATGTGTACAGATGTAGACAGAGGTTTACCAAATGTTTATATGAGCAGTAATAGGCTGATTATTCTGCTATTACCACTAGGTGTGAGAGCAAAGCCTGGAAAACCCCTTTTTTTCACCTTTGTCAGGAGCAGGTTTCAATCTGTACCAAACAATACAGTACAATAGAGCATTTGTAAATAAATCTGTCTCCATCAGCGATAAATCTACACTCTCTTGAGGCTGACATCAGTACACACCTGCATGCTCAAATGAACGGTACACCTATTATTACTCTGAAAGATCTGAACCCACTGACATAATAGATAGCTGCAATTTGAGAAGAGTAAGCCTACCCACCCAATTTCTGGACATTTATCACTATTAATAGTCTCCATTACCGACCCTAGATGGCCTGAGTGCCTCGCTGTCTTCAACAGAGCACTCTCTGAACCAGAATCCAAATTCATCTGTCTCTTGGGGTGTAGCTTAAGTTGTATCTCCAACACACACAAAATTCAGCCCAAATGCCCACCCTACCCCCTACCACCCCTGGCTGTTTCCAAGTGAATGTCTTCTGCCACAGTTCTTTGTCACTTTTGGTGCCACTTCCATTTGATTTATCCAGGGTGGAGTTAGCAAATCACACTTACCACAATGAGTGAGCAGGAAACAGCCAGTATCTCTTGACAGGATTCTACCACCTCTAGCAGGCTATGTCAACAGCTGAGTCCTACCATCCTGTTACGCACCATGATCTTCAGAGGGAAAGCAGGGTTTTTATTCTTATAGAAGCTGGACATGATGCCTGGCCTCCTTCAGTTGCTTTACTATGGCATCTTTCTAGCTTCATAAGGAAGATTATTTATCAGGACAGTGCAACTAATGTATTTCAGAGCTGAAGGAGGAGAGAGGAAGACTAAAGCTGAGATAAAGTAAGTCTGCTGCTATAATGACTTTCTGACAGCAATGTTTGGAGGTTCATTATCATTCTTAAAGGGTAACTATTAATCTCTCCCCCTCCCAATATCCCAAAATACTAATTCTCATTTTTAAGACAAGAAAATTAATAGCAGAGAAAAGGTCTAATAAACCTAACACAAAGAAGGAGTAAATTCCATCAATAAAACCTCCATACCAAAAGAACACAATCTTAGAATATTCCCAGAACATAAATATTCTTAGGATGTATTGTCATTAGCAGACACCATTAAGCTTTTGTTTCATTTAAACACATATTAGTCCTCTTGAATTGCTTCACTTGAAGAGACTTTATTATATGAAGTTCTATCTTGCATTTATTGAAGGGACAAAATTCTTAGGCTGGTGTCTGGGGACCCTACTAACAGCTTTTTTTAAAAAGTGACAAAAGTGACATTTTCAAAGCAAAAGTTGATTCTGTATCTTATAAGATTGTTTAATATATAAACTCTCAAAATAACAAATGTTATAAGACAGCACTAGTGCCCTAGATCTGTTTTATGCCAGAAAGAACTAGGCATTTTAATAAGGCCACCACATCTTTGAATTTGTCTTGGCTTTAGACATGGTAGTCAATTCTATGTCCCCTTAATGGTCTTATCTTTAAAGAACTATCCTTGTTTTTCAAAAACATAGGTTCTAATAAGAGTAAAGGACCTTGGAAACAGCCAATTGAATAGTTCTGAGAGTGTGAAGACCCATCCTTACCTGCAGAGCAGACACATTGTGGATGTGAATAGTGCAAGTCTCCCTGCTCTGCCCTGCTCTTGTTCTGTCAGGACTGCCTTTAAAAATAACGGGTGCTTACTTCTGACTCCATATTTGTTCAAACCCTTGGCCTCTTCCCTGACTCTGCAAAGGGAATGATAATAACCATCAGAAAGGTAGTTTTGTGAGGCAAGCACCTGCCCCACTAGAAGGTAAACATAGCACCCAACCTTGTTGTTTTGAGGCCATGAAGGGTATGTCTACACTGCAAATAAAAACTCATGGCGGGCTTGTGTCAGCTGACTCAGGCTGATGGGGCTCAGACTGCATGGCTGCTTCATTGTAGTGTAGCCTTCTGGGTTCAGGCTGCGTCCTGAGCTCTGGGACTATCACATCTCACGGGGTTCTTTCTATAGGCTGGGCTCCAGCCTGAACCTGGAAGTCTATGTTGCAATTAAATAAATCCTTAGCCTGAGCCCCATCAGCCTGTGTCAGCTGCTGTGGGCCAGATATGAGGGTCTAATTGCAAAGCAGACATACTGTAAAAAGTCATTAAATCATCATTTACAGTAACTACTGACTTGGGCTGGAGTTTAACCAGCAATCTGGAAGTGCAAGGTTCCATTTTTCATAGTTACCCCCTCTTTATGATCCATAGTAACCTCTGCTCTCATACATTTGGTAATATTCCAATTTTTTCTTGGAAAAAAAGGAGCAGCAGAAACATAATACATCTGAGGGTATGAGGTTTTGTTAGGTCAAATAAATTACTCCGACCTTTCACATTTCTGCTTCTGGTATGTATTCATTAGATTGGGTCTGTTTTTGGTCTGGGCCCACACACTGGACTCTGTTGAAGGCTGAGAATTATATTAAAACCTATAATGTTTTTGTGCTATGCAGCAATGTGAGCACGTGTGTTTTTAAAGATATGGCTGAGGGAGAAAGTTATCTTTAAAGCACCTTTGACATATTATTCTCAGCTAACTGAAACCAGACTGGAATTGGTGTTTGAGAACTACAGGTCGAGTGCTTTACTGTTTCAGGTGCTGGAATAGCAGGAATAAAATGCCCCTCAATTCACATAGAAAATGATAGAAAAATCAATGTTAGTTCAGTGAAGAGAAAACAGTCCCATTACAAGAACATCATTTCAGACTCCACTTTGGGGTTGCACCGGGAGGGCTAGCCAGTGTTTGGGTGACTACCTACTGGAAGATGTTACGCCAAACATCCCTCAAGATGCATATTCTGTGGCCCAGTTTTATTTTAAGTGATGCATAAGGGAGGAGTGATACTTCATAAACCTATACTTGTGCATCTTTATCAAGGTATTGGTCTGGCTTTTCTTAACATGCAGATTTAACCTCACTCGTGCTTGCGAGGTGTTTATGATACCCTTTTGCAGTTGTGAAAATGGAGATACAGAGAAGACAAGGGAAAACATTTCTGAAGTGGCCACTAATTTTGTGTGCTTCTGGGTTTTGGGGTGTAATGGGAGATATCTTGACCTGGGGTGAATGATAGCTGTGTTCGCTCATTACCTGTGAAAAAATAATCAGGCTCTCAACCTCTCTGAAGTGAGGCACCCAATATTTGTGCCCACTTTTAGAAAGCTGAACTAAAATTTTAGTGCCCCAAGGTTGCAAGGAGTTAGTGGCAGAGTTATAAATAGAATCCACATGGCCAGACTAAACTATTAATATCTTTATTCGCTGCTGAATCATATTTCTTCCCACAGCCGCTGCGTCTGTTCTTTCTCCGAGCCTCCCCCTCCAGAACTCACCTCGTTGCACAACACAGCAAAACACGCTAACCTCAGCACAGTAACTGATTGTCTCGGATACTGTGTTCACTGAACTGCACTGTGACCTCATACCTTCTGTGGGCTGAGTCAAACTAATGTCCTGTCTTTTCAGTGCCTAGGGGACTGACAGGTCCCGCCATCCTTAAACCATCCAGCCTTAACTCTCTCAGACTCCATGCTCTCCTCTGATGATGGATAGGGCCTTTCAGCCCACTGCAAATGGACCTGGCATGTAGCTGCTACTGAATATTTTAAAGCAATGGGATTAAACTCAGGTTGAACTCATCCCTGAAGCAAAAGTCAATAAAGATTCCTCCCCACCCCCATTTCTTATTTAATTCTTTTGTTCATTCCATATTCTCCCCCTCTGTGACTGTTTCAGGGATATTGACTGCAGTTGGCAGTGTAGCCTCATTTATGGATGTGCACTTGAGCTGATGCTTTCCCCTCCTATCTTCCTTCTCTCCATTCTCTGGAGCAGAATAATGAGATATTCTACAGCTTTAGTTCACAGTATGGCTGTTAAACAGCTGGGGAAAATGAGGCTGGCGTGGCAAACAGTGTATTGCTGAATTACTATGGAATGAGGCAGTGAGGAAATAGACCTGCTTTGAAGGGGAAAACAGTCAAGAGCTCTTGCCTGTTAACCAGACTGGCCCTGTGACAAAGTACCGGATGCTGTGTACAGTAATTTGTAGGCCATGTGGAGGACAGCAGTTTGTGCCTGGAAGCTGTCACGTATCTCCTTGGTGGACTGCAGTGTGTGTGTGTATGTCTACCTAAGAACTGTGCACATGCTGAAGAATTTACAGACTGCAGTTCTCTGCGGTTTGCTGTTTGCCTTTATTTTCTTTTAGTAAGGTAATGCGAGAATACAGAAATGGGATTGATTCTGCAGTACTTCCTTGCTATAGCGAAACCCTCTCTCTCTCTGACAGCAGCACTCAGTTAAGAAAGCCTGGGGCAGTTCTGTGGTTTATCTCCCTAACAAAAGCAGGCTTCTTAGAGAGAGTTACATGCCCTTCTCCATGATGGATGGTGCCAGCTCAGGGGGAAACTCTCTGATCCATCTTGACAGAAGCAGGGGCAGTAGTGTGTCTTCTGTTACTCATCTTACTCATCTGGGCTGTGAAGCCTGAGGTGTTTGCAACCACAGATACTGGGTGTTTTCCATGCCTTCCAAGTCATCACTGCCAAAAGCATCTGTTTGACAGGCTGCCCCAAGCTTACTACCACATTATATGCCTCCCTTCTCCCTAACAGCTACTGCATCCTGCCCCAGCACCCATCAGTAGTAAGCCTCTCCCACTCCTCATCCAGTATTTAGGGTGCTTTATGGCCTCTGCTGATCCTATGAGTCAGGGTGTAGGAAGCGGGGAAAGAAACTCAGAAAACTTCATCTCTTCTTTGGGCCTCTAGCTCCATCAGACAGAAGCTTAGACGGGAATCAGACATCATGCTCTAGCTGGAGATGGGGAATGATGGGATGGCGAAGCTAAGTGATTCATCCTGGGTCACAGACAGGAAGAGTGTGGAAAATTGAACCCAGGTCTTCAAATCCTAGTACAGAACCTTAATCAGAGGACCATCCTTCCTCTGTGCTTACAGTAAGCTTTGCACAGGATTAAATCTGCCCCCGTTCCAGAGAACAGATAGACTGGACTAAGATTGCAACAACAAAGGGCAGGATAAGGGGTAGAGTAAAGTGAATCTGGCCTCAACCTAAAAATAAATTTGGGCCTGTTCTCAATTTGACAAACTTTTGCCCATTCCCAGTTGATAGGATAAATAATACTTATTGGTTAACATTCACCTTTTGCTGTCTGTCCAGAAGGGTCATCATTAGTCTGCTGAATTTTTCACTATAGGAGATTCTAAATTGATACACATGACTCCTTCTCTCTACCAGGACAACGCACACATTTACTACTTTTCCAATGGAAGTAACAAAGAAGAAAATAGCGCCAGATGTCCATTTCTATGGATTCAGAGTATTCCACTATTCCAGTTTTTTGTATCTCAGAGGTGGTTCTAGAAATGCTAATATGCAGGGAAAAAAAGCAGAATTTCCTGTGTTTGCTTCAATGAGAATGAGCATGAAGGATTAAAACATTTAAACAGTTGTCTGAAGTGTGGGAAATACAAATATAAATAGATTTGCAATGGTGCATGAAAACCAAAAAATGAAATTGACTGGAGACAGCGAAATTCACTGTCAGTAAAGGTCAAACTAAAAGCACAGAGCAATGCAGATCTGATCTAATGTGCACTGAAGTTAATGGAAAGCTTCCCATTTGTCACCTTCACAGTATACACATACAGAAATTAGAGAAAACAATAAAATACACTTGCTTGAATGTTGCAGTTAACACAACCTTCACTCCTATAATTCAGAGCCTTACTGCCACACAATAACCAAAACCAGAGAGTAGTAAAAACAGACCAGTTCAGTCCGCAAGGTAGACTGACACAACTCAGTCCTCCTTGTTATGGGCTGGCTCTTATCAGGCAGGTTACCTGATCAGTGATCACACACTTCCCTATTATAGAGCTCTATAGCCCGCAAGCAGGACTAGTAAACCCCGCCCCTCTTAAAGTGGTACAATTCCAAAACACGTTCCAAAGGGGCAGCCGTGTTAGTCTAGTAAAGCAAAAAAAGCAAGGGGTCTTGTGGCACTTAAAGACTAACAGATTATTTATTGCATGAGCTTTCGTGGGAGAATATCCCACTTTGTCTCAGACAAAGTGGGATATTCTCCCACGAAAGCTCATGCGATAAATAATTCCAAAACAGTCCTTGATATATCATACCTTTGACATCAGTGGGCTTTGGATGAGGCCCTTAATGGAAAGTAAGTGACATTTTAAAAATAAATAGTCTCCTTTTCATTAAACTGGTGTTAACTAGTAATATAGATAAGAGTCAGAGACAATAAGTGACAGTGCTCCTTTAACAGTACTGCCATCCACAAGCATTCAAAAATCATGACTCAGCCCCCCATAAAAATTGTGAGACTGGTTTAAAAATAAAGAGGGATTTTTTTTAAAACTATTGAGTTCTTTTTATTGGCTAGTTGGTTTCTGAGCATGTAAAGTGCACTCAGATTATGTTTGCAGGTTCTTTTATGCAACCATGAGAACTAGAAATTGCTTTACTAAACACTGTAAACTGAGACTTTCACTTAATCATACAAGAACAGAAGCTTTAAGAAAGCCAAAGAATATAACAAGATGACAATGTTTCTTTCAAACAAGAGTTCTTGATGATGAAACGGATTATAAGCAAAATTGGATATATTTCAACTTCATATTTAAAAATCCACATTCTGTATTCCTTCTCCAACCCTCCCTACTTCCAAAAAGTCTAATCTGTAAGTTTCTAGTTTATGGTTGAATGTAGAAGGACAAGATTCATGTTCTCTAGTGATCACCCATTTAAAGTTTGCAACATTAACGAAATGTAAACTCATCATCTCTGCTGTCTGATGTCACAGTTTTCTTCTGGCAAGAGGAAAAAGCTCTGGAGTCAACTGGCAAAGAAATATAAAAGACACAGAAGAAATGGGAAAACACGTTAGAACTACAGTACACCATGACAGAAAAATGAAATCTCTGCATTTGACTTGCCATTTGATTAGATAAACTTTTCAAATATAAAGGAACAAACAAAAGACCAGCAGCCAAACTTTGTCCCAGTTAAGATAATGGGCCTGAAGGCTGGAGATGTCATCAGTGGCAAGGAGTTAAAGAAAAGCACATTAGTTCTGTGTTGTGCTAACTGTGGTGGACTGAGATTTTATGTTGATACTATCTTTTGGTCAGTAATCAATGGCTTCCATGTATTTTACCATGCACAAGTACTAAATTTATTGTACCATGACAGCATGGTTTTACTCCTGGTTCTTGTGCTAGGTCTAAGTGTATGGTTTATTCTGAGACCTGAGGGGATGCTGAAGAAGGATCTTCACTGATCTTAGCACCTTCCATTTGCACTACAATTAGGAGCACTGAGTTGTCGTCCTTTAGAACTTTTAACTATAATTTCTGGATTGGCCCATGAGGGTCACTACATAGTAAAAATGGATGGAGGATTTCTGCTCCTCTATGTCTTTGTAGACTTGGACACTGCTCCTGATCCATGGCCCATTGAAGCCAATGCAAAAGTTCTTATTGATTTCAGATCAGGACTTGGAAATATGCTGAACTTTGAATCTAGCCCCAAATAAGTGCTAGGCTCTGGACCCAAAGTTGATTGTGCTCACAGTTTTCCAATCACTATTAATTGCCAGTGAAAATTAGAGCAGGTTTAAAAAACCAGACCCCTGACCTGTAATGTCAGATAGATTCTAGGAATTTAGTTGGCAAGGGAGAAGAGATTAGCTATTGTGTATATTTTAATTGTTATCCAACCTCATGATTCAGAGGTTGCCATTCAATTCCCAGGAAATAAGCCAACCATTATTTTGCTACACTGCAGTGTTAATAGGGCAGTTTGTACTTGTTACAATCCATCACAATGCCTGGGATAAGGGTTAATGGGGTATATTTCTTGAGAGGATAAGAGGGGAGTTAATGTTCTGTATTTTTTTTTTCTCTGCAGTCTAAATAAATCAGTTTCCAGGTAGATTACTAACTGCATTTAAAAGCACTGCAGAAATCACAGGAGCCCCAAGGGTATTTTTTAAAATAAAATTTAAAATTTCATTTTCAACAGTAGCTGGGTGTTTGAGGGAGGTCACTGCCAGAGAGATTTGCTAGAGAGGTTTTGCCAGACAATTTATAACATCATTTCTCTTTTTCTTCGCCTTGAACTCTTGGTGAGAACAAACACAATATATAGGGGGAAAACAGTGCTTTGCAATTCTATATACAAGTTCCATCTGAGGATCTCAAAGCACTTGATAGATTAGTTAACTCTCACCTGAGTGGTAAATGTGTTGAGTGTTACTATCCACATTTTATAGATAGGCATAATGACGCCTGAAAAGTTGAAGCGTGTAGTCTCAGGTCATGCAGGAAGTCATAAGTAGAAATCAAACCTGATTCCTAGTCTCTTGCTATAATCACTAGACCACACTCCTTCTCCCTCTATTATTGTTAGATTATGAGCTCAATCATTATTTTTCTGATTTCTTATTCCTTGCTTTGATTACACTAACTACTCTTTTATTTTTTCTTTTTGCATGCAGTAATTGGTTCCTGGACGGGTTTCGCTCCATGCCTTAATAGCATGCCAATTAGGGAACGGAATGGTGCTCTCGCCTTCATTTTCTATCGCTGTGTACCTTAATTAAACTAGGTTCAGTGGGAGTTTAGATATGTGCTACATATTCTTTGGTAATTAGCAATTTATAGCTGCACTAGAGGTGGCCTAAAAGATTCAGGAAGAGTGCAGATACTAGCACAAAGAAGTTATAAGTATAAGCTATTGAAGCACTGACTCTAGAGACTGGATCTGGTGTGGTAGACCTCTTTAAAGGCTCAGATTCAGTGTCGATTAACTGCTTCCAGTATAAAATAAGAGAGCAGGTGCAGGTGATGTTATTCCTTGGACCCCAGGGCTCTAACTTGCACCAGGGTCCTTATAGCATAGGGTGACTAGATAGGAAATGTAAAAAAATTGGCATGGGTTTAGGGACTAATAGGTGCCTGTATAAGAAAATGCCTCGAGTTTCAGGAACTTCTCTATAAAATTGAGATAGCTGCTCACTTTCTGTAGGCTCGAACAGCTGTTTCAGCACCAGAATATATAACTAGCACACAGCAGTGCAGCATTCATGACCCTCTGTCACTGGACAGTCATCCTATGCTTGGGCTGGTCAAGGTGTGCTGTTGGGCTGCTGCTACACTAGCTCTGTACCACCTAGGGTTTTCCCTTGTAGAGGGGGATTTCTGTCTATTAATCAGCAAAGACAGCTGAACAGGCAGATACATATGGCGTTGCTTTTAAGCAGAATATGGAAAGTTGTATGCATGTTTGTTGTGACTCTCAGAGTCTTGGCAAGATTCTTGCTAACCTGGGATCTGATGTACCACTATGTTACTGTAGTATTACACAGTGGAATTCTACTGATTAAAATTACAGGGAGACGACCTAAATAAAAGTTCTTTTTGAAAGTGGCTCGATGCGTAATGTGCATGTTCCTCAATGACAAGGCAATTAGTTGAAAGAGAACCAATCCCCCAAATCTCAAAAACCTTCCCTGAAAGCATGCAATTACAGACTGGGAAATACTAGTTAATGCTCCACTGAGCTGAATGCTTTGGTTTTTTTTCCTAATGACAGAGCCTACCATGGTTATTTGCTGACCTTCATGGGTGCAATGCTGGATTCTTATTTTTCCGTGACAAAATTTTCTCTGTCATTTTAAATTGAGAAATTATCTTAAATCATCAGTTGTCTCCAAGGAGTTGTGTACAAGCCAAAGCATATTTTGGAACAGCCTGTCTGTTTTCTCATAGTCATTCCTCTCCATGGCTATGTCTACACTACACAGATTTATGAAGTTGGCTTAATAAGGTCTACTTTTAGCTGGCTTAAAGTAGATCTTATTAAGTTGGCTTAGAGTGTCCACACTCAAAATGCCAGAAGACTGCCCACGTCCACACTGGCAGCTGCTAGATTACCCTAGGAGTGGTGCATTGTGGGTAGCTGGCCCACAGTGCAGCAGAAGTGCCCCTTTCTCCTGGCCACCCCTTTACTACAGGAAGTGAGTGACCACAACACCCTCCATACTGTGTGTGGCAACAGGGAGCCCAGGGAGGTCAGGAGGCCTGCCGTGGCCCAGCAATGTGCCAGCGCAGCACTCCACCCCCTCCCTGCATTGCCCAGACTCCTCTGGCTCTGGACCAGGTGCCACAGGGCAGCCATCAGTGCAGGGGCAGGGCACAGCAGTTGTCAAGACACAAACATGGGGAAATAGCACACAGAGGAAGGTGATGTCAAATCACCTGTTGTAATTGGAAAGAAATTCATAGTCATGATTTAATCATGCTTTCACACAATCTAATCTAAAGAACTAGCAGGTTTCTTTCTTTCTTTCTTTGTGCTGTTTCCCAGTGTTTGAATCTTAAGAACTGCTTTGATTTGCTGTTACAGTGTGACCTGACCGTATGTCTTACAATCCCCTCCATTTATTTCCTACCATTATGTAAGTTCCCCCATCTTCAAACCATCTGACAAAGTGGGATTTTCTTCCATGAAAGCTCATGCAATAAATAAATTTGTTAATTTTAAACAGTGCCTAAGGACTCCTTGTTTGTTTTACAATGATATCGGGGGGGTGGGGCTGAGACTAGGAGACACATGGGGTCAGGTTGGGTAATGGGAGAGACACACAGGTTTGGGCTGCAAAGGGAAAGGGGAGAGACATGGGGGTTGGGCTGAAGGGGAGAGAGACACACAGGGTTGCAGAGTCGGGCTGGAGAAGGGCAAAGGGAGAGACAGGCTGGGTCAGACACATAAGGGGAGACACACAGGGTTGGGCAGAGAAGGGGAGGCACACAGGGTCAGGCTGAGAAGAGGAGACACACGGGGTCCAGCTGCAGAAGGGGAGAGAGACACACAGGGTTGCACTGGAGGATGGGAGAGACACATGCTGGAGAAGGGAAGGGGAGAGAGACAGACACGGTCGGGCTGGAGAAAGGGGGAGACGCACACAGTCAGGCTGGAGAAGAGGAGAGATGAGGGGTCACACTGGAGAAGCAGGGGAGATGCCGGGTCAGACTGAGAATAAGGGAGATGTTGGTTTGGGCTGAGAAGTGGGGGAGATGCAGGGTTGGGCTGAGAAGGGGGAGAGATGCTGGGTTGGGCTGAGAAAGAAGGGAGATGCTGGATCAGGTTGGGGAACATGGGGAGTTTGGATGTGGTGCACACAGCTGGGAATGCTCCCAGCTGTGTTGTGGCTTCTCTCCATCCCCCATCCTCATGTTTTCTATAGTTAGGAGGCCAGCTAAGTCAACTTAAGGCAACTCCTGGGTCACATTGCCTTAAGTCGACTTTATAAAGTTGGCTTAATAAAGTCAACTTAATGGTAAAGTTGACTTTATAAGTGGAAGTTATAAAGTCGACTTTAGTGACCAGGAAAGTCGACTTTGCTGATTTGCAGTGTGGCCTGGGTTTTATTTAAGTCAACTTAAGTTTAAGTTGACTTAAAGCCACAGTGTAGACATGGCCCATCTGTCCTCTGTCCTCTGTCCATCTGAGAAGTGTTGGTTGGCTACAGGGAGGGAAATAAAGCAACATTAATTTTGAAATGTGGGTATAATCATCTGCTCCTTTGAATCATAACAGATGGGTGGAGCTAATTTTCAGACTGATGCTAAAGTCAAGTCATATTCCCTTGCTGTTCTAGCCAGCTCACCTTCTCATCTTCACTCAGGTCTGATGCCAAAGATTAATGCCCTTAAAGAGTCCCTCTCCTCCTAAAATATCTACAGTGCTGTTCCCTTCCCGTATCTGCAGTACCACCCACCGACTTTCTCTGTATCTTAGAGTGTCATGTTTTACTCATCCTCCACGTACGGCCACTGCTATAGTATATCTGCCATGAATGGCCCAGCTGGCTCCTGCTGGGGTAAGAGACTAGCTCTCATTGGTTCAAAAGATACTTTATTGCTGTAGCCATCCCAAACTACTCCTTTCCAAGCTCAGAATGGCTTTATGTGGTATATTAAACACTGGCACTAGTGCAGAATCCTATGGTACCCACTGTTAACCTTTTTTCCCATGATGAAAATTAACCACTCCTTGTTTCTGTCTCCTTTTACCGACTGTAAGAAGGAGAGGGGAGTGCTCTTTGCTCACTTTTCATTTCTCTTAAACAGTTGCTAAACCCAGTATGGTTCCTAGACTGTAAAGTTGGACAATGTGTTTGTCTAGGAATATGAATTGTTTATGAGTTCATGGTGCTGAGTAAGCTATTGCAAAATATTTCTGTTATTTTGTGACACCCGTTTTGTAATGCACATTACCCTGAGAATGCCTTTCCCTCAAGGATTTCAGTGTTCCTTCAGAAACAGACATTAATACCTTTGTGATGAGGTGGCTACTTTGGTATCACAGACATTTTCAGATAGGTGAAGTGAGGCCTAGTGCAGTCAAATAATTTGGTCAAGGTCCCATACTGAGAGAATCAGCAACAGAACACAGAATAGACTCCAAGTGCCTGAGTCTAATTTTGCTTATACTTATGGCATGTAAATCAGGAATAATTCCACTGAAGCAAATTGAGTTACATGAATATGAATTAAGAGGAGAGGCTGGCATGAGGAGCCCAGCCTTTAATTTTCTTGCATGAATTACCAACATGGCCTCTTAACCCAAATTATTGGCTTACAGCCAGTTGACAGTATGCCTTTGAGTAATTGAAAACTGGCCCTAGTGAAACACTCAAGGTACTAATCTACAGGGAACAAATCTGCTTTGTGAGAGCAACAGACAATGTATAGCCTAATAGGTCATTTCCATCTAATTTCTATGATGACATGGGAAACAAAACAAAAGATCCCTTTTGTCAGTTATTTGTCTGCTACAAAGGCAAAACAAAACAGAAGTTACCCAGAAATGTGAATAGGAGGCTCCACTGAGGGACAGCAAATAAGTGCCTGTTGGTCTGCAGTAAAGTCATGCTTAGGAGGGTATCCTCTATGGGTAATTAGTCAGGCAGCTCCACTCCCACCTCCGTGAGGATCAGCTGCTCTTGCTTCAATATCTGTCACTTCCAGCAAGGAATAAGAGACCTCAGGAAGAATCATTCAGGGGCATGCATGCTAGGGATTTAATGAACCTGACAGCAAGCAGCTGCCCAAGATGGATGCATATATTTTAATAGTGCCTAAAGCACTTGGTGTGCTGTCTGGAGTAAAGGCATCTTAGCAGCCAGTCATCTAAGTGTGCATGGGGGATGGGGAAAGAAAGCAAAGGGAAGCAAACAGAATGGACTGTACTCCTCACAGCACATTTTAAAGTTTTAAAAATATTCTAAAAGAAACTAGAGACACAAGGTGGATGAGGTATTATCTTTCATGGGAGCAGCTTCTGTTGGTGTGAGAGACAAGATTTCAAACTTACTCAGAGCTCTTCTTCAGATCTAAATTTATTGTCCAGCATCACTCTTCCTCTTGTTAGTTAGCCTGTTATTTTGTTACCCGTAGCAATTTTTGAACCAGACACTGTGACATGTTCAGGATGAGGTGCAAAGGAATAAGAAGTGTTCTTTCTTGTTCTTCTGTATGATCTAGGCCTGAATTTAGCCTCCTGTCCCTTCTTAGTATGTAGGAATTGGAAGTTTTTAAACAGTTTGTGATCCCTTAATTGTTCTCACTGCCTTCCATGTTTCAAAAGCCACCACCAGATTCCAGCAACTGTGTATGTGTATGTTTAGCAAGTCCTTGCATGTTAATATACATTCTTAGTTGGACTTGTCTATACCATGTAGGTTTCTTTCTGTTGGGCTTGTTTTTACCTTGCTTAGATTACATTTTCTTCTGAGCTATCGAAACCATATGATAACAGCTTCAAGAAGAATGTTGCATCAGAAGCAAAACTGTAGATGTTTTGCTTTTTGCTGATTTCATCATCAGGGTGAGGGACAGACACTATTCCAATTTTTATGCAGACAAAGTTTGGTAAAAATATTTCTGTCAAAAAAATTCAACTTATACTTTCCCACAAAAGCTTTGTATGTAGGAAAAAACAAACTTGGATAGAGTGATGCACTGTAAAGCAATTTAGCTTGTTGCATCACTGGAGGATCCTAATCTGGGTCTTGCTTGTATTATCAGTGTGGGATTGTAAAACCCCTTAAAATAATGGCCATAGCACAAACATCAAACAAAATATTTAATACACTCTCCCCTCCCCCTCCACCTGACCAAGACTACAAAATCCAGCGCTTCAATATCTTGGTTTTGTGTGTTAACATCTGGGGTTTCTAAATGATAATTTTTCTTTTGTCTTTTATTGGCAGAAAAGGGATGGGGGGCAGAGGATGGGAGAAATGTGAGCAGTGGGGACCAGGCAACAAAAGATGAAAAGAGAGAGCAGAAAAAAATAGTGCCTCTTATCTTAGTTCTGGTGCTTTGAACCTACATGCTCTTCCAGAGCTATAGAGAGGAAGAATCTTTGAAAGTAATAGTCTTGAAATTAATTCCCTTCCAGCAATGTAAAGATGGTTAAGAATTGAAAGGTAATGAGCACAGGCAAGCAACTGTATTTCAGAATAAAAATAATTAAGTAAATAATAGTTGAAAACTTCTTGAAGAGGTTACTCAGACAGGGCCTAATCCAGAACTGATTGAGGTCCATGGGAGTCTTGTCATTGATTTCTATGGGCTTTGGGTCTGGTCCAGAGTTTGAAGATTCTGCTCTTTTTTTCTTCCATTCTCTCTATAGCCTCCCTCTGCCCCCTTCTGCCTCTATAGCTGAACTTTGGATCCTCCCCCCCAAGATTTTCTTCCATGAGGTAGTCCTTCCCACATGCAGAGGGAGATCTAAGACTCTGCATCTGCTTCCCACTCAAAATACTGCTTCAACTGAGTTGGAATCCTCCAACCTTCAAGAATCAACCAGATTTAGAAGAGCCATTGCATTAAAGTGTTTTTCCCCTTTAAAACACTCCAGTTCTAGTAAGAGATCCCCTGGAAGAGGGAGGAACTACAATAAATTAATGGCTATACATTCCTCCCTCCTGATTTATAGACAAGAGAAGAGGAATAGAGGAGGGAACAGGAAAAAGGGAATGATGAAAGAGAATTAAAACATATAGCAATAATAGGAGTAACATTGCAAGTGAGGCTCTACAGTACTGGTATTTTTAGAATTAAAATACAGGTATCAGTAGAGCAAGAGGAGAAGAGCAGGCAGTGCAGGAGTGGAGGTCAACAGAGGAAAACAAGGCCTGAGTGAGTTCTGAGGAGGAAAGAGGGCTGTTGTTCCAGGAAAGGAAGCAATGTAGACAGGGAGATGAATGTGAAGGTGGTAGGATGAGGCAAAAGAAGCCTTGAGGAGTTATAGGATATGATATGAAGCACTACATGGCGGCAGATTCTTAAATGTGGGGACAGTTACTCTGAAGAGCGTAATACAGAAAGAGATAGGGAGTGGTGAAGAGCCTTGAAAGGAGGGATGGGAAGATTATTTCAACTTTTGAGTGTTAGATTGAAAAAGGCAGTGGGAAGCATCAGAGTGGGGAGAGGAGACCCCATAGTCCAAGGCACTGGAGAGCTGTACATTTGGGGAATGTATCAGGGCAGTGTTTCTAAAGAAATTAAAACTGGTTCCAGTTCCAATCTGAGCACAGTGAAGTCCACAACCAAGTCTTCGAGTTCTCAATTTTGTCGAATAGGTGACTTAAACTGCTCCACATAGCCTATTTACCTTTGCCTTGTGTTACCTATTATATCCTTGGAATTCAAAGTGACTTCCCAGGTCAAGTTTGTCTGTAAATAACTCGCCCCACCCCACACAAGAGTGAAATCATGGCCTCATTGAAGTCCATGGCAGTTCTGCAATAGGGTCAGTTACAGTTCCCAGATTTCACTTTGAGGTTTATGGTCCTGACTAACTGAAATTCTGTCTTGAGGTAGTTTGTACATCTCATCCAAGTCCATACAGTAATAGAATTTTCATTTCTTTATGACAGCAGAAGTCAAATTGCTTTTGAGAGGGAAAGAGCTTTTTGGTTTGGGTGTCTTATGATCTCTGGAGACTCTTTTGCCTAATGACATTATCAGCACAGGATGCGAGTTGAGTTAAATGTGGTTTTCGGTCTTTTCAGTCACATTTCTCTGCAGGAAATCCATTTCCAGATGCACAGATTCTTTATCCAACTCATAAAGCTTTATTAGCCAATTTATTGTGGGTATTATTAATTTTATTATGAACAAATCTTGAATATTTGCACCATAACAAAGACATTTCCATTCCTCTTCTTCCGCTCACAGGTCACCCAAATACAAGGACAACCATCAGGCACTGTTCTTTTAGTAAATGTCAAGTTGTGTTTGAGATTCTGAAGTGAAGATTGCCATCAGAATATGTTACCATCAGAGCATGAATCAACTGTCCTTTTATAGTAATAGTAGAAGGCAGTTTCCATGGAACTTGAAGACATTTAAGTAAGGAACGAGAGCATCAGGAGCATGTTGTTGCTGATGCCATCTGAGCATTAAAACTGAAAAAGAAAGACTCAAAGGCCAGAAAGGACCATCATGAATATTTAGCACATTGCAGACCTCAGAACCTCCTCTGACCCACACCTGTAATAGACCCATAACCTCTGGCTGAGTTACTGATGGCCTCAGATCATGATTTAGAGAGGTCAAGGTACAGAGAATCCACCATTACATT
This sequence comes from Podocnemis expansa, assembly GCA_007922195.1. NCBI lineage: Eukaryota > Metazoa > Chordata > Testudines > Podocnemididae > Podocnemis > Podocnemis expansa. Next base: position 35,238,875 of record ML681981.1, read on the forward strand.
TGTTTAAACCATGTCCCGTGCTTCAGGGGAGGGTGAAAACCCATGAAGGTCTCTACTAATGTGACCTAGGAATAAAGTAAATAACAAGAGTTAAAGGGCTTTCAACTTAGCACTGAAATGGGCCACCTACAATTTAAAAAATTTGTGTCATACACTGATTACAGCTGTCTGAGATACCAAAGCTTGACCAGGAGCAGTAGGATAAAGATGACTGCCTTAGTTTACATGTTTGAATTTGAGATCAAATATAAGACAGACAATTGTAAAATTTATCTCAGAAATGCTTGTCAGTTTCATACAACTCTGGGCACCACCTTACCTCATGAATCATTTTAAAAAATTCTGGTGGCAAAGTTATGCTCCACTTGCATTGTCATAACAGCCATATTAGGCGAAACTGGTTGTTAGAAGTTAGTTTTTAAAATAGAAGTTTTCTGCAGAGCAAGAGGAGCCTGTCAGTGGGAAAACACATTGCAGAAGTTTAAATTACTGAAAAAGGTGCAAATCAGTAGAAAAATCAAGCCCAGAAATTATAATGATTTATTCTGGACATGTGGTTGTATATAGGACCCATGATACCAGTAATAGCAGAAGTTATATTTTCTGAAGTGGACACTTGTCCACTAGACCTTGGAAGGAGGTAGCACATCTTGTTATATACAAGATACTGAACAGCCAACAGAAGGTAGTCACTGTTAGACATAGTTGCATAGAATTAATTTAGCGCCTGAGACAAAGACATTGAAATCACTGGAATCTTTTCATTGACTTCAGCAGATTTAAGATCAGAGTGCAAATAATCTCGGCTGCATTCCTTCAACTTAGTTCTTGCAGGGGTCTGCCTATGTAGATCCTGTAACAAGAGTGCAGCTAATCTGACAAATTTCAAAACACATTGCTTGTGTTATTTGTTCTCATGATTCACCCAGAATGTACTGTGTGAATTACTGTGGGAAATTACTGTGTGAATATTCAAACATATTTGAATGTTGCAAAACAAAATATTCATACATACTCCCCCAATCCTCCCAACTCCTATCTCTAGTTAAGCAGAACATTTGAAATGGTGATGCTAAAGAGAGATGAGAAAGTGCCTAGCTACTTCAGAAATTTCTGCTTTGACATCTTCCTTTGTTTTAGAAATCAGACCTCAAGTCCTTGTTGACTGTTCTCTGAATAAACTTCAAATCCCTTTGAGAGTTCTGTGGACACAAAGAAGTAGACGCCCTTGTGTCAGTTACCTGGAATTTTCACAGATATCATACCAGTCTAAGCAAAGAGGTCTAACAAACACTGGGACAGCCAAGAGTATTTTTATACATGCATGTTTGGAAAAATGCTTTAATTAATTTGAGTGAAATGTAAATATGTTATTAATTTATTCTTTATGGTAAAATTTGCTAACTGCAAAAATGTTTTTGAAATGGTTGCTATGTGAAACTTTCTTTAGCTGCATATAGATGCTGCAGATTGGAGGGTACTTTTTCCAGTGGAGATGGACTCAGACTTCTGAGAGCATATAGGAATATGAATCCAGACTTAAATGTTCATATTTGGTGTGGCACCTCAGCCCTGTTATAGAGGGGGATCTGAGCCACAAACTATGTATCTGGATTAAGATTTGAACTTTCCATAGTTGAGGGAAATTCAGCCTGATTTCTACTGATCAAAATAATACATTGGGGAATTATATACACCAACCAATCCTCCATTTTTGTTACTTGCTGGGAGAATTCTCCAGAGCTCATTTACAATAGTCACCACCTGCTTTCTAGGGTAGAAAAAATTAGTTAAATAACTTTATTCATTCTAAAGAGCTTTTGCAAATTTGGTATATTTACCCAAACATTTTCTGTTTTACTTCTTCTGGTCTATGTCATCAGGACCAATCTCACAAATACTGAAAAATAGCTTTTGCTTCTAGAAATACTTTCTGTTCGTGATATGGACAGAGCTATCTAGCTGCCTTCTACACTGTTCTACGTTAGTCCAGTCTGCTGTTTAAGAACTCTATAATTTTTTAATCAACAAATGAAGTATTGGTTAAGACCACGGGTGCTAGGATGACAGTACCTGAGACTGAACTTTTCCATTTCTCTGCAGAAGAGGCACAGAGTGGACTCCAGGCAGGAAAGCTTTCCTCTTGTTTTCCAGTGTGCCTCCACCTTGCCTTGGGAGGGACTGTGGAGCACCCTGGCTGTCACTGGATGGCAGATCCCAGAGCTGGCTGGCCCTGCTGCCTGGTCTGGGCGGCTGCTGGCCAGGCGGGGGGTGTGGGATCCGGCTCGTCTGGCTTGCTGGGTGCGCTGGCTCCCTCACCCCATGCCCGGCTAGCAGTCGCCGAGCCGGGGCAGGGGTGAGCTGGCTTCTGGCCCCCCACCCCCCGAGCCCCCCTGCATCCTCCCTCCCTCCCTGGCTAGGATGCTGATCAGCTTCCTTGGCCAGGGTGCTGGAGGGGGTGGGCCCTCCTCCTAGGGTGCCATGTACCCTAGGAGTTAAATCAACTGTTATATCGATATGTGGGTCATATCGATATAACAGAGCCAGATGGGGTTATTTTGAAACCACAGTTTTGAAATAATCCTCATTTTAATACCAAACTAGGTTTTATTGTATCAAAATGATTTTCCTTATTTCGAAATAAGGGAGTTCCTTATTTTGAAATAAGGATACGTCATCTGGACATGACTTTTTTTTAAGTTGAAACAACGGTCATTGTTTTGATTTAAAAGCTATATGTGGACATAGCCTAAGTGCTTCATAGGATTTGGCAGGCTAAGAGAGGTGTTCGGTGCTAGCACTCAGTCAGTCTACCCCATCTACTGCCATGTAGGCTGGAGGGTGGGTATGGGGGCCACAGGTAGAGCAGGAGGTAAGGAGGCACCAGCTGGGGAGGCCCAGGGGCCCTGAAGTCCCCTAATCCACCTCTGGTTCTGATCTTGCACAACACCAACTGACTTTTATGAAATCATTGTGCATTCCAGTTTTGCTTGTGTGTAACACTTATCAGACCCAGGTATTTTATTTGTATCGTGTATGACGTCATTTCCTGGAAGGATTATGGGTAGAAAGTAGTATTTTCCATAAAAAATTTCAGCTGAAATTAAAAATTTTTGCCCTAAAATTCACTGACATTCTTCAGGATTTTATGAAGAACATAAATAAAAAAAAGTCCATTTTGATGAAAAGGACATTTTCAAATTATTTGTCTTCCCCTGGCCCCTCCTCCCATTTTAGACCAATCCTAATTGTGGTTAAATATTGAAACACTCCAACTGTCAATTTTTTGAAGTTTAGTTTAGAATTAATTTACCAGTTTTTGCTTTGGAGGATCTGAATCCATCACTGTTTGTTTGGATAATGGTATTTTTTTTTGTTTTTGCCTGGGGAAAATTTAAATCCATAAACTCTTCACCTGTGTATAATCTGAGACCTCTCCCCCCTACAATGAGTCTTTCAGTGTGTTTGATTCTACGCAGTTCATGTATTTTACTTCTGTACACAGCTTCATTTAACAGTTTATACCAGTGTAACCACACAGGTGTGTAGATGTGCCGTCTTGACTATTATGATTAACAGACACTCCTGAGATATTTACTGTCATTTATTAGCCAAACAAGAACCAGTAACACCCCAACACAGGTTTCATAGTGTATGCATTTCAGTTTAATTTTTAATTAAATGCATTTGGGTCTAACACCCAAACTGGAAAAGGCTCTGTAATGGTATGGAAGCAGCATGGCAGGCCCCTTGCAGTCAGGTGTGGTCCTGCCTCAGTTTCCTCTCACTCAGTGTATAAAAGTGTCCAAGCAGGCCTTAAAGAATACCCTGTTAGGAGGGTCTCATTTAACAGAAAAAGACAACGATGTGAATGAGTCCTTCACTCAGCTACTTCCCCAGAAACTCTGCATCCCACGCTAATCAGTGCTACATCTAATTCTCCTAGCTCCACAGTACTTGCAGACTGAATTCCTTTCCTAGAACTTGGGCCTCTGCTAGTCTCTCCCTGATAGTTCATTATTTTTTGCTAGGCCAGACTCTAGAGGCCGCCCAGGAAATCCTGCAACCATTCATTCTCCTGGGCTGCTCTGGTCCCTCGACAGGGATCACTTTCTCTAGCCTGTTCCTGGTCTCCAGGGAAACACCATGGGAAACAGCTTATGATCTAGCTCCCCTCAAAAATCTCTCTCTTCAGGTACTTCATTTGTTCTAGGATTTCACTACCTGAATCAGTCCTTCTAAACTTTCAATAGGCTCAGGTGCTCTTTACCTAATAAATAATCCCCCATTTACTTGGGAAATTAATTGTCCACAGGTAGATAGTCTCAGTTAAGGAGAATGAGCCAATCGCTGCTCAGCTGGCTGCCTGATGTCCTCATCTGACGAAGTGGGTTGTAGCCCATGAAATATTTTTCTCAAAGAAATCTGTTAGTCTATAAGGTGCCACAGGACTCTTGCTGCTTTTGCTATACACAGACTAACACGGCTACCCCTCTGGAAAATTCTGATGTTCTCAGGCGCCAGTCCCTGTGATGGACCTCCCTGCATTTGTTGTAGGTAGGAACCCTTGCAGCCGTGAGATGTTTGAATGGTCTGCCTCTGTTCAGGTCTTTAAGCAGTTACAGGGTGTCTGTACTCAGCCTCAGTGTTCACTCAGCAGTGTTATATAAGGGATGCATTTGATTTCAGCTGTGCAAGTGCCTCAGGCTAGGCCTGTATGAATTTCAGCCTAAATAAAAATCACCTCTCATTCTGTTTTTATCTGCTGCCTTAAGCAAGTCACTGATGATTTCTAACCAGCTGGGTGGCAGCATTTTCTTCTAATCCACCTGCTTTTCTCTCCTACCAGAGGACTAAAAGAATATATGGAGCCTGATTCTGCTGTTGCTTGTGCTGATATAAGAGAGGTGCAACTCCATTCAAGGCAATAGGCAATAGAATTCTACTGGTGTAAAAAGAAAAAAGAAATAGATCCATGGATCAGTTCCATTTTAGACCAGGAAACATTTACAGGCCAATGGAGATATGCATCATAAACTGTTGATGGAATACACAGAGGAGAGAGTGAAACTTCATGAATGTTGGAAGTTTTGCAGTGGCATGTTGTTCAAACCTCACAAGAAGGGTATTGGCTAAAGCTGCTTGGAAAGTGAGTAGGGTTCTGTGGAAAATTGTGATATCTTGGTCAAACACACACAAAAAACAGAACTTTCATTTGAAAATCTAATTGTTTGCAGCCAAAACGTTTTCAGACTTTTGTTTTTTACACCATGTCAAAATTTTCCATGCAGAGCAGGCCGGCAACTTCAGAAAAAGCAGAGTTTGACCAGGGGTGTCGCTGGCTGGGGGAGGGACAGGGCCAGGTGCCACCGCGCCACCGTGGGCAGCTAGGCCCCACATCCCTGGCTGGGGCCGGGGCCGGAAGCAGCCACAGGAGGCTAAGCCCCACATCCGCGGCCGAGGATGGAGCCCCTGTGGCCGCCGGCGGCTGGGCCCTGCGTCTCCGGCCTGATTGGGCCAGAGATCTGGGGCACTGGCGCTGGGGTTCGGGGCACATGCCCTGGAGTGCCCAGAGCCAGCGACACCCCTGAGTTTGACTGAAAACTCTATTTTCTACCAAACAGGTTTGATGGGAGTCTTTTGACTAGCCCTGTTGCTGGCACCAGCCCGACAGCAGCCTCTGGAGCACTCATTTGTGGAGCTGTCAGGAAGGTATCTTATGGCCTGGAAAGAACCCATTAATTTTCCAAACCATGACTTTGCAACAGCCAAAGCAGAGGCAGCTCCACTTTGTGTGTCTGATTAGATTTTTTCACATTGGTGCCTGGCCATGCTGCATGGATCCAATTAGCTGACTTGCTTTTTATTTTCACCTGAGAATACTCAAGGAGGAGACTACTAGCCTCTGCTCTCTTACCCAGTCAAAACCAGTAAGTATAGTAAACACGGATACACTCTGGCATGTTTATAAGCTATGGGCTCAATCCTGCAAACAGAACATTATACATTATTTTTATTACCGTACTGCTCAGAGACCTAGTAATGGCCCAAGACCCAATTGTATACTAGGTGGTATATAAACGGAATAACAATAACAAACAATACTTCCTGATCCAAAGAATTTAAAATTTCTGTGACTACTCCCATCAAAGCTGATGGTGCTACCTACCTGAGTGTAATGACTCACCTCTGTGTTTTCAGGATTGGGTATTATGTATCTCCATCCATTGCTTGGAAGTGGTAAGTGGCAGACGTGAATAGTTTATGACAGTGGGGCAGACACTATATTTTAGGCAGGACAGTTAGGCACAGCTCACTACTTACAAAAGGCACCACAGGGTTTGTCTTTACTATCCATGCAGAGGAGAGAGGACATCTGTTTATGGGGCCTTAGACAAATAATCTCCATTTTTTAAGGTTTAAATATTGTTTATTTTGAATTTTGAACTGGTGAGCAAACACAAAGGGTTGGCGTAATTTTAGGTGACATCTCTTACTGGGTCAGATCCTCAGCTGGTGATCAGCATATTGCCAGGGAAGTCAATGTCAGTTTTCATCAGCTGAAGTGCAGACCACATCTCTAACAGGGATTCCTGAACACCATTTTCCCCTAAGGGAAATTGAATTAATTTACCAATGTTATGTAAGCATTGCGATGGACATTTTGTAACCAGCAAATGAATGTTGATTTTATGAATCCCCTTTCTGACCTTACTGAAATCTCCTATTGTGGAAAATCAATTCTCCATTGTTAAACTGGAATGTTTAATCATCATCAATATTGATTTAAAAGTATCTCAAATAGCATTGGGAAGGGTGAATGAGAAGTGAAACCTCTTGCAATAAATCCTTTCCGATAACAGACATTTCCAACAAGGCAGATTTTCCTGCTCATGGGTTTTTCCCTGCAATGAGCCAAAACATTGTGTGCTAGTGAGTGATCACTGGACAGCATATGTTATTGGAATGGATAGACAAGTTTAAATTAATCCTTTGCCATCTCTTCTGACTTATAGTCTCAGACACAGCAGGAATGCAAGTTCATAATGAAGCATTTAGAAGTGTTAAAAGAGTGATTCAGATGCTTTTGTGGACTAAACATAACACTGACCATTTCAGTCATGAGCTCTCAGATGCTGCCTAAGGCACAGTCTGCAGAAGTCTGGCTGTTCAGGACAGGATTCCACAGTGGTGAAAGCACTGCTAAACTCTCTGCCAGGAGCCAAGTGCATCCATAACTTCTGCTTCTTCTTCGAGTGCTGCTTGGATGCATTCAGTATTAGGTGTCTCCGTGCTGGAGCACCAGATTGGCCGGAAAAATTTTGTCCTAGCCTGTCAGAAGAGGGGAGGCGGCCACCGCCCCTCATGCCACCTGCGGCTACATATATGGCAGCCTCCCCACCCCTTCCTCAGTTTCATTTCTTCCACCTTGCGCGTCGGATCTGGAACATCCGCTCCTTGCTATCGCAAGTGGCCTGTCCTTTGAGATCATCTTTTGTGGACTGGGAGAATCTACTCACGGAGTTAATTCCACTACAAGAGCCTTCCGCCATTGGACTGAAAGCCTACAATCATGCCAGGGTTCAAACCCTGTGCCGAAGCGGCAAGGCCTTCCCGAGGGATGATCCTTACGGGAAGTGCCTCAGGTGCCTGGGCAAAGACCCTATGGTCTCGGCATGTTCCATTTGTCTCTCCTTTAAACCCTGGACCACCAAGGAGAGGGAACAGTGACACCGCACCCCCTAGCCTTGGAATAGGCTCAGCACCTTTTACCCAAGGCTTCGGGTTTGAGCCCAGCCCTGAGATCCAGCTTGGCACTGGTGCCTACGCGTTGCACTGTGCCACCGGTGTCCACCGCCGCCGCACCACCTCGGTGCCGACTCTGGCACTGCGGCACCAATCCGGTGCCCCGGCACCGATCGAGGTCACCCTCAGGCAGCCCAGCACCATCGGCACTGGGCTCACCCTGGCATCGTACAGTGTCACCTCTGGTGCTGATGACCCAGCATGGCATAGCCTGGCGTCACTGGTACCAACTTCACCTCAGCACCGGCTAACCCCACCATCGGCACCGCAGAGTCCGGTGCCAATGGAGTGGGAGTTCTGCCGCCCAAGCAGTCCTCCCTTCCCCAGCGAGGACTTGCCTGTGGCCCATGCGGGAGAGATCCTTGTCCCATCCACGCTGGAGGCGATGGAGGCAGCACAAGCCCTGCTGCTCTTCCTGATTCCCCTTGCCCCACCTCTAGTCAGAAGGGGCAAACCGGCCTTTTCATCAAAGGCCTGGGTTCAAAAGGGATGCTCCCCCTCACCCCCCACTACAGGGGCCAGCATTACTCCACCGCCGGCACAGGGCCAGGAATCCTGACCCCCTTCTCCCAGCTCCAGCCCGGAAGAAGGGTCGTCCAGGGGCTCTAAATGGCCCTGGCGCCAAACAGCATCTCCTTTTCGCTTTTGGGCACAGGAATGGTCCCCCGAGGGAACTCCATCCCCTCCCTGACAAATCCCCAGTGCCGTGCTGTCCCCGGCACCGGAGGCCTTTATGGGAAACCTCTCTGTGCACTTTGACCTGCTGTGCTGAGCTACGGCCCACTTAGGCATGCAGATGGAGTCTCTGAGCCTTCCCCCCGATACTCTGTTCGGACTGGCATTCGCCTCCACGGAGCCCTTAGCAATCCCACCCCACCCGAGTGTATGGGACCTTGCATGCTCCCGGTGGCAACACCCATGCTCCGTTCTCCCGGTTTCAGATACGGCGAGCATGAAGTATCGGGTACCAGAACCGGACTACCCCTCACTTGCTAGCCACCCAGTTCCCCCTCGGGATGTGGTCCAGATGGCGACGGGGGCCAGAGATCCCCCTAGGGACTCCCTGCCCTCCTCTAGGGAGAACAGGGAAATGGATCTGCTGGGCCGCAAGGTGTATTCTTCATCGGCCTTTCAAGTGCAAGTGGCTAACAACCAGGCCATAACCAGCAGGTACCTGCTGGATATCTGGGAGTCACTTGGGAGGTTCAGGGACATGCTCACACCTGAGGCTAAGGACGACTATGATGCTTTCCTGGAGGAAGGTAACACAGTCTCACAGGACCTTCTCCTCTCCACCCGCGATGCGGTGGACACCACTGCCCATACCATGGCTTCAGCGGTTACTCTCCGGAGGGTATCTTGGCTTAGGGAGGCTAGAGTGCCCCCTAATGCACAGCAGGCAGTCTTAGACCTGCCTTTTGAAGGAAATGTCCTGTTCCCCCCTGAAACTCTCTCAGTGGTGGGCACAGCCTGAGATCCACGGGGAGAGGCCAAATATTTCAGCCTTCTCCCTCCTGGTTCCACCCCAATGACTTAATTCCCGGTTTTCATCCACCCTTAAGGGTGCGAGCCTTCTGGCTACTGCTACCCCCTTGTCCTAAAGGGGCAAGGCACCTAAGGCGTCACTAACGCCCCCTGCCCCCACATAGGGAGTACAGGTCTGCCAGGAACCTCCTAGGCCCTGCCTTCTTATTCCTCTGGCCTGGTTCCTGCAGCATCGGGGGTTTGGCAACACAACAGCACCTGTCTACAGTGCATGTACTCAACACCGTAGTCAATACCCTTTCCCCTTAAACAGTGACTTCCCCAATGGAAACCGCCCCTCTCCCATTGCAACAGTTCCCTTCCCGAATACGTCCCACCGCGTCCCCCACCCTAACCCCCGCCAAAGGATGGAGACGCGTCTCATTGTAGCCTAGCTTCGGCAGGGCTCTGAGACGTGCACGTCCAAAGACTCCCCTAGTAGGACTGTGCCCGTGATCATGATGCATGTCCCAGGTAGGACCCCACGTATCCAGGTCGGGGAAAGGCAGGGGAACATCCCTGGTTGCACCGCTGCCCCCTGCGCTGAGACCTCAACCCTCCGACAGGATTATCATGCGCAATGAAGGGGACACATCTGTATGGGAATACAGCTGCCTGGGAAGCCATTAGCTGGAAGGTGTACATAGAGCTGGGTTTACCCCTGTATGGACTGTAGGTGCGGCCCACTCCCCCCCTCTTTTTCTTCCCACCCTCGCAAGACCCCCCATTTCTACCTCCTGGTGATCTAGTGGGAACTGGGGACCCACTTTAAGAACCTTCACCTTGGCCAGGGTACTGAGGAGAGATGCAGGGGGAGTAAGAGGCAGCCCGGGCAGGGTATTCCCAGCCACCGAGGCTCACCCTCCTGCTGGCTTGGGTTGCTGCAGCCCTTCTGGGGTGGCTGCAGCCGTGACAGCTCACCCCACTGCCAGCTCAGGGGTGCTGCAGCCTGGGGGGGGAGCCACCATGGCTGGGGACACCCAGCAGGGCTGCAGCCTCCTGGAACCAGCGAGGGGCAGAGCTGGGAGCCTGGCTTCCCTGACCACTCCCTCCAGGCAGTGGGGCAGTCGGGGGCCCAGCGGCTCCCAGCAGCCAAGCCCCAGAGAGTGGGTTATGTAAGTGCCCTGGAAATAAGGAATCTTTTGTCTAGCATAGACAGCTGTCCCCAAGGCAGCGGATATCAGGTACTGTACGTGCGAGGGCACTCGGAGGGGTAGGCCCCACACAGTTTCCCGACATATGGAACACAACAAAGTGTTCCCCTTACGGAATTTTTGGTGTTCCCGGTCAGACTTGTCAGCCAGTTCCATACCGAACTTTCCTCTTCGGCAGGGCACCCACGCAATTCGTTCTTAGATTGCCATCCCTTCCCCAACCCAGGTGACCTGGCCTGACCTATATATTATCGGCCTTGGTGGGTTGGGGCCTACCCCATCCTGGCGGACCCTCAGCCCTTGCCCCTCCAGGCCCTTAGGCCCGCTCACCGCGTTCCTCGGCGTCTTACTGGAAGGTCTGCCTTGCGGTGCTTGTTGCTGTGCTGAAGGCGGAAGTACCAATTCCACCTGCCATCCATCAGCATGACTAGTAGTCACCTAATACTGAATGCATCTGAGCAGCGCTCGAAGAATGGTGTGTTACCTACAGTAACTGTCCTTCTTCGAGATGGGCTGCTCGGATCCATTCAGGTCCCTCCCCTCTGTTCCCGCTTCTGGAATTGGCAACTCCAAGAAACTGAGGAGGGGGCAGGGAGGCAGCCGTATATGTAGCCATGGGTGACGTGAGGGGCGGTGGCTGCCTCCCCTCTTCTGACAGGCTAGGACAAAATTTTTCTGGCCAATCCAGCGCTCCGGTGCGGAGACACCTAATACTGAATGGATCCGAGCAGCCCATCTCGAAGAAGGACAGTTACTGTAGGTAACCCACCGTTTGCAGGACCACAGCACATTTGTAGCCTGCCAAGGAGGCTATACAGGCACCAAAGAGGGCCTGGAGCCAAGTCTGGTTCTCAGTTACACAAATATTACCCCGTTGAAATCTCACAAGAGTATTTGCTGGACTTTGAGCGCTTTGAGTATGAGGAGGTGATTCATATCCTGGGGTTGAAGTGAGAAGCTTTGCTCTGCCCCTTTGCCCTACTGGTGCATGTGGTTGGCACAGGTCAGGCTTTGACTCAATGGAAATTTCTTCTTCAGTGAGGTATTAACTAATTACATTTTTCTAATAACACAGCAGGTAAAAATTACCCTCTCGGACTGAATGCCTCAATATCTATACCTTTCCCTACTGTAAACTCTATTAAAAATATAAATATCAAGCATATAGGTTTCCACTATGTGTGTGCATGCACTTTTCTTCTCTGCTCCTACATTTATTTGATGATTTTCATGGCTGAGTATTACGCTCCTGGTTGTATGAGTCAACATCAAATGGAAAAAAATCCAAAGGAAGGCTATTTTGTGCTGTGCTGTATTGATAAATATGTAAAATGAGATTGGGCCAAGTCAACCTGTCTTGATTCACATTGGGTATGTCTACACTTAGAAGTCATTTTGAAATGAGGCTTATTTTGAAATAACATTTTCCTGTCCATGCATGCATTTTGTTATTTCAAATTAAGCATTTCTTTATTTTGAAATAACAAAGCACTATTTTGAAATAATAAAACTTGCTTTTATTTCAAAAGAGCACTTAGATCAAAATTATTATTTCAAAATAAGCCATTCTAAGCCGTGGAATAGGCTTATTTTGAAATAATGGCTCTGGTCTTTTGCTGCCCTCCCCTATTTAGAATTAGAGAGTCTAGTGAAGACTCTCTACTTTGAAATAATAACTCCTACCTTATTTTGAATTAAAGGCTATGTCCACGCACAAAGTTTTATTTCAAAATAAGTCATTTTGAAATGACTTATTTTGAATAAAACCCTTAATTGGAAATGACTTATTTTAAATTAAAAAAAATTAATTCGAAATAAGTCAAGCTCCTCCAATAGAAATAGCATGCCCTGTGTATGGACATGCTATTTCGATTCCCTGAGAGGGGCACCCTGGAAGGTGTGGCAACATGGTCCCTGGCAGGCCATGTTGCCACCCAATCCCCTGCCTGCCTCTCCCCTGGCGATCCAGGCAGGGGAAAACAGCCCCCAGGGAAGGGATCTCCCTGCCCTGGGTCCCTGCTCCTGCTGGGGGCAGCGGGGCAGGGGCCCTGGGGTACCCCAGCAGAGGCAGGGAGCCGGGTCTGATCGGCTCCCCAGTGCCCCTGGGCTGAGCGGCTGCAGGTGTGGGGAGCTGGTCCGGACCCGGCTCCCCAGCACCCTGGGGCTGAGCGGCTGCAGCTGTGGGGAGCCAGTCCAGACTCGGCTCCCCAGTGCCCTGGGGCTCAGCTGGGAACCGCTGGCCCCCCAACTGCCCTGCTGTCTGTGGGGGAGCAGTCGGGGAAGCCGGGCTCCCAGCTCTGCCCCTTGCTGGTTCCGGGGGGCTGCAGCCCTGCTGGGGTGTCCCCAGCTGTGGTGGCTCACCCCCAGGCTGCAGCACCCCTGAGCTGGTGGCAGGGTGAGCTGTCATGGCTGCGGCCACCCCGGCGGGGCTGCAGCACCCTGAGCCAGCGGTGGGGTGAGCCGCGGTGGCTGGGGACACTCCGCCTGGGGTTGCCTCCTACCCCTCCTGCATCTCATCTCAGTACCCTGGCCAGGGTGCTGGGGGGGGTGGCCCTTCCTCCCAGGGTGCTATGCACCCTGGGAGGAAGGTCAAACCCGTTTCAAAACAGGGCTGTTTTGAAACAATGCATCCTAACAGCGTTGTTTTGAAACAACCCTTTCGAAACAAGGGTTATTTCGCTTACCTACTAGGTTTAAGGATTTTCAAATGATGGTTCTTATTTCGAAATGACAGAGTTCGTCATTTTGAAATAAGGAAACATCGTGTGGACTTAAATTTTTTTATTTTGAAATAACCAGTGTTATTTCGAAATAAAAGAGACGTGTGGACATACCCAAAGAGTCTTCCCTGGACTCTTAATTTGAAATAATAAATTCAAAGTAGTGCTAATTTGAAATAATTACTTCAAATTAAAATTGAAGTAGTTATTTCAGAATAACTATTTGCAATTAATGTTTTAAGTATAGACATAGCCATTGGCATGTTTATTGACTTGTCAACTTGAAACCTTGCAAAAAGCCCTAAACCAAAGTGTTTGGTGATGAATGCATTTGGAGATCTTTTTCAGCTAAAATGAGATCTGTGATTCCATAACTATTCTGGGTGGCTGAGTTGCTGGGATCAGGAATAAAAGCAAACCTTCCTCCTTATTTGATAAACAAGATAGAGGCAGTGTTCTCTATATTTGCCCATCAATATGTGTAATCTAGCTGTTTGGCTGGCAGAGCAGAAAGCTTTTCTTTGGGAGAGGGTGGTAATCCACAGTACACAGGAGAGGACAGTGGCACTGCAAGTTATTAAATAGAGATTACTGTTAAAATGTTAAAGCTACCCATGAGCATTGCTGGAATGTGTTTCAGGTAAGAATAAATTTCTGCAGAGGGTAATTTATATGGATATATCCACACTGATGGAAAATGCCATAGGCTAAAAACCAACAGGAGGTATAGAACTCTAAAGCTTCAGGATATAGTCCAACTACTGTGAGAGGTTAGGAAGAAATTTTAAGGCAACAGTTGCCCATAAATAGTGTTTCTTACAATTTCTGCTGAAGTGTTGGATAGTGGACTTGGAAAAAGACACATTTCCAGCTTGATGAAAGAGTGATCTGCTCTACTGTGGCACATGCTGCTTTAGATGTACTTGCAACTCTGAAGAGAATATTAACTGATGAAGCCTTTAAGAACTGCAGCTGCTGTACATAGGAATCTATTTGCAGGGCACAACACATTTTACTTGTCCTACAAAGCCCAACAACAGTGCTACATATTCCTGACTTCCACCTTCTCTGTTACCTATTTGCATAAACAGCACACCCTGTGACAGCCTTTGCTAGTGTCACAGACTGGTGCCTCTTCCAGCACTTCATTTCCTCAAAACAAATCATTAACACTTTTGCATGTTCTGTACTTGCTTGTAAAGCACCTGGTAAAATTAAACCACCATACAAGCTATTGAAAGAAGAACTAATAATAGGAATAAGGCAGAAGGTTTTGTAGTGTGGGGGAGACCCTCTATCTGACTTCCTTTGCAAGGAATTACATCTTACTTGTAAAATAATGTGTGAGATAGAACCCACTGCTCTTCTGTACTGTTGTGTTTTGGATGGGATCAGAATTTGAACTAAATGCTATGAGGGAGGTTCTCTTACAGTGTTTGTAGCCCACGTGGAAACCATGGTACCAGAATTCTCACAAGACAGTCAGCCCAATTATTTAGACTCAAGAGTTCTGGAAGACTGAGAGAAGAGGCAGGTTCATGGATAGTTCTCAGGGTCAACTAAATCTCAGACTCTTTTGAGGTGGTCCCATTACTAGTTTGTGCGTATGTGTCTCTTATTTTGGTATTTGTTCCCCCAAAGAGAACTATAAGCTGGACAAATGAAAGAAGAAGGAAAGCCTTTTTCTGGGTGGGCTAAGACCGCTGAAAGATATTTAGCCAATTATTAGGATGAACGTTCTTTGCCTGACAGAACATATATGACAATTTGAGTCTTTATCCTGTGCAACATACACACATTGAGTCAACACACCCTTCCTCTTCCTGGGGTCGATGTAGGACTACAGCAACTCAACATAAAGTTCATCTTACACTTTTTCCTCCAAGTTAGTCCTAAGGTTTCTGTGCGGGACCTCTTTCAAAGACACTAATTTCTTCAGCAGAGGGAGTCATCTTTATTATCTATGGCTACGTCCACACGTACATCGTTATTTTGAAATAAGTTAATTTGACTTAAGAAAATGTTAATTCGAATTAAGGGAAAAGCTCGAAGTGAGATAGCATGTCCAAACACAGGACTTGCTATTATGCTTTAGGAGAGGGGCACCATGGGAGGTGTGGCAAAATGGCCCCCTTCCTGGGCCATGCCCCCACCCAATTTAGGCTAAACGGAAGGCACCCTGGGAAGGAGAAGGACAAAAGTGTTATTTCAAAATAACGGTTATTTTGAAATAACGCGTCTGAACGGCATTATTTCAAAATAACCATTTCAAAATAACAGCCATTTAAATTTAAAGAAGGTTTAAACTATTTCAAAATGATGGCTCTTATTTTGAAATGACGGGGCCCATCATTTCGAAATAAGAATATGTTGTGTGGACCTAATCTCTTTTATTTCGAAATAACCAGTGTTATTTTGAAATAAAAGAGACGTGTGGACATACCCTGTGAGATTAATAAGGCACACCTCACAGAGTGAGCGAGAAGGGGTACCAGCACAAGGTGGGGAAAGAGAAAGCCTATATTGCATCATTTTTGAGAGTCACTGTGATTTAGTGGGAAAGTACGGATTTTTCTACTTTTTAAAATGATCAATACGTTTGCCTGGCAGACTTCAATGCCTCCCTTGGGGCCCCTGTCAGTTCACTGTGACATCACACTTTTGATCTCTGCTCTTCTACTCAAAATGAACACATAAAATAAGGGATCTGGATGTTTTTCTGATCTCCCTTATATCTGGGTGTTATTCTGATTTCCCTTATACAATGGTGTAACTTCAGTGACATCTAGAGAGTGACTGATGATTTCCATCAGTGTACCAGGCCAGACCCTTTCTGGTCATGGAAGCAATCTACGTGCAGTAGTGTCAAGGTTTAAGGAGTTAGCATCGATTTAAATTCTATGTTATTTTAATTTCAATCACACAGTGCCACTTCTTTTAGCAGAAGACAGGAAATGACAGCATCAAGCATTTGTGTGGGGTGACCAAACAGTTGGCACAGCAGGAGACTCCAGGTGTCCAGTGCTAATCACACCCCAGGGTGCTACAGTTGATGAAATACTGGCCATTTTTAACAGTTATCAGATTTCTTTTCATTTCAGCCATAAATAAGTGATTTCGATAAATCACTTTGGTCCCTGGATACTGCCAGCTAAAGTTAAATCCAATTGACTGTCTCTCAGAGATGAGCATGCTCAGTGCTGAACTTTCAGTCAAATGGGTCCATCAATTCAAATTATGCTGTGCTGCCCACAATATAAATGCCTCTTCTCTGCCATGGGACTTTGACCCACTGCAAGGCCCCTTTTAGACCACTAGTACAGAAGGGGCTCCAGGCTGTCCTAAGTGGGTAGCAAAGGATCTCGTGGTGTAAGGTGAACCTTGACTGAAGTAAAACTGCCTTTATGCCTTTAGGGTTATTAGTTGCTCTGGAAGCTGACGTGTCCCCCAGCATAAGTTGGGGGTCCATTAACATCTCTGAATCAGCTTAGACTCTCCATTGCAGTGTGCATTCTGGGACCAAAGCCAAATGTGGTGACTTTACACTGTGGCTGCACCAGGGGAATTCCCTCCTGGCCCCTTGCTAGAATTGCACAGAGAGGCCAGAGACAGAATCTGTCTGAAAAGTGTCACAGATAGACCTGTTGAGGGATGAAGAAAAGTGATTTTCTGTGCCTGTCTTAGGTCTTGCTCAAAGGCAGGCTGACTTGCATGTATCTTTACAGCAATGACTACTGGCAGATCGCAGGGTCATTCTGTTCAGAAACGCCAGCTTTGTCTTAGTTCCAAGGCAATGAATTCACACTCCTGTAGGATGTAAAAGAAATACATTTGGGTCTATTCAGTGGTTTTCTGCCACAACACCAGACAAATAAATCGTAAGAACAAGGATATGCAATTCACAATGCTTCTCCTGGAATATATTTGTCTGAATCAAGGGCTCTACTGTGCCAACTTTATTTATTCTGAGACCAATACCTCACCCCATGAAGAGAAAGGGAGGATGGTCCTGTGGTGTGTGTGCTGGCCTGGAATTTAAGACACCCAAGTCCAACTCCCTCCTCTACTAGACTTTCTGTATGGTTTTGGACAAATTTGCTTTGTCTCTCTGCCTTGTTTTCTCTTCCTTCCACCCACCCCCATAAAGTGGGGATAATAGCATTTCCTTAGCTAGCAGGGGCACAATAAGGCTAAATATATTGAAGATTGTGAAGGTTCTGTTACTGGTGATGGGAGCTAAGTAAGTATCTATGATAGTCTCACTGATTTGAACAGGACTGCTTGCAAAGAGAGGAACTACTGAACACGAGTTAGGGTGGTTAGACTCCGGCCCTGAATTACGGCTGTGATAAAATGAGTATGGATCGTGGAGCAATTCAGAACTGCTCGTCCGGCACTTTCTGGGGGGAACAGGTTGTTCACAATGCCATTCTGATTGATTCAAGTCTGTTTTTACCGGATGAACAGCATTGCAAATGGATCACCTCTGCTGAGAGGCCATGGATAGATACGCCATGGAGATTGACCGCCCCAAGATCTGTTGGGTCAGTCTGGTGTGTCCCTGTGGTGAAGCATGTGTAGCACTTTGGTTTAGTGAATGAGATTGTATTTTCTGCTAGCAGCTGCTCCCAGTGACTATAACAGCTCCAGCTAAAAGTTTTCTTCCTTTGGCTCAGTTGGTAGGAGCTTGTGCTTTAGGTGCTGCTGGCAGCCCCCAGCTCAGCTCCCCTCTGATATGCACGTGTCTGTGTATGCAGTTCAGATTCATTTACACATGCAATGCTAGGAAGAGAATTGTTAGATATGCCTGGTCTTCTTGGGCTTTTTTTTTTTTTT
Organism: Podocnemis expansa; assembly: GCA_007922195.1. Taxonomy (NCBI): domain Eukaryota; kingdom Metazoa; phylum Chordata; order Testudines; family Podocnemididae; genus Podocnemis; species Podocnemis expansa. Next base: position 35,256,915 of record ML681981.1, read on the forward strand.
TTTTTTGTGATTTTTTTTCTAAGGTCAAACAGCAGTGATTTATTTGTGTTGTGGGACAGCACCAAAAGTCCCTGTGAGAGCTGGAGCACTGCTTATTCCACCAGGAAGTCACGGCACCTGCTGCAAATAGCTTTCACTCTAATATAATAAAGCAAGTGACAACATCAGAGAAAACGAGGGGCCACACAGGAAGACAGTAATATGATTACCAGCACTTAGGCTAACTGTGCGACTTGATGGCTCAGACATTTGAAAGTCCCGCTTTTCTTTTATGGGTAAACAGTGATGTGACATCAGCTATTTCTGGCAGGTCATCAACCTAGCCAGCACCAGTGGGCTGATTTACTCGCAGGAACGGGGATCTGGCATAACTGTCCTTTACTAATCAAAGATTAGCCTATTGTGAATGTAAAAAGATCTGTCTCCAACTCTGACCCGGCTCCCTTTGTAAGTGGTAAATTCACTGAAAGGAAAAGAATTTACAAGTAAATACAACAACTCATATAGGCAGAAGAGAGAGAAGTGATCCACAGACACAAAGAAAAGTGTATAAATGCAAGAGCACTAAAGGTAGACAGGCAGTTTGCAGATGACTATCATCAGAAGGGAAAAATGAGATGTCAGTTGTGAGGGGCTGAGTATAGGAAAGCAGAGTTTAGTGTCAGTTGAAGGTGATAGCCCATGGAGGGGTTCCCAAAATGATGCTAGAGGGGAAAATGATTCAGTGATAACACAGGAAGTTCTATCCAGGTAGTTAGAAAGTCAGGTATATGCAAGCACATGAGGCACAAGCTTACAGATATATCTTCTAAATTCATGAAGAATGATGTGATTAAGAGACAGATAAACATATTATTAGATTTTCACACCTTTCATTCCTGCCTGTTCTGTTTCTTGATCTGTTTCAACCACAGTGAGGGAAGTGCTCACCAAAACACAAATAACCTTAGCTGGAGATTTTACTAAAGCAGACATATTGGAGGAGCCAGTTTAAGGAGCTGACTTGTTGTGAGCTCTCTGACTTCTTGCCCATCACCAAGGTATGCTGAGATACAAAGATCTTCATTTATGTCTTAGGAAGGAAATCAGATAGTGTAAAATTTACTGGAAGACAGATCAATTTGATGAAAAACTAAATAGATTGCATGGCAGTCAAGAGACAGACTGTTCAAGCTGTACTAATCAACAATGGAAAAGAGCTCTTAGCCAAGGACCTGCCATATCCAAGGTATGTAGATTGACAGCATTTCCGGACTGTTATTATTTGTGAGCTATAGTCTCTGGAGATAGAGGCATGGACGAGAGGGTACAAAGATGGATATTAAAACAGTGTGAAGGAATCTAGTTGTCTAAATCAGTGATTTCCAACATTTTCTCTGCCGTGGCACACCTTGCTACCCTTAGTTAATTTGAAGCACACCAACATATAGTTTCCAAATGAACTCATGAATATTCATGAGCCAATAAGCCAATCCAGAGCTCTTTGAGTTGTTTTCAAAAAATTTTGTGGTACACCTTCTCAGACCTGACTAGCACAACTAAATACTAGACTGGAAATAAAAAAAATTCTTAAATTCTAATTAAGATGCTGGCAATGTCTCCCCTGTGGTATTAGGTAAATCATTTAATCTCTTTGTATCTCGTTTTCCTAATCTGTAAGCAGCGCTATTTGTCAACTAGAGCCCAAAAAACAACTTGTAGCTAGCTGCTTGCCCACGCTTATGGTATACAGGCTTGTCCCCCTTGGATAATTTTTGGAAGTGGCAAAATCCCTCCCACCCCTGATCATGGGCAAAAAAAATGATCAGCCTTTGTGTATGCAAGAAACACCCAAGTTGTAGCCCAATCAGGGTAAATCTTAAAATATAAGATTGGGTGACAGTTTGTACCCCTGTATTCAGTTTGGTAAATTTTGTACAAAGTATGCCTTGTGTCATTTGAAAACTCATGATTTGCTGATCATTATTGGCCTGGTAAAATATATTGATAACATTGCATGTAAACCTACAGGATTCCTCTGTATGGTATTACTAGTCATTGGCCAAGTCTTGTGGGAGCAGCCACAAACCAATCCCCCAGAGAAAAGACTAGTCAATGCCTCAGCCAGGTGACAGCAAGATCAAATGGATTATTATCTGGCTATGTGGCAACTTTTGGATTGGGCTGAAAATCTACATCTTGATAAAGAAACAGTTGGGGGTTCTTGTCAACCTGTACTTTTTGCCTCATGAGCTGAAGATGCTTCTCAAAGAAGAGACAGAAGTATAAATGGAAAGAGAATGTGCCCCAAATGATTCTTCGCTTTCTTGCTACTCGCAGCATCCACAACATGTGAAGAACAAAGGAAACAGCTTTGATTGGGAGAATGATACAGACTGAAAGGAATTCAGCCAGTAAACTGCTGAAGTGTATGGTAAAAGAAACTTTGCTTTGAATTTGGTTAGCTTGTTAAATTAGGCATTAGGTGTATTTTGCCCTTATTTTCTTGCAATCAGTTCAGACTTTTATGCCTCAGTATTTGCAATCACTTAAAAATCTAATAAACATGTTTTATCTAAACCAATGTGTTTGTATTGAAGTGTTTGGGAAACCCCATTTGGGATAACAGAGTTTTTGTATACTATTTTCTATTAATAAAACGAGGAACTTCAGCTGAGCTTGTGTTGTCCAAGAGAGAGTTGGGCAGTATGAGATGTACATTTTTGGGAGAAAGTCTGGGGCTGGGGAATGGCTCATGATGCTCTGCAGTGTCAGTGGCTGGTTGTAGCACTCACCTATTATACCTGGGAGTGGCTTGCAATCTGGAGGCTGTGTGTGAGGAAACCAGGTGTGATAAGATTTACAATGAGGCAGTGTATGAGGTATGCCAGGCTGGAGAAGTGAGGGGACACAACTGCTCATCAGTCAAGACTGCACCTTGAGTAATGTCACAGAAACTGTCAGCTTATACCTCTATGCAGGCAGACACTGAACTAATGAAAAGACAGAGGATAAAGATTACAGAGTCTTTAATGGGGCACATCATAATCTGAGAATTCCAGGAAATCATTATCGCACATGAAGAGTTAGACTCTGGAAAACACTGCTGGAGTTCTGTTAAAAGAGTATTCACACTGCTCTTGTGTTTATGTTTGACTTTACCACCACAGAATATGACAGAAAAGGTTAATTTTATTTGTAGTACTAAGACACAAAAGCCACAATGTTTCTAAGTGAAGAGCTTCTCCTCCGTTATTGATCACAGTGCTGTGAAAAGACACTTGAACTGCAGTTAAATGAATAAGCCAGTACAACATCCTTCATAGTCAAACTTCCTTTAGGCCTGGCCAAAACAGGTGCCCACTGATAAATCAGAAGTAGAGCTTTGGAAATACCTGGGAAAGATCTTTGATTTCTCAGAAGTTGCTTCAGACCCATTTTATGGGTACACACAATATAGCGTGTGCTATAAATCATTAAAATCCACCTTCAGAAATTCACTGGAATGTAACTGCAATGCAGGCATGTAGATTAAAATATAAATTTATCAGCAATATATTAGTTTTATTGGGCTTAAAATGGAGTGACGAGCCAAAAAATATACATGCAAAACATTCTGGCCCAAAGGGGCAGGTTCTCCTTTATTTGGGTACATTAAGGAGCCTAACACTATCCGACACTTCTCAAATTAAAATACTTTGTTTATTTGGGAGACTGATAAAGCTTTCCTGACACTGGTCAGTGAAAATGCAGCCTGAGGAATGTGAGGCAGAGAATCCTACTGCTCATCATGTCACTTCGCCTCCCACTGGATCCCTTAAACAAATCCCTTTGTTTTATGCATAGGGCTCAAAGCACACCTGTGCCAAGCATGTAACAGAAAGAATGCACAAAATGGTAGTACAAAAATGCTTTCTCATGCCAGGGAATCCAGGTCCTTGCAAAAGTGCCATTTTCATTCCAACTCAGTTTGGGAGGCTGCACAGCTCAAGTGTGGTGGGGATTAGTTTGGCCCATGGGAAAAGTGGGCCAGCATTTTTGTTCTTATGGTATTTGATATAGAAAGACAGTGCCGAACGAGTGTCCCAACCTAGCAGTACTACTGCTGGAGCTGCCAACTCAGACTGTGCCTTAAATTACATCCCAAAGGGTTTCTATATGGTGCACACCAAGGCAGAACTCTGCTTGCAGAAATCCAAATGAGAAAAAGCAGAGATCCTTCTAGGAATTATGAGATGGGAGATGTTTGTTATTTCATTTTTTTCATTTCTTACTGTTTCTCTTTAATTATTTGATATTCTGAGTTCTTATCAAACTCTATTGGACTAATAATGAGGTGGAGCATTACAACAAAAGACAATCTAGAAGTCCAACATACAAGGATTTAGGAAAAGTATATTAATCTGATTCACAGAAGATGTATGCATAGAACTTCCATAAAAGACTATATTATGGAAAAGACCAAAGGTGGCCATCAAAAAGCTCATGAAACTTTCCATGGGGGTAAACAGTTTAGCTCCAATGTGTAGATAAAATTGTAATTTAGAGATGCATATTTTATTTACAAAGTTCTCTCTGCAAAGTCAGAAGGAGATAGTATCCTTTTTCTACCTTCTGTGCTAAAATACTATGTAGAGCTACTGTTTCCTTTTAAATCCTCACTGTATTCTATCTTAGAGGTGGCATGAGGTCAGTGGTAGTAAAGTGTCTCTTGCACACACAAAAATAGTTTCTAATTTTGGGTATGTCAGCAGTAGCCACCCAAGGGCCTATTTCCAGAGGTGTCGAATATTCATTCTGCCAGCAGCGTTCAATGACAGCTGTCAGAGCACTGCAGCTTTGGAAATTAGACTCTTTTAGATTATCCAAAAATCTGTGGTCAAAAACCCTGAAAATCTGGCCTTTAACATTTGTGTCCTGTTTCCCCCTTCTGTAAATTTAGGACAATTTTTTTTGTTTGGTTTGTAGCCTTGTTGTGAGGTATGTCTAAATAATTGTTATAATACCAAGGACTACTTAGTGGCAGAGGTGACAATATAAGTCTGATCCCAGATGGCTCAATAGACCACATACTATTAAGTTCAGTGGCTATCATTTGCCTAAGTTTTAGAATTTCACTGTATGCAAATTTATTTCTGTGCAAGACAATACCATAAAATACTACCATCTGTTCTCTATTTGAGCTAGATCGCTTGGATTAGGTTATCTCCACTAGTAATATAACATCCATTCTACAATAGCAATTGACCCAATATGGATTTATTACCCCCATACTGCCTTTTAATCACTTTGTAGCACATTCAGTACGTGGTTTTCTCCACTTTTATTTTATGTTGGGAGCTAAGGATTTGCAAGAAACCAAAATCCCCCTTGTTTATTTATATTAGTCAAAGATGCCAGCATCTGCCAGCAGCCATAAGACTCTGCACTTGGGATAGAGCTAGAGTAGGCATGCAGGCCATGTTTTCATATGTTCTAACTAACATGTTGTAGTAACAACATGACTTAAAACAACACTTTGCACTTTGTGTAGATGGGACAAGTTCCATTCCAAACATGTCATCTGGTCATTAAGTCCCCTAGGATTGACCACAACCAATGATCCTGTTTTAAAAGATCTTTCCTTGTCAACAGTGTCTTGATTGTTTTCTAAAAAGGGAGAGTCCATGTACTAGTAGCTCAGAATGTAGACCAAAATTCAAGTCCTGCAAAGATTTCAAGAACCATACAATTTATTTTTATCTTCTCAGTTTAGTCCTTTGATCTTTAACCAAGCGTTTGAATGAGACCTAGCTAGCAGTCAGAGTTCCAGGTCCTGAACTGGTATAAATCAATACTGAGAAGCAGCATATGCTAGGGCATAGGCGACTGGACTGGACTCTGGACTGGGTGACAGAAGACCATTCCTTGCTCTGCCGTGTAACTGTGGGGAGTCACTTCATCTGTGGGTCTTGGTTTATTCCTTCACCTTTTGTCTGTCTTCTCTATTTAAATTGAAAGCTCCCTGAGAAATGGGTTGTCTCTTGCTATATGTCCAATGCCATTTAGCACAATACAATGCTGATATTGGTTGGGACTTCTACAAGCTGCTGTACTGTAGGCCAAATCATACGTAATAATAACAGGCTGCCAATGGAGCTATGTGGACTTACTACAGTGGTGGGGGGAAAAGAATAGGTTTTTTGTTTTTTTTTTTTTTTTTTTTAATAGGAGAACTACATACCAGCCTACTGATCTTTCACACTTCATCCTTTTCACATGCTGGAAATCCTCTATATTCCTGCTTTGCATGTATGTAGTCCTGTACTAAACCCATCTGTAATCTACCAGTGAAACTATCAGCAATTCTCTCTTTAGGTATTTATGCCACATATCTCTGAGGGAGGACAACAGGTTGAGTTACATGATGTTGTTAATATCTTATTAGGAAATGGATACATACACCATAAATGGACGCACTGAAGAGGTATGAATTGACTCAACAGTTTCACCAACAAATAATAAACTCAACATTTTTAAAAAGAAATCAAAACAACAAAATGTTTCCTAGTTCAGACAATGATTTCTCACCAGACTTGAGCATTTCTTCTCCCTCTCAGATCTCATTTAAGATGGACTCACACAGAAGTAGGCCATTTCCCAGCTATCGAAAGACTATGTTCATTCAATGATGCAGTGGAACCATTATCCATGGCAGAATAAGAGCGTGAAGACTATCGTTCTAGCTTATCCCCAGAAAGAGTTATTTAATAGTCATATAAATGCCAGCATGAATAAATATCAATGCCTTGCTGTGGAGCTGGAAGGCCAAGCAGCAACAGCCAACTCTGCTCTAGTAGGTTAATCCTTCTTCCCAAAGGAATATGTCTTTTCTCGCCTTTTGTCTCGATTGACAATGCTTGCTAAAGCATCCTCAAAAGTCATCAGTTCACTGCTATACTTCACATTAACAAGGCAAGAAAACTGCACACCAGCGATCATTTTCCATGTGAGCAAAATGAAATCTAAATAACAGAACCATCCAAGGGAAATGACCTTGTTTGTCTTGTTCATTCCTCCCATTTTGTCTCACTTAAGGAGGATGAAAATCAAATTCTTTTTGCCTGGTTATAAATAACCAGGACCAGAATCCCCAAGATGGTGACTGCTGTCAGGGGGAATCTATAACAGGCTTTATGAATTTCTCTGGTGGAGCAGAATATCAGGGGCTCATCTAAATTGCCACCTGAGCCCTTTAAAATGCAGACCAAGGCCAAAAACAGACATGCATCCCAGACATAATAAATGCATTTAAGCTTGTGTAGGATTAACTAAATTACTTATTGGCATTTTACTATTATTAGGCTTAATTCCTCCCTGGTATAGTTAAGACAATAGCAAGCTATCAGGTATATCCCCGTGGCACCTACACATTTTGGATTGTATGAAGAAAATATGTGAATATGGTTTTTTACCATTTCTAGTAGTGCTTATTGGGTTTGTGTGTTGATTGGATAGGGTTACATTCTCTGGAAAACTTACTTTTTGTTAAAAAATAAATTTTGGAGGATAAGAGATTCAGTTTCAGGTTACTAGTTTTTTGATGAAAACTGGAAGTTTTGGGGACAGCAGACACGTTCTGCGAATATTTTCATTTAAATAAAATAATAAGTTTCCACTGAAAAGAGCTGACAGAATATTTTCAGCCAGGCCTTGGTCTAAGAGTTCCCCAGTCTTATAGACCTCCGCATTTTTCATTCCACCTAATTAAACCTCCAATCACTTTGTGAAGTAAATAAATGAGTTATTTCCAATGTTTTAAATGGAAAAACAGATATACAAGTTTACCTTCATTATTGACATCTGTAGACATATGGTGGTCAGAAAAAGGATATAAATGGTACAAATAAAAGGTCCTTGATCCAGGCTGGCAAAACAAAACACATTCAAATTATACAGCAAACTGGCAGAGGGCAAGTATAGCAGGGAAGTTAACTAAGAAGAGGGCATACAGTACACAAGGCCCCTCTTCTTTGTCTCATATTGTCCTCTTAGTTGCTTTTCCTATTCTACCCTTTAAGATGGGGTAGTCTGTCCCATCTAGGTAGTAGAACCTAGGGGTTAGCCCACTCTCCTCTCATGTGGTATGACACTTTAAATTTTTGAAAAAAAACCATATATACATACAAGGATCATGGAGGCATTGATAGAGAAGAAGCAGTTTTGGGACTAAGTGATGTTTGGGCAGAATTCCCATCAGTGGGACCAAAAGCCTTCCAGAGCGATTGGACAAGACTCCCCTCTCATACAATTAACTAGAGATATTATGGGAAATGGAGACCAACTTAAATACTGCCTCTTCCCCCATAGCAGGGCAGACCAGCAGAGAAGGGTTGGCCTCCTGAATCTGAGGACTAATTAGAGGAAAGGGATCAGATGAGGGAGAAACTGGCTAAGGCCCTTGAGCTGACCTAAATTACAATCCAGCCGGAAGTAGGTTAGCTGGGACTCCTTTTTAGGGCAAGGCAGAAAGACAGCTCAGGAAGATGGGGGAAGAGGGCCCAAAGGACAGGTGTCACAGAAGCTCTCAAGGCCAGAGGAACCTTTTGTTTATTTGAGAATTGTTACACCAAAAGGACATTGAATTCAGAAGGAGCCAGTCAGAGGACTAAACCATGTGACCCCTGTGAAAGAGAAAAACCTGAGGAAAAAGTAGGGGGTGTCTTCAGTGTCAGACTCAGCCAGTGGGGGGTACTACAGGGCAGTCACTTCTCAGGACACCACTTCTTACCTTTCTGGTGCACAGGGTAAGGTTGCCTTGTGCATCCCTGAACATAAGTGGCAGTTATACCATCACAGAACTTGTTGAAGAAACGTTCATGTAAGAGGTAGATGCTTATACCAAGTTTGGGACAAAGTACTGAAACATTTAAACTCTATGCAGTTCGTGAAACCAAATACAACTCCCAGCTATATATATCTGTTGGATGGTTGGTCCTCCAGAGCACCCCTGAGGGGCATAACTGGCTTCTGAGCTCACCCAGCCTTTGGGCCTTGATCTTCAGGTAGCCACAGCATAGGTCTGGCTATGCAAGAATCTACCTTTAAGTCTGTCATTTCAGGACCAGCAAAGGTCAAGAAGTAACTCAAACACAAATGGCCTAACATGAGGTCATGGCAGGACCCTCGTCCTTTGGAGCCTCTGGCAGGCTATAGCTTAGTTTAATCAACAGGCCAGTAATACTCTCGTAACGCTCCCAGAGTAATGGTTCAGCCTCAGGCCCTCCTTTTTCTCTCAATAGTCAGTACTTGCCCAGGCAGCTCCTGCCTTCAGGACAGCCCTCTCCGGGAACTCCAGAAGGTCTGTTCTGCTTCCAGGTTTTTCTCCTTTCCCACAGTGCCTAATAAAACTAGCAGGTGCAGCAGAGAAGGACTGCTTCAGCCCAGAGCAGTTCATTAGCACTGGCCTGGCTAATGTGGGCATCACTTGAGTTTATAGAGGTGCAATTGAGAGAAGAATCTGGTTGAACAAAGTGACATGGGGTTCAAATATTTGACCCAGATGGATTATGTTATTTGGGTCATACATCAGGTCAGTGGCAGATCTAGGACTGAAACATAGAGGTCCCAGTGTTTGGTTGCAAGCTATTCTTTTCTTACCATCCTAGAATCTGAGTGCCTCTAGGGGTTCTGGCATTAAGCACTGTGATTAATATCTGTTCCATGTTATTTCTTCGCTCTACCTGTCCACATAGGGAGAAATGTGTGCAGTGGAGCATCTTGTTTTGGTAGGGTTTATTTTGTTTTTAAGTATGCAAGTTCTATGTATTTGTGCTAGAGAAAACCTGGTCAAAGAAAAAACCCCTTGCACTGGATATAGAAGGTGGTGAGAAAAAAAGCAAGGAGCCTTGTGGCACTTAAAGACTAACAGATTTATTTATCACATGAGCTTTCGTGGGAGAAAATCCCACTTTGTCAGATGCTTTGAAGAGGGGGAACTTACAGAATTGGATGAGAATAAATGCAGGGGATTGTAAGACTTGGGATCAGGTCATACTGCAACAGCAAATCAGAGCATTTGTAAGGATTCAAACTCGAGGAAACAACACACAGAGGGAGAATGAAGTCAAATTACCTGTTATAATGTGAAAAAAATCCATAGTCATGATTCAGCCCTGCTTTCACACAATCTAATCTGCATATTATTTGAATTTTGACTGATTCTCTTTGAAGTCTTGATGTCCCATTGATTTTCTTGAGGACCATCACTAACAAATCACCCATGGAGTGATTAGGAAGATGGAAGCACTCAGCAACTGTTTTTTTTAATGGTGTGATTTCTGATGTCAGTTTTGTGTGCATTTACTCTTCTGCGTAGGGACTGTCCTGTTTGTCCAACGTATAAGGCGTGGGGGCACTTCCAGCACACGATGGCATAAATCACATTAGTGGATGAGCAGATGAAGGAACACTCCACACAGGAGATCCACTTTCTGGACACTACAGTACAAATTAGGGCTATACCAAAAACCTACTGATCGGTCTATTTATTTACATCCCTTGAGCTTCCATCCTAAACACACCCCATGATTCATTGTCTACAGTCAAGCTCTAAGATATAACCGCATTTGCTCTGATCCAGTACCCACCTGGAGAAGTAAAGAAACAGATTGAAAGAGGTAGATGGGTACCCTGCAGCCAACTACTACAAGGAAGGCCCCAAAAAGAAAACAATAGAACGCCACTGGTCACCACATACAACCCTCAAGTCAGACCTCTACAACAGATCATTAAGCACCTCCAGCCTATTTTTAAAGATGACCCCCTCACCCTCTCTAGCCTTGGGACACAGACCTCTCCTCGCCTACAGACAGCCCCTGAGCCTTCAACAGATGCTCACCATCAACTACAGACCTAATAACAGAAACATTAAAGCAGGCACATATCCCTACAACAAACCACACTGCCAACTTTGTCCACATATCTGCACTAAAGACACCACCATAGGACCTAATCAAGCCAGCTACTCCATCAAAGGGTCCTTCACCTGCTCATCCACTAATGTGATTTATGCCATCATATGCCGGAAATGCTCCCACGCCTTATACATTGGACAAACAGGACAGTCCCTATGCAGAAGAATAAACGCACCCAAAACTGATATCAGAAATCACAACACAAAAAAACCCAGTTGCTGAGCACTTCCATCTTCCTAATCACTCCACGGATGATTTGTTAATGATGGCCCTCAAGAAATTCAATGGGACATCAAGACTTCAAAGACAAATAGTCAAAATTCAAATAATATGCAGATTAGATTGTGTGAAAGCAGGGCTGAATCATGACTATGGATTCTTTTCATATTATAACAGGTAATTTGACTTCATTCTCCCTCTGTGTGCTGTTTCCTCAAGTTTGAATCCCTACAAATGCTCTGATTTGCTGTTGCAGTATGACCTGATCCCAAGTCTTACACTCCCCTGCATTTATTCTCATCCAATTCTGTAAGTTTCCCCTCTTCAAAGCATCTGACAAAGTGGGATTTTCTCTCACAAAAGCTCACATGATATATAAATCTGTTAGTCTAGACTCTTTGCTTTTTTTGCTTTACTAGACTAACATGGGTGCCCCTTTGGAACTTGGCTAGAAGGTGATGAGGTTTGTGATGGTCCTTAGTACTTGTGAAATTGTGTTCAACAGTCTTATGCCAGCCCCGGAGGAAACTCTGTTTTTCTGCACAGATGGGCTTTATCCTTACTGTAGAGACTGCCGTTGTGTAGAGACTGCCTATGGCTGCTCTGTCTTATGTTAAGTTGAGATGCCTCATGCTGGAATTGTTCAGCAGTACAGAATAGGCAGATATCTTCAACCTTGCCCCCTGCTACCTCCACCAATGTCCTTGGGAGGGCAGGCCATCATGAAGCTTTTCCATCAGTTCTCTGCCAGGTGGGGAACACTTGCAATGAGGGATTCTGTTGTTGCCATTTCCACCTCTTTTCTAGTCCCAGGAGCTGCCACACAGGACTATATCTAGCCATGGATGAATAGAGATATAGCCAGGAACAATTTCAGGGAAGAAACTAATTTCCATTTTGCGGGAGTGTTGGAGACAGGCTCAGAATCCTTTGTTCTAATCTTACAGACAGTCTGAGAAAATTCTCTGCTGGCTTCTTTTCTAGGCAATGCTTTTTAGCTGGCCTACTTAAAGGGAAATCTCAAAGTGACGTTTAAACTGAACCATATATGTTCCTCTCTGTTCTTGACCATCAAAACTGAATCTACCAATGTCCTTAACATAGAATTGACCAGCATTTTTTTTTGCACTAAACTAAAAGTTAGACTTGCTCTAGGCTTTTACATATCAGCATTGGAGTGTAAGAAGCCTTCCCCTTACGTCTGTACTGCGCATCCCACCCAGGACAGGCAGAGTTCCTGCTATTGGAAGAACACAGGAACTGCCCCTCCATTTACGGAAAGGGGTTGGTGAGGAGGCAGAGGTATGAGCCAGCTACACACCCCTATCATCAGCCATAAGGAAGGGAGCAAGCTTCCCCTGTGCCCTTGGGAGACTGTGAGGGACTGGGACTTGCAGTCTGTGTGTCACATGAGCGCTGACATGGCTTTGGGCTTTCAGAAGTACAGCCAAGTCCATCATTGTAACAGAAAGAACCATCGCAGCTTGGGCAGGAAATAAAACCTTTAAAAATGTTACAACTAATTTTATTATTTAAAACAATGATCCAAATATAACATAATTTGTGATTGCTCAAAACACTAACCCAGAGCTTTTTTTATTTCCTGCCCACTTACTGAGCTTATGTCTAGTATATTCAAGACAATAACTTAATGCTTAGCCCGTCTACTTACGTTAGGACTGAGAATTGCATTTGACACTGCCATAGACGTATATGGATTTTAGTGTGCCACTACTGTCCTGGTGCATTGGAAATTTGGGGCTCAGAGTTTCACGAGTGGTCATCTCCCATCTCAATGACAAAATAATTGTCTGACCTGATCCTATGTTTTATACCCCGTTACGTTTAGTTTCATTCCTTTCTGTAAGTTCACCCATCTTCGAAGCATTTGAGGAAGTGGGATCTTCTCCCATGAAAGCTCATGCAAAAAATAAATCTGTTAGTCTTTAAGTGCCACACAACTCCTTGTTGTTTTTTTGGTATCTCAAAAGACATTAAAAAGTGCTTTTGAAAATCTAGCAAACAAATCAGATTTCAACTTCTTGCTTTTGTTTTCTCCTATAATTAACTTAATATTCCATTGATAGCCAGTAGGATTTGGTGGTTGAATAGATGTTTGCCAGTGCTGCATTTTAAAATCCATTCCTTCTGAATGAACTGTCACATTACTCTACAGTAATCTCTGCAAAACACTGCCACCTCGCTAATATAATGGGTCATTTCTGATAAAGTGAAGGCATTAACATGATTTTAATGAAACATTCATTTGTGGAGGAGCTGGCAGCAATATATCCAGGTGTCATAAGCCAGTATTTACCTTTCACCCTGATCCAAAGAGCTTTGAAGTCAATGGAAAGACTCCTATTCACTTCAGTGGTCATTAGACTGAATCCTTGGATTCCTGCAAACTTTATGCTACAGTCCTAGCAGAAAATAATGTAATATGCAGGTACAGTACACATACTCAACATCTAATTATGGTGCTGATTTTTCTCATTTTTACACTCTCTAGGTTATTTTCCCTAGGACACTACTTCTGCATTTCATTTTTTACTCTCCTTTACTGCTGACTAGAGCTGACAAAAGCTCCTGCTGTGTATGGAATACTAATAATTGCCTGAGTTATCAATCAACACAGATGCAGACAAAAGTAATCAGCATCATCGGAATATCTTTATGATGCAGCAAGAAGATGTTTTGAGCTTTGCCTAAATGAACAGGGCAAGCTAGGAGCTGGCTACAGTATCTTCCGAATTACACTAATGTGATGTGACATTTGCTTAAAGTCAAGGTTTTCCTATTAATGGGTTTCAGAATTCTTGCAGCAAAGTCACATTTACTGTTCAGAAAAGTCAGAAAAACTGGGGCTGGCAGGTCAAAAATACAAATTCAGTGTCAGGAAAAAGGGAAGAAAAGAGAAATTTTAAAGTGCTATTTTCCAGGAGTTATACATGCAACAGATTTTGCAGAGATGTAGCTCTGCATTCACAGAGGGGGTGAGATCCTGCAGGATCAAAGCACGCTTGCCATGATCCAGGACAGCACTGAATTTTACATGAGTGGTCAGAGTGCTGTGGACTAAGTGTTTTGCTTGATCCAAGTGTGCTTACAACTTGCAGTCTGGAGTCTGTTTAGAATAGGAATGAGCCCTAATGAATAGTCCCAAATTAAAATATGGCTAACTGATTACTCTGGCTTTTCAAAATGTCCTCTGTTCTGTCCTTTTTCTGCTTGAATGTTAGCTAGTGCTGTATTTTGCTCAGCAATGGTTGCATTTCAGTGATGGGTAGAGAATGACTTCTGTTTATGTGTTTAGGGCAGTTGGCCAAGTTTGTAGATCTTTCTAAGCAATCTTTCAGGCCAAAAAACTCCATTTAAATGCAAATAACTTTAAAAAAATGGGATTCCTATACAATTGTACAGTACACCTTTATAGAAAGTTTAAGGATTTAAATGGATACTGTCAAGGTGTCTTTTATAATATTTACACTCATTTTTCCCTCACATTGTTGTTCTTTTAACGGAAGTCTTTCCTACTGAGGACTAGATTCTGCCATCTTTATTCAGGTTAATGGAATCTTACTACACAAGTAAAGCCATTGATTTCAATGGGACTGCTCTTAGGACAAACTACTCTTCAAGTGCCTGTCATGGATAGTCTAAAAGGACACTTGGTCCTGCCATGAGTGTAGCGAACTGGAGTTGATGAGCTCTCATCGTCCCTTCCAGTTTCTATGATTCTATGATTCAGCATCTGTGATTTCTTCTCCTCCACCTTGTACATTTTTCTTATACGAGGATTGGTGGCACTGATATTATTTTACCAGGTGAAAGAACATTGAACTGTTTCTTTGGACCAAGGGAATATTGCCAAAAAACTACATGGAGTTTGAAAAGTGATGCAGAAAGAAATAGGAAAGTCACATATTGCTACCCCCTGTCTCTCTTTAGTAATGATTTACATGACAGCAATTGCCCAAGAAATTGCTTTGTTCTTATTGTGAAGCATTGCCTAGTTTACTGATAACAGTAATACAGTTAGCAGGAGAGCAAAGGCTAACAGACTAATCAAAGAGGGAAAAAATATGCAAAAGCAGATACAAGGTGCTAGGTCCCAAATACCACATATGAAATTTTAAACAAAGCATTTATAAAATGTTCATCTTTGCTCTGACCAGCTCCATGTGAATTTTTACATTTAATAAAAGAAAACAAACAAACCTCCAAACCTCCTCACTTAGTCATTCATCCCTGGTTAAACACAAAATACCAATGTCTGGCTTATGATGAGTTGTGTTGTGTCCAGAGATTTACTGGAGCTCCTGCTGAATTACAAGATCATGAAGCAATTCAAGCCAAAGGTAAAGGAAACTGTATGAGGCACAGAACTAAATAAGCTCTTTAAATGGACAGTTACCAATGCCCTGTTATGCCTGTTTGGAAATGGTCCAGAAACAATGTTTCAGATTAGGCTGCCTTGCATAAATATGACAACAAATTACTCTTTGAGGGCTTGTCAGGGAATGTTTAGGAAATTTCCACATAGCTTCTGAGGTACGTTAAACACCAGGCCTACAACCAAGCACCCCAAACACGATGTCTTCTGAACAATGAACTCTCATGTTAGTTCTCTCCCTCTCCCTGCTAATGAAGCAGGAACTAGGAAGTGGCCTATGTCTTAAGAAATACTGTTGCCCTGCATATCAATTGAAATGATTAATGTATGTAATTAAATCGTTATTCATTCACACAGTACTTTGAAGATGAAGACATATAAGGGTAAAAGAGGATCATAATTGTGAGATGCAATACAAACATAGCAACACTTTTCGGAAGTTTCAGGCTCACCAAACCCTCCTGTCCTGTGTGAAAGCGCATTCATTGCTCAGTGTTTATCCAACAAATACAGGTTTGCATCTTGGAATGCCATAGTCTGATCTGGCAATGAGAAGCTGTATCAAGAACCCAGTATAACCTTCCCCTCAATTCCTGGTGAATGTTCTGGAATCACTTGATTTTAGAGACGGCCTGAGCTGCAGATGCTGTGCTGAGTTACTCAGACCATCTGCAGGTTTACGGTTTTCCTTTGACGTTTAATATAGATACTTAGTGCCAGATTTAGGCTCAAGCCCCATAAGCCATGGCTTAGGGCTTCACATCATGAGGGGCCTCTAAATATGTCAGACATAACTAAGAAGAGTTATCATAATTGAAATTGATAATGCAAATAAATATTTTTGCAAGAGCCAAAGGGGAAGTCGTGTTAGTTTAGTTCCGTAAAACAAACAAACAAACAAACAAACAAACAAACAAACAAACAAACAAACAAGCAAGGAGTCTTGTTGCACTGAAAGACTAACAAATTTATTTTTTGCATGAACTTTTCTGGGAGAAAAATCCCACTTCGTCAGACCATGAAACTCATGCAAAAAAATAAATTTGTTAGTCTTTCAGGGCCACAGGACTCATTGTTTGTTTATTTTTGCAAGATGGTTTATTTAGTTTTTTGTTGCATCTTTGCCTATGCATATATGCAAATATAATGGTTTATCACTTATCTTTTCATTATCCTCTCTGTTAGAATGTAATACACTTTTTTCCCTTTATTTTTTATGGTATGGGGCCTCTGAATCTTGACATAGTTTAGGTCCTAGCATGTCTTAACCTGGCCCTCTATACACTGTAGGAAACAGCCACCTGCAAGGTGCTAAGCTCTCTCACCTTGATCTGCAAAGTCTCCAGTAGGACTGCTCATGAGTTTAAAGTTAAGCACCTGCTTTGCAGGATCAGCGCCACAGTGCTCAGTACCTTATAGAATCAAGCCTTCATTCCTGCTCTGCAGTCAATTACTCTAAACTTCAGGAGTATTTAAATCTGGAGTTGACTCAGGCCTATAGGATAAGTAGTCCTATGATTCTATTGTTTTACAAATATACACCATAAGCTATATGCCTGCACACACAAACAAACACACACGGACACGTTCGGATTTGGTAGTATTTTGTACTCACATTGTACTCACTTGGAAAGAGATGCAAGATAGGGGAATAAAATCTTTGGCATTCTCTGACTTATTTAAAAAAAAAAACCTGATTGTATTTTGGGGCTTTATCACAATTTATTTGCATATAGCACTTCCCAAGAAAGTTTGGCACCAATACAAGTAATGAATTCATACATTCTTTTGAGTGACCAAAGTGAACAGGAGCTCAGTTACTCTTATGCTTCTTTGAAGTTTGCCTTTTGTGGACAGAGCCATTTGCCTCAGCAGTTTGTGTAACTTGGTTTTCTGTGAAAGAGTGAAACCACAAAATCCATGGTGTTGGTAACTAATGATTGTAACTAAAGCTGTAAAGAGAGTCCTTTAGAAACACAATGGAATGTATTTGGCATGCAAACAGAAATGATGTGAGCAGAAGTAGATTTAAGCCCATGTCATTTGGGATTGTTCTGAGGCAGGGGTTACTATTCTAAATTCAAAAAAGAATCGGGGGCGGGGGGGGGGGGAGACCAAAGTAGAAGTGGATCTTCACAAACTGCATATCTGATTACCTTACCAAAATGAACAAACTCAAAAAAGCTGAACTTTAAGAATAAAGCAGTCTAGTTTTGCAGTGACTGATAAGATGAAACTGTTATGAATAAAGCAATCTGAGTTTTGAATATACTTAGAGCCCTGCTCTAGAGACAGAGAGAAAGTATGTTTTTGGTACCTTAACTGTAAATTCCAATATTTTCAAATGTTTGGGCTCATAACTCTTGATTTATTAGATGTATGTGTCTGACCAATAAGTTTTGACTATTAAATACTCCCAGTGAATGGATCATAATCTAAAAAGCAAGAGTTACGCCCTGAAATCATTCAGTGAATAATTTGCAATAAATGCCAAATGTAATTTAGAATAAATTCAAGAAAACTCATGAGCATTTTGGGCAATTTGTGACCAGAAAAAAAAGGTGAAATTTGTCAGCTAAACCATTCAATGGAAATAACTCTATTAGCTCTAGCTGAGACATATTGGTCAGATTGTGAATGTAGGGCATGGGATATTTGCATGCTGCCCATACTGTATTGTTCTGTGGGTGTAGGACTTCAGTTTGCAATGCTGCTTTCATGAGCACTAAATTCACTTAAAAATTAAACAGAGAAAAGAAATGGTCACTATAGATGGCTTCTGACTATTTTTTCTTAAGCAAAATCAAAAAAATGGCTCTCCAGTGGATATAAAGAATATCCATATTACTTTAATCTAAATACACCACATAGATTTGGGGGTGAAAACATCTTTCCAGCAAATTTTAAGAGGCAACTGGGAGAAATTAATGATTTTTTTTTATTCACGGTGAAATCCCAGTTCACTCTAGTCGTCATGGCAAGAGAATGACATTAGAGTGGATAAAGTGCACATATCGAAGAGGATGTGACCATACAAAGATTTATTTATTGTCTGCATCGGGTTAATTTAACTAATGCTATATTAGTTTGAGCTAGAAATCAGTAAGAGGGACGAAAAGGCCCTGACTATCTGAGTAACTAAATTACATCATAAGTGCTAGTCACAGCTAGAGCTCCTTAAATGAAATCACAATGTTGTCTCTCAGCTACTGTTCTCCCTTCCTCTAGCACAGGTCTGGCCTCTGCACCAGTCCAAATCAGACCATAATACTTTATAGAGCTCACTTCTATAATTGAGTAATTCACTTCTGCTGGATCTAAGCCCACTTAGACTGCAAGTTCTTTGAGGCAGGACTCTCTTACTGTGTGTACAGCACAGAGGGACATCAGTCTTGACTGAGGCTGTTTGATGTTACTGTAACACAAATAACAGATAATAGCTGTAATATTTGCTCCGGTATCTTATTTCCTACAAAAAGTGCAGACAGCTATGGTAGCTTCTTTGTTCAACATCAACCTCACATTACAGAAATATAGCCCCATTGATATGACATTAAAGAAGTTCCTCCAAACTTACATTGGTGAAACTTGAGTGCAGAAACCGAAACTCGCTCCTGCTCCCAAAAAAAGGAAGAGCAAGAATAACTGATCTAGAGAGAACAACAAGCAAGGACTCCTGTGGCACTTTTAAAGACTAACAAATGTAGTTATTGCATGAGCTTTTGTGGGAGAAAACCCCACTTCACCAGGTGCTTGAATATGGGCAATATACAGAATGGGAAGAAAATAAATGTAGAAAAGTGTAAGTTATAAGATCAGGTCAGAATGTTCCTATCCTCTGACTTAACACTTCCTGCATTTATTTCCTCCCATTCTGTAAATTCCCCCATCTTCAAGTGATTGACAAAGTGGGATTTTCTCCCATGAAAGCTCATGTAATAAATAAATTTGTTAGTCTTTAAAAGTAGCACAGAACTCCCTGTTTGTTTTTCTGAGCCAGACTAACAGGGCTACTTTTCTGGAATGGATCTAAAGCATCATATCCAGTTGATTGGTTCCTTTGGATAAGTAGCTCTTCACAATGTACAATGCCTCACTTGACCGCTAGCATACCCTGTGGGAAAAAATTCTTCTTACTTCCACATTAATGATAAAATCTACTCGGGGCACTGGACACCCTGGACTCAGTTTGTCTTTAACCTCCTGCCCTCACTTCCCTTATCCTGAACATCAGGAATACACACATTCACTTTCCTTTTCTTTGCACCCTCCTTTCACACACACACTGGCCCTCTCTAGTCTAAATACAGGCTGTGTTTATGTTTAAAAATGGATTCATTAGCATGTTGTAACAAAAACCTTTTGAAACACTATGCATATATTTAGTTTTAGACATATCCCCAGGTGGCCTGCTTCCAAGAAATAGGTGTTTTCCTTTTTTGAATCACTCACAAATTCAGTGTGAAATCATAAGTCACTGACACGTAAAACAGTTTGGAATAACTGAACCTTCATAGCAATTAATCCTACAATTAATATTCACATTCCAGACTTCCGCAAAGCTGGAAGAACGATAATTCTTAAAACCATGGAAGAGCTGCCAAACATCATTAGACCATAACAAGCACTAAACTTTCTCATTTTCTGCTTCTTGTTTCAAGATGTTAATTCCCTTTAAAGTTAAAACATGCAGTAGTTCTTTGAAGTCATAATAGTCATTGTTCTTAAGAATCTTGCCTACTCTCTCTAAATTACATTTTTTCCATTAAAAGTCAATTAGACATTGCAGTCTCCATTACTGCATTTCCACCTCAACTGTCCAGTGAGTTCCAGATAGTGGAAGCTGTTGGGATATCATGACACTCTTTATTTTTAACGGCTTTCCTGTCATTTTGTCAAGAAAAAATATCTGTGAAGCAATCGTGGGTGTCATATCATGTTGTGGTATCATTTCACATCAGTTAATCCAGTATTCCTAAATCTCTATACCTTTAAGATGTTGGTTCAGCATTATGGACCAAATGAAATGTGGAAATTGTGAGAATGTTTTACATTATAAAATGTAAAATTAAACACTTGCAATAGCATTCCATTGTTTTATCACTTTGCAATAAGCATAATGTTAATACCTAGAGCTTGTATTATGCTGTTTATCCATCGATCTCCGAGTGCTTTATAAACGAGGTCAGTATCATCGGGAACTGAGGCATCAGGAGGGAAGTGATTTGCCTACAGACACTCATCAGACTAGGGGCAGAATTGGGAACTGAATCCAGGATTCCCGAGACCCAGTCAAGTGTCCAAACAACAAAGTGCTTTATATTCCTTTTGCCTATGTTATTTTTACATTGATATTTTTGATGATATTGGAAATTTTCTCTCATTTTCTGCTTAGTTAAAAAGCCATTCTTGTTATAGATACATGACAAATGTACAGTATATATTACTAAAAGCTTCTGACTAACTCTAGGCATAAGTGAGAGGAAAATCAGGCCCAGGATCCTGATAGTTCATATTATTTGTCATATGATTAAAAATAATCTCTGGCTGGGTGAACTGTCATGAAAAAGACCAGAGTGCCACACTGACTTACACTGAAAGGGAGGAGTGTCATTTTAGCTATAAAACTGGATGCACACATCAGGAGAGAACAATATGGAATCACTTTCATCTGATGACACAAAGGATATTGGTCTCAAATTGCCAGTCTCATTTTGATTCCAAGTAGCTGGGCCAGCTGAGTTGTCTCCAGCTGACTGATTCCTATATCTTTTAGCAGTTGGAATTGTTTCATGCCTCTTAAATAACAGAAAATTAGTATGGTGAGTAAGTTAAGAATTGTTACATTGCAAATACCTGACCATTACAACCAAGGAAATTCTTCTCTGGCAATTGATGTGTGAGCTGAAGAAACAGATGCAAGTCAATGCAGGGGAGTATAGATAGTTTAAAACAGCTGAGATTTATGGTATATTGACCAATAATTAATAATGACATGATTCAGGCTGGGCCAAAACAATGAGGGAGCACGGTAGCATTTAAATTAATAAATAACTTTACTTTCACATGACCCGAGGTGACTGAAAGTCACTTTCCTATTTCCCCCACAAGACAAGGGGGAGATTTTCTGAGCTCTTGTACTCCTGCTGAACTTGGAGCTATGTTAGCCTGGGCTTCATTCAGTCACTTCAGCATTAGTTGTCCTCTGTCAGGATCCTCAAAGAAAAAAGCTATTAAAATACTGCAAATCATAAACCTGGAATAATGAGTGATAGCGACAGTGTCCCTTTCACCAGGCAGGCAGAGGAAATAGAAAAACAATAAGGAGTTGTGTGGCACTTTAAGACTAACAGATTTATTTTTTGCATGAGCTTTTGTGGGAGAAAATCCCACTTTGTCAGATGCTTCAAAAATAAGTGAACTTACAGAATGGAATGAAACTAATTGCAAGGGGGTGTAAAACATAGGATCAGGTCATGCAGTAACAGCAAATCAGAGCAGTTTTCAGGCTCAAACCATGGGAAGCCTGAAGTCAAATTACCCTTTGTAATGGGAAAAGAACCCATAGTCTCGATTAAGTCCTGCTTTCACAGAATTTAGCTTGCATGTTAATTTGAGTTCAGCTGTTTCTCTTTGAAGTCTTGATGTCCCAGCTACATCTCTAACGACAGTTGTTAACAAATCAGTCATCGAGTGATTAGGCAGATGGAAGTGCTCAGCAACTGGTTTCTTTGTTCTTTGATTTCTGATATCAGCTCTGTGCTCATTCAGCCTTTTACGCAGCGATCTTCCTGTTTGTCCAATATATAAGGTGTTGGGGGCATTTCTTGCACATGATGGCATAGACCACATTAGCAGATGAGCAGGTAAATGAGCCTTTGAATGGAGTAGCAGGCTTGATTAGGACCTATGATGGTATCTGTTGTGCAGATATGTGGGCTGACTTGGCAGTGTGGTTTGTTGCAGAGGTGTGTGCCTGCTTCAATGTTTCTGTGGTTAGATCTGTAGTTGCTGGTGAGAATCTGTTTAAGATTAGGGGGCTGCCTATAAGCAAGGAGTGGTCTGTCTCCTAGCGCTTGAGAGAGAGAGGGATCATCTTTTAGAATAGGCTGTAGGTCCTTTATGATCTTTTGCAGAGGTCTGACTTGGGGGTTGTATGTGGTGACTAGTGGTGTTCTGTTGCTTTCTTTCTTGGGCCTCTCCTGTAGTAGATGACTTCGGGGAACCCGTCTAGCTCTGTCAATTTGTTTTCTTACTTCCCCAGGTGGGTACTGTAGTTTCAAGAATGCTTGATAGAGATCCTCAAGATGTCTGTCTCTGTCTGAGGGATCAGAGCAGATGCGATTATATCTTAGGGCTTGGCTGTAGACAATGGATCATGTGAAGGCTCATTTACCAGCTCATCTACTAATGTGGTCTATGCCATCATGTGCAAGAAATGCCCCAACACCTTATATATTGGACAAACAGGAAGATTGCTGCGTAAGAGGCTGAATGAGCACAGAGCTGATATCAGAAATCAAAGAACAAAGAAACCAGTTGCTGAGCACTTCCATCTGCCTAATCACTCGATGACTGATTTGTTAACGACTGTCGTTAGAGATGTACCTGGGACATCAAAACTTCAAAGAGAAACAGCTGAACTCAAATTAATATGCAAGCTAAATTCTGTGAAAGCAGGACTTAATTGAGACTATGGGTTCTTTTCCCATTACAAAGGGTAATTTGACTTCAGGCTTCCCATGGTTTGAGCCTGAAAACTGCTCTGATTTGCTGTTACTGTATGACCTGATCCTATGTTTTACGCCCCCTTGCATTTAGTTTCATTCCTTTCTGTAAGTTCACCCATCTTCGAAGCATCTGAGGAAGTGGGATCTTCTCCCATGAAAGCTCATGCAAAAAATAAATCTGTTAGTCTTAAAGTGCCACACAACTCCTTGTTGTTTTTTTACTGGACTAGACTAACACGGCTATCCCTTCTGAAATTGACAAGAGGAAATAGAAACCTGCAGGCAGATTGAGACAGGGGGAACAGAAGAATGCTGCATCAGGACTCTTTTCATCAGGTCCTATAGATAGAAGCCCCTTGGTAGGTTCAGTCTCTACAGCTGGGAGAGAGAGAGCAGAGGGATGGTAAGCCTTTAAGACATAAGTTTTCCTCCAACCCCATATTAATGTGGGCTCTTTGTGGGTCTTGGGAATCATCTGATTCTATAGGTCAAACACCTGTTGCTTACACAAAAGAAATATGTGTGAGGGGGAGAAGTCCTATTTCTAAAGGACAATTTGGAGGGAAAACTGCAAATGCAAATACAGGGAACTTCCGGACCCCAAAAAGGGCACAGCAAGCATAAAGGACAGCATGGTTCTATACCGTGAACAACAACTGTGCAATGCACACATGAAAGTTATGCAAAATCTTATGCAGGCAAGTGCATTTATAGCCAAGTGCAATCGGCTCTTCCTTGTAAGCAACCGTATTCCTATGATATGTTGGTTTAATGCCCTTTGCTCTATATTTCTCCTTTTGGATTTTTTTTTTAAAATCAGTCTTGTCCACCAAATTATCCTCTGAGTATAAGCTGGCTTTGGGTTTCTCTCCCACTTATACAGCATTTATACCATTATAGGTTCTTTGGTTAAGTCTACCTGAAAACCATCTTTTAATTCCCTGAACAAACTTCAGATAAAACTTAAGAAACAATCACCACCCTTTTAATCATTTTTGGAATCAGGCTGTTTTTAAACAGTTCTCTTCTGATCTTTCTAGGAGTGAGTCTGGCAATATCTCTAGCAAATTGAATTAGGTCACTTTAATTCTTGGAATATATCTCCTGATTGGATTTCACTTTATAGGAATAAAATTCTCAAACTCTGAGGGTATCCAGCTGGTTACTATGTACTAGCTTCATGCGTCATCCTGACAGCACCTCCCTGGGACAGCATGAAGTCAGCTGGGTTGTCAGTTGTTATTTGATCTGGGTTATGGTGAATGATTTCCCAGGTTGCCTCTTTCTTAAGTGTTAACTTTCTGGTGGTGGCATCAGTAAAGTTAGTTTCATAAGAAAATATGGTCTCATTCTCTTCCCTATGTTTATTTCAATTTAAGTGCTGACAATCTGCTCAGTGCTGTATTAGACACAAAACAAGGACAGTCCCTCCCGAGAGGAGCTTATTACAGTCTGTGGCCCAATATGGAACACAACATGGATTCTGAAGATTTTTTTTAAAATTATGGACTTTTAATGACATATTGGGGACCAAATGCTGCCTGAGCTCACTACTGGGGTAAGGTGGTGACCATTTGTGTAGCAATAGAGCGAGATTCCACAGTTAGTGCTCAAGAGTGCGCTCGGCAGGAGGATATGTTAATGTCAGGCCAGCAAGTTGCTGGCCTCAGGGCATTTGGTGTCAAGGCCCAGGCACCTGTTTTGGTGGCTCTGTAATTGCAGCACATGCTAGGTGAGGGCGTATCTTGCTCCTTGTTAAAGATACAGTAAGGTGTATCCAGTGTAACTTTCCATTAACAACTCTGAGGCTATGTCTACACTAGCCAGTTAGTCCATGTCTACACTAGGCTTTGCCTAGTTCAAACTCAAAACTTTTTTAAAGTTCAAACTAAGCAAAACTGAGTCCAAACTAAAAAGTTCAACTGGTTAGTCCAGACTAAGCACTTAGTTCAAACTTTAAGTTCAAGCTAGTGCAATATAGAAACAGACTAATGGCTTAGTTTGAACTTTTTTAGTTTGAACTAAGACATTAGTTCGAACTAGCCATGCTTACTAGTTCGCAGTAAAAAGTTAATTCAAACTAGGATGTGCTGCTAGATCAAACTAAAAAGTTATGGTTAGTCCAAACTAGAATGAAGCTGGTTTGGACTAACCTTGGGCTTTTTTAGTTTGGACTAGTAAGTCCAGACTAAAAAAGTAGATGTGGAGATAGCCTGACTGCCCTGACCCATGCTGAATTGAGGCTCTGGAACTCTCTCTCCAAGCCAGGTCCATGTGTGTAAATGAAAAAAAGTAACAGTTAGCATGTAATCCAACATAGTCCATCATTGATCTCTTCTCCACTGGAAAGTTAACCTGCAAGGCCCTGGTCCTCTGCTGGCACTCTTGTGTCCGAGTGGGGCACTGGGGTCAGAAGCAGAGAAAACAATAGAATAATCAACCTGAACCTTTGTCAGAACTTGAATCAAATTGGTTTTGAGCTTCAAAATTGTTTCACTAATGACTTCTTCCATTATATTTAATTTCAATGTTCCCTCACACTTCTTAGGCCTGGTCTACACTGCTATGCTGGGTCCAGAAGAGATACGCCAGGTATGTATGGTAGAATGCATTTTTCCTGGTGACTGACTTTCCCTGTCTTACCATGACATCCTCACTGGGTTGTGCTAACAGATGCAGCATTACTTTTTTCCAGGGGGGTTGAGTTACTTCATTGAACAGAGAGCACTTCCAGGGTCAATTGAGCGAATCTGCACTGGACACTCAGTCTAGCCCACTGTGTCAATCTGTAGAAACTAACATCACAATTTCAGTGTAAACAAGTCCTTATTCACTGTCCGTCATAAGAGAAAGTCTGGATTTATCATGAAGCTGTTCCCAGGAGTTCCCCATCTCAGCTCCCCAGTCAGGTCTTTATCAAAAATGAACCTTTTGAGATTCATCAATTATATTACAATTTTAGACCATAATCCTGCATGTTCTGATCTGTACCCTCAAGCAGAGCTCACTGCAGAACAGGGTCCTTAATCCCTTTTCTCACGTTCTCCAAACCCTATCAACTACCATCTTTTCCCTCAGTCCAATCCGCAAAGGACCTATATTTTGGTAACTCTCTTGAGCAGTTTATATTAAAACACATATGCTTACCATTAATTTAAAAAGAGATAACATATAAATTCCACATCATCAGTATTTTAGTTAAAGCATTTTCCTCACCATGTTCTATTTTGAGGTGTTCGGTAGCATCTCCCCAGCTTGCACTGTTATTTAGTCTCTTGTCGTAATGCTCTGGATTATGCACTGCAGTACAACAGCATCTGCCCAGCTGAGACTCTAGGAGATTGTATCCAATATTTAGAGCAAGCTACTCAGCAAGAGTACAAAGAAATGGCTTTAAATTCATGGGGGAATTGCATATCGCTGTGACAAGCTATATTTGCAAGTTAATCTAGGTGCTTGGGTCACACGCTTTATTACATTTTTACCCCACAGACAATGTGGAGAATAAATAGGGGGATGTCCTTCAGTTTATAGGGTATTTAGAACTTGTATGTTCTAGAGACATCAGCTGTTACCTGAAGCTTTCTAATTTTACTCTGCATAATGACCTTCTAGCAGAGGAATAGGATCTACTCAGAATTCCTTGTAGTACCGTTACAGATTTCATTTGCTTGTAAATTTAGGCAAGTGGGGCATGTATTAGATGCCAAAATGTTCTATGCCACTGCCTATCTGCTATACAATCGACAGGACAGGCTCTGACACAGAAGTATTCATTTCTGCCCGCTTGGCCTAAAAAACAGAATTATATTATATTTTTGTCATTTAAAAGAAATGAATCAATAAACCCGAGTGACTTGTAGCTGTATAATAGATGCAAACTACAGATAGGACGGGCCACAAAATTCCTGCTCTTTCTGAGAATCTATTTCACCATTGCTCATTGGACTCATCTCTCTTAACAGAGTTGGATAAAGAGGGCAGCTGGTTTGGTTTTGATCTTTAGTTTCCTGTAACACCACGCTAGCTGGCTACAGCTCTAATTTCTTTACATCAAAGATGGTCTTCCTCTCCCCCCTTTCTCACTTTTCACATCTGATTTTTTTCTAGGTGTGGAGAGACTGATTTGCACAGATGACAGGATAGATTAGTGAGAAGCCTATGCAGGGGTACACCGCAAGTGTCCCTCTGCCCTTTGTATAGTTGTATAAAGACTTCCTATAATAGTAGCTCCTGCACTCACTATTTCTGGGTTGCAATTTGTTTGCACGCTGCTGCTCCCCTGCCAAAAAGAGAGCAACGGGGAGCAAAGCTTTAGTGCTACTCCTTTCAACCACTGCGAGCTGGTGCACTACAAAAGGCAACTTGCAAACTGCAGGGACTAGCTGGTAATTCTGCAAAAAGCAGCTTTGCAGGGAGTGGTGCCTGCCTGCCTCTCTGTCTCGAGTGTTCCTCATGGGTGCTGTGACTCCACATGTATCTCATGAAGAACAATGGTATACATGAGATGTGATCTAACATATACTGGGTTGAGTTCTTAGTGGCAAATAACCCAAACACTCATGAGAAAGGTAATTCCAATTTGGATTTAAAGATTCCATGCTTCCCAAGAGGCATCTTAAATTAATGTGAAAACCTGATTGTTGAAAGATTTTCATACACAATTACCTCTGACCTAATGGAATATAACTGTAGCTCATGTTAAAAAACAGCAGTAGAGTGGAGATGGGCACTATTCACCAACAGATGCTTCTTCAAATATACTGGTGCTCACAGAGGCCAGTGGTAATGGGGCTCATAAATGCTGACCACTGTTGGAAATGTAACATAAATTTTGGAAATGCTACTGCATCAAGGATTTCTGCTATGAGGTCATTGAAGAAGACCAATGTGGTATTGGATGCTAAGTTGGAGCCCTCTCACATAGCATTTGTTCTTGGATGTTTTATTCCTGTTACATGGACGGATGTGGTAACAAGGTGGCATACTCTCAACTTTCAGCCTTAATAACTAAAAAGCTAATCCTGCAAAAATGGAAAAAGTCATTCCTCATCAAACATCGATGTCTAGTTGATATGGCTGGCCTTGCAGCTAATAAACAACTGTAAAAGGGGAATGGTTAAAAATTTGAAACTATGTGGGCTAATGTTTTAGAGGTCCATAACTAAAGCTGTCCTACAACAGCCTCTGCTATAGATAGATCCAGGTTCATAAACAGATTGGGTTTTATTTATGACCTCTACAGTCTAGCGTTGTGTCCATGATCTGAGACTGCTAATTATACACTTCTATTAAACTCCATGTCGTTTCTTGTGATTTGGATTAAATACAATTGGAATATAACTGTACAACTCATGTTACTTGTGGCCTAATCTTACTGTGGATAATCTTAGATCCCCAATGGTCAATGTATGACCAATCACCTTTTCACTTTTATTCTCCATTCAGAAACTAGTGGTGGTTCCAAGGAGAATTGCAAAACCAACCCCCCAGAAACATTCACTAAATTTGAATCTAGGCTGCCTGCAAATTATGAAGGGGAAAGAAAATGGTTTTAAAGAACAGAGTTTGGCTTTTTAGCTTTAGGGAATTGTGTTTTCTCTATTTTTTTAGCATTTTAAAGCAAGAAGGGGCCATGCACAAATCATTCAAGAATATATTGTTCCCTAGTTATTCAATGGTATGATTTGATGGTGTCTAATACTACCCCCCACTGCCAGTAATACAAATATGCATACTGGACTGTCCTTCTGAGAACAGTGCATAAAGAGAAGCCTTTCCTTGACAAAAAACAGGGGAGTCCCTGTCTGCTGATTTTTGCTACCAGTAACTTCTGAAGTGAAGGAAAAAAGGGAAGCTGGAGGTTCTCTTGCTAACCTGACATCCTTCAGTAAGAGATAATAAGAATGAATGCTATTCCATTAATTTAACCTTTTCTGGTGAAAAATATCTTAGCTATAACTTTTGTTATAAATAAACATAAATATATCTCCGATATACATCTAGTATGGTGTGTCTCCATTTTGCCTAAGCAAACTTCCTCATCATCTGCATCTTATGGAGGCCAAATCCTAAAGAACTGGAGTTTTGCCTCAGTAAAAACTGAGTAAGAGTTCCAAGCTTTGGCCCAATATTTAGAGGTATCAGAAGTATTGTTTCTTCCATTTCACAGATGGGGAGCAAAGCTTAAAAAACCCCTGAAACCATTAAGATCACAGGCAACTTGGCATGGTATTAGTAATGATAAGTACTGCCTAGTGCCCAGTCCTAGTCTGGGTATCGTAGTCATCCCTTCGACCTCAGACTTTCCATCTCTGGTTACCTCTCTTTTATTTCTAAGCGGGTCTAAGTCTCTCAGAGGCAGCCTGGTGCTAGCTCTTCTGAAAAAGAATTATTGCTCCCTTCAAGTCCCAAGTTCTTCTGTCCATTCCTTCTTTTCTTATTGTTTTATGGCTCAGCATGTAAGGCTGTGACTGCAACTGACTGCAGTTTTTGCATAATCAAAATCTATATCCACTTACTCTATCCTGTATTCTTAAAAAGGCACAGCAATGTTTTTTTAATGCTACCCCATTTTCCTGGTATTCTTGTCAATCCTTTCAGATTATATTCTTTCACCTTGAGGTGTCTCTACTCTTCATAAAGAATCCATCTTTCTGTATACTTTTCCCTGAATTGCCATAGCAGATGTCCAACTATTTCTTTAACTTTGCATATTTCACACAACCGATCACTGTGTGCACTTAGTAGATATAAAATACTGTTTGGGCCACACTGACCTTCTTCAGTCATAGCTGTGAAGTATAACGTTATCCTCAAGTTTAGAACATATTTCACAACACTTTCATCTTTTTTTTCCCCCTCTTGGTCTATATTCTTGCCATTCTTTCTTATATAACAGTTTTTTGAGGTCTTGTGTACTCAGAGGGATCTTTATATTAACTGCCTCATTTTTTATGGCTCCCTTCCCCCCTGCTTTATTTGTCACTTCATTGCTAGATATCCTAATGTGCCGGAACCTGCACTGTTACTCTGTGTACACCTACACTGTACCATCACCATAGGAAAGAACACTATTTCATTGATTGCTTTTCGAGGTTCCCGTTTTGATCACCATTGTAATTTGTACCCAATAGAGAGAATTAGATGGGATAGCAGCTATAGTTAGATGTACATCCCTTATCCAGGTCAATGACAATGGCACGTCTACTAATTTGGCTGCCATAATGGCCACAAAATTGATTAGTCTCAGGCATCTTAATTCCAAATTCAGGGCTACAAAAGGCAATTCCCACTCTATCAGTACTGTCATCTTTAGATCTATCAGTATAGATTTGCTAATTCTGACCCCATTTGCCATATATAAACTCAAATTTTATTTGTCATGTGTTACAGTTCTCTTCTTTTTGTTTTATAGTATAATTCTAAATGAACAACTGGAGAGAGAACCATCAAGTTGTAGTTTAACTGCTCTTAATTCGAGATTTTAATCTCTTCCAGCCCTTCCTTTTCCCTTATGTCTTTTACCTACTTTTTGACCATGTTAGCATGTGGGAGTTTGTGGCATCCAGTTACATCATGTCCATTTAATTCTTGGCAGTCCTTGTATAGTTGTTTTCTACTCTTTTATTTACTATTTCCATTAACTTTAGATCAAAAGGGTAACTTCATCCTTAAATCTAGAGGCCTTTCTCTGGTAGCTAACTATATCACAAACAATGGCATCATAATACTTACACCTTATATTACCACAAAGCTTGGGGTTTGTATCAGCTCTAATTTAAGTATTGGTTTAGATTTTAGAAACTGAATTGAAGGTTGGCATCCCTCATCTATAGCTGATCTTATTTGTTTTCTAATGACATATTTTTATCTGCACCCTAACTGTTCCCAGCAGTACTTTTATTCTGTTTTTATGTTCAGTCGTGATGTCATGTATTTGACCTTTCAAAGTTTGTTTGGTAACAAATATACTTCTTATGAATGTAAAATTTTGAACTACTTGAATTTTCTCTGCATAGAGAAGTAGAGTCCATTCTTCTTCAATCTTTCTTTTTTGTGAAGAACATTCCCTCTATTTTAGCAAGTGAGAACTTAAATTCACAAGTATTTCCTCATTAGTAAGTTTATAAATATTTAACTAAGCCATCCTCACACTGATTTGTGTCTCTCACTCACAAGAACATTCTTCCTCTTATTCTAGTAAGTTTATACAGCAAGTCTTCCACCCATACAATATCATGAATATTTTCAATGTCTGAAAATACATATCATAAACTCTGTTTGTCATGTTTTTTGGTATTTCTAGTTCAAATCTTTTGCAGTATAATCAACTGCATATATACCTTACTTGATACTACTTTGTTCATAGTTTATAGTTTCATTTTTTTCCAGATTTGCTACTAACCACTCATTTATCATTCTTTCCTTAATTTTGCCCACTCACAGTGTGTGGGAAATAGGTATATGTGCTTTGGGTCTTGTGTGTAATTTGCCACGTTTTCCTGTCATTATAAGCCCACTTGTTTCCATTGTGCTGGTAGTATTCCTTTCTCCCATAAATTATTGTATAGTGTCATTAAAACCATTAAGTTCCCTTCTGGTAGATACTTAATCAGTATGGTACATATGCTGTCTTTTCCTGTAGCTGTTCTCTTGTCTAAAACTTTTTTGAGTTCTTCTATGCGGAAATTTACATTCAGTGTATCATCTTTATATTCTACCCAGTTATTTGGGAGCTCACGAATTTTCTTCATGAAACATACTTTTTTTGTTCACAAACTTCTTTGATTTCTATCACTACTAACTTTTTGGAACTCTTTGTCTAAAATATCCACATTTTCTTAATTTAGACCTTTCAATTTGATCATTTACTATAAGATCTGCTATAAATTTGTTTTTACTCCATTTCCTGTTAATTTTTAAACTTGTTTATATAACTCTGAAACCTTGGAATCTTTGGTCATTTTTCCATAATACTTTCTCCAAGGCTTTCTCCCTTGTTCTTTTCTTTTTAATAAGTCTTCAAGAAACCATTTTACATCTTGTATACTTCATTAAGTCCTTTTGCTTTTCTTTCTTTCTTTCTTGAAACATTTTTGAGATTGTGGCAATTCAATAGCTTAAATATAGCTTAGCTGGCTGTTGCTACATCTCTCTTTCTCTTTATTATCATGCAATTCCACTAAATTATCACATACAATTGGTACTTAGATATTCATCATATTTACTTTTGCTTCAAGAGCCCCAAATTCACTTTTTACAGTTCCAGAAAGGGATTCCTTCAGTGTTTTCAGTATTCTCTTAGCCTTGATATTTAAATAACTTAGAGAACTGATAACTTTCATAGACTCTAAGGTCAGAAGGGACCAATATGATCATCTAGTCTGACCTCCCGCACACTACAGGCCATAAAACCTCACTGGCCCACTCCTACAATGAACCTCAGACCCATAACTGAGCTATTAAAGTCCTCAAATCATGATTTAAAGACTTTAATACAGAGAATCAACCAGCAAGTGAGCCATGCCCAATGCTACAGAGGAAGGCAAAAACCCCCCAGTGCCCAAGCCAATCTGCCCTGGGGGAAAATTCCTTCCCGACCCCAAATATGGCGATCAGTTAAACCCTGAGCATGAGGACAAGTCCACAACAGCCAGTCAAGAAGAACTTCTCTGTAATAACTCAGAACCCACTCAATCTAATGCCCCTGCCCAGGTCACTATCATACCCATCACCACTAGTAAAAGACAGACAATGGCCAAACTACACTGTCCATCATATCATTCCCTCCATAAACTTATCAAGCTCAGTTTTGAAGGCACCTAAGGTTTTTGCCCCCACCACTTCCCTTGGTAGACTATTCCAGAACTTTACTCCTCTGATGGTTAGGAATCTGCGTCTAATTTCAAGCCTAAATTTTCTGAGGGACAGTTTGGATCCATTTGTTCTTGTGTCCACATTGGCGCTGTACTCAAATAATTCCTCTCCCTCCCTTGTATTTATCCCTCTAATGTATTTATAAAGAGCAAGCATATCTCCTCTCAGCCTTCTTTTGAAGAGACTAAACAAACCAAGCTCTTTAATTTGTCTCTCATAGGCAAGATTTTCCATTCCATGAATCATCCTTGTAGCCCTTCATTGCACCTGTTACAGTTTGACTTCATCTTTCTTAAACATGGGTGACCACAACTGTATACAATACTCCAAGTGAGGTCACACCAGTGCCTAGTATAACGGTACTAATGCCTCCCTATTTCTACTGGAAATACCCCTTCTGATGCACCCTAGGACTGCATTAGCTTTCTTCACTGCCACATCGCACTGTTAGAGAAATTTTTGTTTCTTTTGAACAACAGTGAGTCCCGGTAGGTCTCCCCAAACGCTTGAGTATCTGTCACCTCAGGCCAGCCTGGTTTAGAACAAATGGCAGGCATATATCTTAAGTTAACAATGCAGGTTTATTAAGGGAAGGGACAGAGGAAAACTATCAAGAGTATACTATTATAATAAATACTAATGGAACATTTTAAACAACTAACAGGTAAGTATGAATAAAGATGTATAGGAACTCCAAAACCCTTGGATTTGGCAACCGGAAAATTCCCCTTCACCTGTGCTCCAGACTATGCACAGTATCCAATTACAGTAATGGTGAAGAACTTAAACTTAAACCAGATAAATACTTTAAGTTGCCCCACCCATATATAAATACAGTTAAACAGTTACTAATACAATTACCTTTCCCAT
This sequence comes from Podocnemis expansa, assembly GCA_007922195.1. Classification (NCBI taxonomy): domain Eukaryota; kingdom Metazoa; phylum Chordata; order Testudines; family Podocnemididae; genus Podocnemis; species Podocnemis expansa. Next base: position 35,290,943 of record ML681981.1, read on the forward strand.
AAACATCTCAAGAGCATACAGGCAAGTATGTAGGTGATAAAACCACCTTTTTCCTGTACCCAGAATTCAGCAGGATGACTGGAACCACCACCTTTAACCCAACCTAAGCAAGAGGTCCTCCCAGACTGCCCTGAGCAGTAAAATTCCCCAAATCCCCTGAGAGGCTTGACAGCTTCTAAAGCTGGAACCCCGGTCTCTGCTCACAATTCGATGTCCTCCTCCCCTCAGCCTGTAACAGAGACGATGGAGAGGTCCCTTGATGCTTTGATCCAGGGAAACAGCCACAGTCCAGACTTGGGGATGTCTTCTTCTGGGATTCTTCCACCAGGACTTAACAAAAAAGTCTATTCACCCCTAAATAATGTCCTCTGTGACAGGGCCTTTAGGGGCATCAGGCAGATCCCTGGATCCTGTCCCTTCAGAGACTTAAGTGGTCCTCCTCTGTCCTCTTCTGCTTTCAAGGCTCCAGGAGAGGTGACAAAATGTCTGAGGCACCCTGATTGACTGGGAACCAAGCGCTCAGCTCCAGTTTCAGTCTAGTCACACTGTCTGAACCTCCTTAAAGGAGCTTGTCCAAATACATACACTATCCCAAGGCTCACTATTGGTAAGGCCCAAGCCAAGGCTGTACCTAAACCAAAAGCCCCTGGCTAAGCTCCTGGCTAAGCATACACTCTGCAAGGTGTGATGCAGCTGACAGGATCAGCCCTCACAGCATTCTGGACCCTGGCTGAGGCATGCAGCGAAGCCCCAATTTTGGCACCAATTCCCCTTAAATACCTCGTCCTAGGCCAATCAACACTGTGCCTTTTCGCACCGAAAAATCTCTCCCTTTCTCTTAAATGTGGAATCTTCTCGAAGGGGAAGCCCACGTCATCCCTCAGTCCCTATCTCTGCCTGTCTCTGGGCAGGCTTGCAGCGCTTGGCCAGCTGCCAAGTTCTCTCTTATCTACTACATTATACGCCAACACTCTAAAATCACACTGACAGAGCCTATTCATGTACAATGCTACACAGATTCCTTAGTTAACAGCTTGTGTCACCTCCTGCTGGGGAGGAACAGTACTGAGTAACCCCTACCCCTTATAACATACTCTAAATCATGCAGAATATACAGACAATCATGCAGTATATATATATAAAAGCCGGTATGTTACTATACTAACAGGGGATTTAAAAGCAATAAACTGTAAAAATCCTCTACGTTCCCCTCCTTGATGCCCCAAAGCATAGCTACTGGAGGCGTCACATCTCAATCACCCAGGATTTTACAGTTTTTGAAGTTTCACCTTAAGCTAGACTGTAAGTAGGGTCAAATACACTATAATTCCTACCTGAATTACCATCGTGATGGAAGGCAATGTACTGCCTTTCCAACTCCACCACCCATCACTACCCCTTTGGGTAAGTACCCTCTGCATGTCCTGAATTTCACTGACAGAATGTTTAACAATGAAGAGCATCCTATCGGCACTTTGCTTAAGCTCTTCCAAATGCTGAAGGAGGTTGGGGGTGCTCTACCAACTGTCTTAAGGCTTCGACATTCAGACCCAGAGTTACTGGCTCCAGACTTTTGATGAGATTGTAATCAAATTTGATAGCTCTCATGTTATGCCTTCTAGTATGGTAAGTTAACTCACAACCAGACAACTCCAATATCCCACAGATACAAAGATTTTCAGAGAATATGCTTTATATCATGCGTTTGGTCAACCTTATTCCAGGGGCACCAACTCCGTAATCAGAAACAATTCTCTTTATTTTCTAAGACAGTCTCGTTGGGACTTGAAATCCTTTCTCCATGATACATGCAAACACCCTCATTTGGGTCAAAATATGCGTCAACATGTTCCTTGGATGGAAATTCACATATATATATATCCCGTCTCCCCTTCTAGGAAACACTCCTCCAAGGAAATCACCACCCATTTGTTTTGCCTCATAAATGCCCATTTAGGGATGTTAACAGGGAATAAAGTGGTTTTGTTAGTGTTGAGGACCAGAGGAACAACTGGATAAACCCTTTCTATCACTGCTTCCTTCACCGTTAACAAGTATGCTGTAGCTCAATTGTACCTTTCTGAATACGTAAAATTCAGGAGTTTCCACCATTGTGCATTATCAGTCTCAAATCTGGAAGCAGCATGATTCTTAATTACTTGTCTCATCTCTGGGGGAATTTCACCCCTGAGAGCGTCCCTTATTATTCCTTGCCTGGCCATCTGAAGCTACAGCTGTGCCTGAATGCAGGCTAGAGCCAGGGATACATTAGTGTGAAATCCCACTAAAGCTCTGTAAAGCAACATATCTCCATACCTTAAAGTACTCCAGAGCTCTCTTAAAACTGTAGTTGTTTTAATCTGAGTCTCAGCAAGGTTCATTAGTGCATCTGGCAAGGATGCTGTCACCTTCACTAAATTCCCTCTAAGGCTGGCCAATTTCTGAGACATAGCTGTCTGGCTCATAGTTTTGTATATACCCAGACCACTCCAGCCCCACCCAATAGACTAGCAGACACATCTCTACTTCGTCTAAGGGGAATTTGTCAGAAGACTCTTTTGCCTATGGTGATGTTCACCCAGGCTTTCCACCCCTGAATGTTAGCTCGTGTATAAGGTTCACAACAGGTTTGATAAGTGGCAATATCTGAATGGAGATCTAGTGTTACTTTCTTTAAGGTCCATACCAGGTTTACAAGAACTTCCTTGGGTTCCAATGCATTTACTACTACTGCTCCAACCTTCTTGACCAGTGGAGTGCCCACAACACGGACATGTTGGTGTCTCTCTAACCCGAAATCACCTAGGGCCCACCATTCTCCATCATCCTCGAGAGATGCTGTTACAGAAATAAGTTTCACACCAACTTCTGATAGAAATATCAGGTTTGTCACAGAACTCATTAGATGTGACCGCAAGGTGCGGTACATTGATGGCCCTCCTCGCACATTCGACTGGCTGAATGGCTAACCTAACTGGAGTCATGACAATCATTGCCACACTTTCAGCCACCACACTGACCCCCATAACTACAGTGATGTTGGTTGCTGTGCCTACCCTAGCCAATGTTGCAAAGATGGCTTGTAAGAAAACACAAGCCGCTTCTGCTTCCATCAGGACTAACTCACAATGGGCTAACATCACCACGAGGGTCTCTTCAGACTTCCTAGTCACATCTATTCGAGGACTTGTATATGTGGGCCATAACAACTCCCCCTTTGTTCTTTAAACTTACAGAGGGGCTCAGCTCTCCTATTTTAAAATTCAAAAAATGTTTTTCGCTAAGGACCTCTTTCCGTAACAGGAAGCACGACCACTGGAATGGTACATGTGGAGATCTACACATCCTTCGGTAATACTTGAGGCTGGATAGATTTTGCCGTGATGCGTCTTCCATTCCTTCACATAGGCATTAGTATCCCAACACCGCACATATTAGCTATTCCTTATAACAAACAACATCATATAGTTACACAAGCACATAATCATTAATATACATAGGCATGCGGCAATTGATGGACTCCTTTGGCAATTCATAATCACTGGAAGGAGGAGAGAGAGACATAATTAAACACAACATCATGATTCATTATAGGCCCTCCATGATTTTAACTGGGAACTATGAAACCATTTGTAGTTCTGTTTACCCTTGCTGGTGGCAATCTGACACTGAAACTGTAAACCCCGCCTTATTGCAAATAAGAACTGGTCCCACCCATCTGGGACTCAGTGAATGTCCAGACTCTGAAAAATATTTGTAGAGGACCTTATCCCCTATCTGCCACTCCACCACCTTCCACTTTTCCATTAGTTTTTTACTGAGACCTTTGATTTTTCTACCCATCTGAGCAGCCACTGTCAGTTGTGTTTCATGGATCCTTTCCAGTAGGCCCTCTATATATTCATGAAGCTTAACAGGCCATTGCATGTCATCAGGTGGTGCCCCTCCTTCCACCCACCAATGCTCAGGAAGCCTCATTTTGCGGCCCGTGAAGAGTTCATGGGGAGTAAACCCATGTACCCCCACAGTTGATCTTATGGCCATCAGGACAAGCGGAAGCTTGAGATCCCAGTCTCTCCCTGAGATTCCTACAATCTTATGTAGAGAGGTTTTGATGGTCCTATTGGACCTTTCCATCAACCCTGACACCTGTGGGTGGCCAGCGATGTGCCAACACTGACGAATGCCAAGTGCTGTACATAGATGTTTCACCACCACCCCAACAAAATGAGGTCCCTGGTCTGAGTCAATCACCTCCGACAAGCCATACCTAGAGAAGACCTCATTGACCAATACGCATGTGGTGGTTAGCACTGTGTTATTAACAGTGGGCACCACCTCCACTCATCTACTAAAAGAGTCAACCACAACCAGGACATATTGTCTTGCCCTTAATGCACCACCCAGCTGTAGTGCTCAGTTCTAGCCAAAAGAGCCTCGATACTCTTATTCTGTGCTTGCCGTTGGCTGATGTCAAGTATATCATTTGAGTCCCTGGCCTTGGGTTTAATGGCACTTACTGGGACTACTATGTCATCTGAACTCATCCAAACGGCATCAGGACCCAAACCCACGGCCTGCTTAGCAAGTTGATCTACTTGGGCATTGAGGCATGACCAAAGCTCATTAGCCTTGGTATGAACTTTCACCTTTCCCAAGAAGGTCTTGCCTGTTCTTGACTTGCCTGGCTCCCATAGATGCCAGAGGTACTTGGCATGTGCAACATGTTTGCCATCGCCTCTGGTCAAATTCCTAGAAAGCCACACTGGCATCCAATCAGTGAGTGCCTTGAGCACCCACTCCAAATCTGTGATGATAATCACATCTTTGTCTATGCCAATATGGCTAAGAACTGCCAGAATGGCCACGCTCTCAGCTGTCCAAGAAGAGGCAGGGATGACTGTGCCCTGAAGAACCTCCCCTCCTGGATACTTAATGGCAGCTTATCCAGCTTTTTGGGTCCGTTCCACATAATGGCAACTGCCATCAGTAGCCCACAGCTGCTCAATCTGCAAGTCGTTACCCTCCTTCATGGAAATTACAGTAAAGGGTGATTTTTCCAGAGGTCCTACCTCCTGAGGCAAGGGACATTCATGGTCTGCTCCCTCACACATTAAAGCATACAGTGCTAGCTCATGGCTTCGAGAGCTGTCCAGGGTGACCTCTTGATTGACTAAAGTCAATGACCAATTGACAATTCTAGGATTGCTGACACTGCCCTCATTGATCTTGCCAGACACCAGATAGTGTATTGGCTTATGGATGGACTTAACCACAATGGGAGACAAACCAATGATGTACTCCCACCCAGTGTGACACCACCCATACCAACGCCAGGACTTCTCTCTCACAAGGTGAGAAGTGTCTCTCCACCTCAGAGAGGAGTCAAAAACCGTATGCTATCACCCATTCTCCGATTTCAAGATCTTGGGATAAAATAGCTCTGATGGCATCTGGAACTACTGTGAGCCTGATGATAAAAGGCTTCCCCTCCTCCGGGAAGGCTAAAGCAGGAGCCCTTATGAAGGCCTCTTTAAGTCCAGTAAAAGCCTGTATTTCATCCTGCCCCCAACTCCATTCCACCCCTTTCTTCAAACATCAGTAAAGGGGCCTTGCCAACACTGCGTAGTTTTCTATAAAATCATGAGAAAACCCGATGAGGCTCAGGAAGGAATGTAAGGTTGACACATCCTGAGGTACGGGGAGCTGTGAAATAAACTCAACCTGCTTTCGGTCCACTGTACATCCATTGTTGCTTATGGTGACCCCCAAATAGGTGACTGTCTGTTGGGGTACCTGGGCCTTCCTTGGATTTATAAAAAATCCAGTCTTTCCTATCCTATCTAGGACTTGATCAAGGAGTTTTATGCCCTCCTCTCAAGTCTGAGCAGCCAAAAGAATAACATAGACACATGAGAGAACCTGTTGGGTATCAGGGAGATCCTCCCACATTCTAACAACCTCCCTATGGCATAAGCTAGGGGCGTTGTGAAGATTCTGTGGAAGGCAACAGAATGTCTGCTGTTTTCCATCAAACATAAAAGCTAGCTTGTGTTTGTCTCTGGAGTCTACTGGTATACTGAAAAAGGCATTTGTCAAACCAAGGACAGAATACCATTTAGCACCCCCCTGAATGGTGGCCATCGCATTGTGGAAGTTGGCCACTGCCGGTGCCATCTGCGGAGTAACCTTATTGAGACCCCGATAATCCACCTTGAGTCTTCACGATATGCCGTCCGACTTGTGGATGGGCCATATCGGGGAGTTACATAGACTGTCACAATCCTCAATGACTCCCTGATCCTGGAGAGCCTGGATAGTTTCTTGCAGTGCAACCTCCGCCTGGGGTGGATACCAATATTGCTGGATCAGTTTAGGATCCGGTCCAGGGATCCTAACCGTTGTTTGCACTCTGCCACACTGCAGCTTGTTCTGGGTGAAAACAAGTGTGTGGTTTTTCATAACAGGGGCTACATCAGGCTCCCACTGGGGAATTTCTAAGGCCTCAGAGGCCTTAAGGGCACTTCCTCTAAAGGCACTGGAGATCACGGCAGGCTCTACTCCTGCCCCACAGCATCTAAGGATGCAGTTCAGCAGATCAACTATCACTCCGATTTTGCAGAGGATGTCAATCCCCACGATACCGCTACCATCCAAATGCTGGAACCTGAATTCTCCCTTGCACCTAGCCAGTCCTATTCTTCAAGTCAGGCTCCCAGTGAAGGGGGTCCACCCCTTCAGGCCATTAAATCCTTCCAGGGACTTATGTGTCTCAATTGGAATCTTTTCAAAAAGACAACTCTCGCTCACATCTAAGAGTGAGATGGCTGCACCAGTGTTGATCAAACATTTCTGACTGAACTACCCTGGCTACCATGATGTTGCATGTTGGTCGTCTCCACCTATCATATTCTATTGGGGCAGCCTCCACCAGGGACGACCGAGAGGCTGGGCATCCTCATTCTTGAGCCTCCGGGCACTGCTTGCCTGAATCGTCACCCCTTTCATAAGAGGCCAAATGTGCCATGAGCTCCACAGTACTGAGCCAATCCATATCTTTAGGGCATTCCAATTTCAGGAGTTTTTTCCAAATAATGCTTCGAAGGATGCAATTATCACTGTTTTCATGGAGTCGGCAGCAAGCGGCACCATCCGACTCCTCTCCCTCCTTAACCTGGTTGCTAGGACGTCTTCCCTGCTGCCTACTCCTCTGGTTGGGACTCCTGTTCCCCGACTCCTCCTTGATCGCTCGGACAGGCTTAATGTTATTAGCCTTCGTGTCCCGATCAACTTGGGGTGCCTGCTTACCCAGGGTAAGCAGCCCGAAGGAGCTCAAAGGCTCCTCTACTTTTATCTTTTAGCTCATGGACCGCGAGTCCCTCAGAATTCACGTTTCTTATTGCTAACCGGAGCATTGGCTGTAAGGCTTTCAGGAGTTCCATTTTAAACTCCACCGAATTGGTGTTTTTTAACCAGCTAACAAGTGTAACAGTCACTTACGGCTAGTGTATTTCTCCAGCGGCTCCTCCGCTTTCTGCCTTTCCATATAATACTGGCCAAGGATGTTCTCACTGGGGAGATAAAAATGGTATAACCTCTTGAAGAGCTCATTAAAGTCTGAGATGGTACATAATTTAACACCGGTCGGCAGTGCGGAGAAATTGTCTGGGGGCATACACTCCCTGGCGAGGGCAACAGTGTCCTCTAGAGTCACGGTCTGAAGCTCGTCCACCCATGAAAGCCAGTCCAACACCGTTTCCTGATTAAGGGAACCCAGCACCTTCCCCATAGCCCGAGCCTGCTCCGGAGAATAAAACCTTGAACTCTCGCCAAATCAGTCAGCTGGTTGTCTCCATGTTGCACTGTTGTCTCAGTGACTGGGAGAACTGGTGTTGCCACTACAGGCTCTAACTGAGCATTTGCAAGCTTTAGCAAATCCTCCAAGCTAGATTTCCTGGAGCCAGCCCGATTTTGGACTGGAGAGTTCAGAGGTGAACTGAGGGAACTCTCACTAGACTCTGTTGTGATCGAGCTACCACTATGTCACCTCTGGCGACAGTTCCGAGGAGCCCCTTTTATCTCCTGCAATTTCTTTTCTAGACCCTCGATTTTCTGGTGACATCCAGAGTGGTCAATGTTGTCCTGCGGTATATGCCTAATCTCATGGACCATGCAGGTGACTGTGGCATTAGCTTCTTCCAGCTCCCTGGAAACCTGGTTGAGGGCTTTCTGACTCTTATGGAGCTCAGAGGACAGTTCCTCAACTTGCACTTCAAGCTGGTTTATGAGGGAAGTCTTATTGGTGAGGTCTACCTCATACTTCTTCTCCTTCCGCAGCCACTCTTGGCTGTCCTCTTCCCCCATAACCTGCACCATGGCTAATTCCTTCTCCTCCTTAGGGTTGCCTCTCAAAGAGAGGACTTGCTCGCCCAAATCACTGGCCACTCGGTCGAGCTCCTTAGCCACGGCATACAAGCTGTAGAGAAGAGCTCTCTTCCACTCCTTCCTCGTGGGGCGGAGTCTAGGATTTTTAAGGCCTCTGCCCCAATGAACTGCTGAGGTAACCAAGGGTCCTTGACATGACCAAATTCTTCGATCGCAGCCTCCAGAGTTTCTTTCTGGTCCCTGCGGACCCAACCCCTGCATTCCGAAATGTTTCCGGGACACGGCCATTACACATCCCTCCTAGACTCTGAAATTTGTTGTAAACTCGGTTGGTCTTTTGGGGACAGTCTCCTGCCTGGCTTGCCACAGCACTGGCTACTCATTGTCATGCTGTGATCAACCAGTACGCCCAGGTCCTTCTCCTTCCCTGTCACTTCCAGCTGATGCATTCCCAACTTATATGAAAAATTCCTGTTATTTGTCCCTAAGTGCATGACCTTGCACTTCCCATTGTTGAATTTCATCCTATTTCTAATGCTCCACTTTACAAGGTCATCCAAATCATTCTGTATGCTATCCCAATCCTCCTCTGTATTGGCAATACCTCCCAGCTTGGTGTTGTCTGCATACTTAATTAGCACATTCCCACTTTTTGTGCCAAGGTCAGTAACAAAAAGGTTGAATAAGATGGGTCCCAGGACTGCTCCTTGGGGAACTCCACTAGTAACCTCCTTCCAGCTGGACAGTTCACCTTTCACTATGACCCTCTGTGATCTCCCTTGTAACCAGTTCTTTATCCACCTTTCTGTTTTCATATTAATCCCCATCTTACCCAATTTAACTAATAATTTCTTGTGTGGAACTGTATCAAATGCCTTGATGAAATCTAAGTAAATTAGGTCCACCACATTCCCTTTATCCAAAAAAACTGTTATCTTCTCAAAAAAGGAGATCAGGTTGGTTTGGCATGATGTACCTTTTGTAAAGCCGTGTTGTATTTTATCAGAGTTACCATTCTCCTCAATATCCTTAAGTACCTTCTCCTTCAAAATTTTCTCCAAGACGTTGCATACTGCTAAGATCAAACTAACAGGCCTGTAGTTACCTGGATCACTTTTATTCCCTTTCCTGAAAACAGGCATTACATTAGTAATTCTCCAGTCATGAGGTACAACCCCTGTGTTCATTGATACTTTAAAAATCCATGCTAATGGACTGGCAATTTCATGTGCAAGTTCCTTCAAAATTCTAGGATGGAGATTATCCGGACCCCCTGATTTAGTTCCATTAAGCATCAGAAGCTTGGCTTCCACCTCAGACATGGTAATTTCCACTTCTACAGTCTCATTCACATTAGCTGCGCAACCTCTGTCCCCAATCTCACCATCACCCTCATTAAAGACAGAGGCAAAGAACTTATTTAGATATTCAGCCATGCCTAGATTATCCTTGATCTCTATCCCATCTTCAGTGTATAGCGGTCCAACTTCATCCTTCTGTGTTTTCTTTCTATTTATATGGCTGAAGAACCTTTTACTATTGGTAAGACCTTTGCAAGGTCTAACTCTCCTTAGCTTTTGGTCTTCCCTCACTTGATCCCTACATGCTCTGACCTAAAAAAGGTAGCTTTCCTTTCCTATCCCTCCCATCTTCCACTCCTTGTAGGCCTTGTGTTTCCTCCTAATCGCCCATCTAAGATGTACATTCATCCAGCTTGGTGTAGAACCATTGCCTGAAAAATTTTTCCTCTTCTTTGGAATGCAGGCTTCAGTTCCTGCAGCTTTGTCTTGAAGCAGTTCCAAGCATCCTCAATGTTCATATCCATGAATTCTTTGGTCCAGACCACTTCCCTAGCTACTTCCCTTTATTTTTTGAAGTTAGCCCTTTTGAAGTCAAAGACTCTGGTCACAGATTTATTTTTGCTTACCCTTCCATTCAGTTTAAATTGGATTAGCTCATGGTCACTAGAACCTAGGTTGTCCCCCACAACTAATTCCTCTATGAGGTCCTCACTACTGACTAATACCAAATGTAAGATCATGTCTCCTTTTGTTGGTTTGGAAATTGCTTGATGGAAAAATTTGTCTGGTATCACCTCCAAGAAATCTGGGCCCTTTTATTGCTGCTAGCGCATATCCTGCAGTCTATATCTGGGAAGTTAAAATCTCCCATAATCACACAGTTCCCAGTAGTTTTTACTTCCTTAAAGAATTCTCTATCCATGTTCAAATCAGATCCCAGCGATCTGTAACACACCCCAAGCACTAATCCAGGAGAAACTTTAGTAGCCTTCTTCTCCAATGTGATTTTGAGTCAGATAGACTCTGTCCTGCTAATTTCATCACTCTGAATTTCTTTGAACTCTATTGCATCATTGATATACAATGCCACACTGCCATCTTTGCCATTACATCTGTCTTTTCTAAAGAGTATATAGCCTTCAATGCCTGTACACCAGTCGTGACTACTATTCCACCATGTTCCTGTTATCCCTATAATATCCAGTTTCAATTCCTCTACCAGTATTTCCAGTTCCTCCATTTTATTACCTAGGCTTCTTGCATTGGTATATAAATATTTTCGCTTTTGCTGCTTGGCTTTGCTCACATTCTTTACCCGATGTGGCCTTTTTTTACTACTGCCAACATTGTCCACCACCCAGTATTTGTGCTTCCCTCCTTTCTAACATCCATACTGCCTCCCACATCTTTGTCTTTTCTGAATTCAGTTTCCTGTCTCTCAATGCTAGTATCAGGTGTAGAGATTATCCCAGCATCTCCCAACCATCTCCCCACACTCCCTAGTTTAAAGCTTTCTTAATCAGTTGAGCTAGCTTCCCTCCCAGAAGTCTGTTTCCCTCCCTCCTCAGTTGAAGTCCATCCCAAGCAAACAGTCTTCTGTCCATGAACGCCTCCCAGTGCTCATACGGCAGCAGGGCAAGCTGGAGGACCCCCAGTCCCCTCTGGCTCCTGACTTGCAGCCAGAGCCAGAAAAGCTGGCGGGGCAGCCATGGTTCCCCCCTGACTGCCCCGCCACCACGGCAGTGGGGCAAGCAGTTGGGGAAACTCTGCCCCCCCCCTTGTTGCTGGCAATTGCCCTTGCCCAGCCAGTGGGCTGGGGGACCTGCCCCCCTCCCGGGTGCTTTTCCCCCTCCCTGGCTCTCTAGATGAGAGCCAGGCAGGGGATTGGGTGGCAACATGGCCCACCAGGGGGCCATGATGCCACACCTCCCAGGTTGCCCCTCTGCTGAATCGAAATAGCATGTCCTCACACAGGGCATGCTATTTCCATTGGAGGGGCTTGCTTTATTTCGAATTAATTTTTTTAAATGTGAAATAAGCCATACACTTGCCTTTTCCTGGAACAGTGTGCTTCTCCAGTCTATCCCCAATTCTCTCTGACCGGGAGTCATGATGTCTACAGCTGCTGTTCACAATCCTCTGCATCGACTCCTGAATGCTCCCTGGGCTCTTATTTATCTCCCGTGGCTCAATTCCCCTTTGAATGGGACTAGCTGCTTTCCTCTTCTTCCTCACACTCCCACCTTCAGTGTTCACCTCCTGGACTCCTTCATTTGCTAATTCAGCAAGCCTGTTACTGAGTTCTATTTCACCTTCACTAGCTGGTCTTTTTCTCTGCCGCCTTCTCACAGTCATGTGTTTCCACTGCTCATTTTCCTCACCTAGCAATCTTCCCTCAGAATTGGTTGCTCCTGTTTCCATCTGCAGCTCTGAGTTTTTGTCTCCAGCCTCGCCAGTTCTCTGCTCCATCAACTGTTCAAACTCCCTTCTAAACTCAACCATAGTTGCCACCTGCATCTCCAACCCTCGGATTTTCTCCTCCAACAGCTCTATGAGGCGGCACTTTAACAAAATTCTTTGGGGTTATACCCTCCAAGATAATGTACATCCCACAGCTTCCACAATCTCTCATCTTCATTGTTTCTTCCCTGTTGGAGTGACTTCTGCTGCTACCTCCATCTCTGCCATAAGTCTGTCTTTCTGCCTCCAAACTCACCCAACAAACTCCCCTGTTCCAGTCCTGTTGCCTGCTCCTGGTGCTTCTGTGCCATCTTCTTTAGAGATTTCCCAGCTGCATGTATTTCCTGTGTTACTTGTTGTGATTCCCAGATCTAAACATGAAAAAGTTCAATTCACCTAATTAAACTTAGTAGGTGGTCTCTTATTTAGCAATACTAGATTTTGCTTTTGCCATTGTAATCAATTTTCCCACTTTCCCCTAATTCATTAAGGCTATTATTATCTCTATAAATACTGTATGGATTTTTGACTCTCTTAATTAGCTATTCTAGTTCTACACTTCTTAGGGGTTTGTTTTATGTTGATAGCAAGTATTAGATTTATATAAAAACATTATTTTGCCTGAACAAACAAGGAGTCCTGTGGCACTTTAAAGACTAAAAAATTCATTTATAGCATGAACTTTCATGGGAAAATAGCCTACTTCTTCAGATGCATAGAAGAACTTATTTGGAACTTATTCTGTCTGGGACTCTCAACAGTGTTGTACTCAAAACGTAAGTTCTGTATGTCTATTTTGGTGTAACTAAGACCTTTCTTTATAAATAGACTCCTTCCCTTCTTGTTATTTTTCTGTCATGTGTGATTACAACATATCTAGGAAGTCTGAATTTAAGTTTCTTTAGTAACTGTATTTCCTGTTCATGTCAAGATTAGTTTTCTATTTCAAAAACAAGTTTCTTTGCTTTCAAGCTGTACGTCTTCTTTCCCCTTTCTGTCTGTCCTTCACTGAATAGCATTATGTTGTATCTGTAGCTCCTCCAGCCCCCAATGGCACTTTCCTCCTTCTTCACTTTGCTCTGTAAACATCATTTGGTAGCTTGTACATAGAATATATTATGGACAGGGCTGGCTTGATCCATAAGCAAAAAGCCAGTGGCTTGGGGTACCACTGCCTTAGGGGTGGCCGCAGTGCCGTGCCGGGGCAGAGCAGCCCAGCACAGAAGTGAGACCTGCATTCTCACCTCTCCCCAAGCTGGCCACTCTGTCCCTGGGGACAGAGCAGGCCAGTTCATGGGGCGGGCTCTGCTTTCTTGTGCTGCTTCTGGGCTGGCCCTCCCCACCTACGGAGGAACAGCTGTCCAAGGGGAGGGGTTGCAGAAGGGAGCTATGCCTCTGGCCTGGCTCACTCCAACCCTGGGCCAGCTGTTGTCTGCCCTGGGAGCAGGGCGAGCCGGCTAGAGCAGAGGCTGGGTTCCACCACCCTTCCCTCCCCCCACACACGGGGGGGTGTGTGTGTGTGTCATAAAACCAAAAACTGGCTGAGGGTGCCACAGTCCCTTGAGCTGGCCCTGGTTATGGATGGTTTTAATATTCTGGATCTCTTTAGCTCATTCCACCACCGTGTATCTTTTGTAAACTGCATTGTGCTTATCCTCACAATAGTTGAATTTCATTTCTGTCCTTTCCATATAGTTCTCATATGAGTACTCTCCTCCACATTCACCACAACTCATTTTCCCTTACAGACAGCCACCACATGTCCAAGCCTTTGACATTTATAACAAAGGGGCCAGGATAAGTGGTTTAACTCAGAAGTGTCGATAATGTTTTATTGGATTTCTAAATGTGAGTTGAGCAGTTGTGGATAGTTTGTATTCTCTTTTCCAGCTAATCAGTTACTTAACAAATAGTCCTTGGTCCTCACCTAAAGCCTTTTTAATTTCATCTTCAATCATTCCTGCTGGAATCCCATACATTACCTTGTTTTTGTCACATATTTGGATAGGTAGTTTTAAGAAGTTTCTCAGCCTGTTCCTCATGTGTTGATTCTACCAAGAAATCTCTGCCCTGCATTCTCTTAGCTCTTAACAGATCTCTGACATTTCGCCAAATCCATTCCAGTGATTTCAACAGATTAACATCTCCTCTCTTTACATATTCAGCTGGTGATTTGACAATTACAAAGTGTCATTCCTTTTCCTTCCTCTCTTTTCAATCCCTATCTGCTCCCTCTTCTTCAGATAGACATTTCTATTATTTTTTTTCTTCTTGGTTCTAAACAAAAGCCATTCCTTATCTCTTGCTTCAGTTCCTGTAATTCCTAACAGAACTTCCAGCCTTTCCCTCTCACCCTATAGTTTCAGATCTGGTCAGTCGACCCAGCAGATCCACATCTCTATCCTAATTTGCTCAGCCTATGCAGCAGCCAGCCCCCAGAGCATAGCCCAGCTAGCCCTGTCCCTTCTCCACCTTTTGTATTCGGGCTTGTCTACGTTAGCTACAGCACCTGGGCATGCGTCCCTTCATAACTGGCAATTTTACAGCTGTTTTGTAGACTCCAACATGCTGAACCTGGCATTGAATCAAGATTTCCACAGTACAGTGCATTACCTTCAAGACCATTCTTCCATCTATGAAAAGTGCCAGCTTATTTGATCCCTGGTGGCTTGGAGGATCTGCCTTGAGGAGCTGCACCCATGAAAAATGACACTAGTCTCCCCCTCAACTGAAGCGAAAGGCCACAAAAATACAGAAATGAACTAATGCCTGGGAAGAAAAAAACAGCAGTGGGATTAGGTCAAAGGAGGACTCTTGAATGAGAGCATTCAAGAGAACTCGACACAACTGCTTTGAGAAAGTGTTAAGGGGGTCAATGAACTCCACCAACAGGTGGGCTGAAAATAAAAATTTGGTGGAAAATGCCCCACTGTCACAGACAGACCTCCTCCTCCATCCAAATTCTCCATCCTGGAGTGATGCAAATGAAGGATGACAGTTTGGCGGTCCTGGAGACTGCAAGCTTCTGTTTATCTATAGACTGATGTAGTGAAAGTTTCTGGGCACTGTCCTGTTTAAGATGCTTAAATTTTGACCTTAGAGAAAGTTCATTGTCTCCATGTACTTTGAAGTCTTAGCTCCTCAGTTGAGACTCCTTAGGATGCTAATTAGCAACACCTATGCTGCTGCTTTTTGTGGTATAGACACATTTCCACTAGGAATCAGGGTTAGACCACTTCACACAACTCTTTTCACATAAGCAGCTGAACACTCAGGCACTTCTTGTAGCTTTTCTGATTCATGAACTGGATTTGAACTAGTGACCTGAAGGTGAAAAGTGCCATATTCCATGTCTTGTTCTCTGAGATCTCCATTTGCTCACAGTCATATTTTATATTGCCTGGGCTTTCGGAGTCCATGCAGTATTTCTGTCCACATTGGTTTGTGGTCATAATGCATTACATCCTTTTGCAGAAATAAGATAAACATTTACCATACAAAAGATCTAATCCATTGCTTGTAAAATATTTGTTTTTACAGCATAACAACTGTGGCAGGGTTACCCCTCCTGGGGTCTGGCCAAACAGTCACAACATCTCCCCTGGCAGTAGCAGCCTGTGGCCAATCTGTCCCAGTCCAGGTAGGTCTTTCAGGTGTCTTTCCTGGGCATCCCTTCACCCTCTCAGGGCCTGCAGGGTAGGTCTTGGTTTTGGGCCTGTGAGGCACCCTCCTCCCCTTCCTTCTAGCTAACCCAGGGTCCCAGGTAACACCTTCTGATCCCTTCAGGGTTATATAGATGTGAACACTAACCCAAAGGTATTAGCTCTGTCAGATCCCCTTCTAGTAGTCTAGGATCTGGTCTCCATCTTCTCTCTGAGGCAAGGGAGAAACTGCTCCCTCCTCAGCCTGGGGCAGTTTCCAGCCTAGTGGCAGCTTCAGTCCTTCCCCCTTTCCTTCTGGCAGAAGCAGCTTTTGTAGGCCTGGGGCAGCCCTTAATTGCATCCAGGCGCCTCTAACTGGCCTGTAGTAACCTTTTCTCTACAGACAGGGAAAAGGGCCTTTAACAGCCTAGGGCTCACCTCTCAGCCCTGGCACCCCCTCCTGCAGGCCTGCTCCCCTGAAGAATTTGCCCCCACAGCCCCCAAACATTGGGGAGGAAGGTATAGATGGGGACAGGGGCAAGGGTGCGGGGGGGAGACAAGTAATGGGGAGGGCAGGGGACAGTGGCAAGGGTTGGGGAAAGCTGGCAGACCACTCCCCCCTGCTAAGCTGCAGGCTGAGGAGGAGGATGCTTGGGAGAAAGGGGTAGGGCTTGTATGGGGCAGGAAGGGGGCCGGCTTCTCCAGCTGCACTTAGGAGAACTGGTTACTAGGGTGTTCCAGGGGAAAGGGAAAAAAAAAAACTAAGTGATTAGGGCCACGCAAGGGCTAGCTTCTCCTGGCTGGGGGTGGGGTCAAGGGAACTGCAGATGGGGCAGGGAGGCAGTGAGGGCTGCAGGGCGGGGCCAGGGAAGGGTGGGTCAAACAGCCTTCTGGGCTGGGGTGGGGCAAGGGAACTCAACAAACTGAAGGGCCAGGGGAGGGCCTGTGGGGGATAGGGGCACTGAACCAGCTGGAGGGCAACGGCAAGTGAGGGGGGGGAGCCCTCCAGCCACTGGGGGCTGGGGAAAAAGTTGGGGGGGAGGGGCTGGGCTATGGGACAGGGGAGCTGCTGCTGGGAGGAGCTCTGTGGTCCCTGCTGCTCAAACAATGCAGGAATGTTCCAAAACTTTGGGAGCCTGCTGCCTTCTTGAGCGAGGGGAGGCCAGGCAAGCAGCAGCTGGGCGCAATGGTGGTAATGTTCAGTTTCTCAGTCTCTTGGAGCTTACCCCCAGCTGCAAGCAACAGTGTCCCAGTTCCTTGGAGGCCTCCCCTCAGTGGTGGTGGTAGGTTCTTCTTGCATGGGCAGGAGGCTCCAGCTGGCAGCAGGGACTGGCTGGCTGGCAGGAGAGATGGTCTTCTCCTGGTGGTAGTGGTAGTGGTGTTCTTTCTTCTCTACCTCCCCTCACTCCCCACAGGGCAGGGGGGTGGGAGGGAGGCCAGCCAGCCAGCCAGCAGCAGCAGCAGCAGAGGAGGTAACAAAAACAGCACAAAGTGGTGGTAGGAACAGTAGGAGCAGGTCCAAGTGGAGGTAGAGCAGGAACAGGAACACCAGGAGCAGGAGAAGCAAGTCCAGGAGCAGGGAAGGCAGGAACAGGTCTTCTTCTCTTCTTGTGAGAGAAAATGAGGCTGGGGGAGAGGTGTGGATGGGACTGGGGAATTCTCCATGTCCCTAGGTAAGGGACAATCAGGAGAGGAGACTGGACAGGTGGGCAGGGCCAGGGAGTAAGAGGGGAGGTAGGAGGGGCTAGGGAAAACCTCTCCTCCTGCTAAGCTGTGGGCTGTAAAAACCAGCAGAAAAAGGCAGGCAAGGGCCCTGCCATCGCCATGGCCACATCATCGGCCGCAGCCCCCTCGTCCCCTGTCCTTCCCTCCACCAGCTCTGGGGGGTATCCCTGCTCCCAGGGTGTACGCCCAGGTGGCTGCCACCCCTCCACCCACTGCCATGCCATCAGCCCCAGCCACCTCCTTGCCTTCCACCTCAGGTGGCCGGGGCCCCTTCTCCACCTTAACCAGGAGACACGGGGTCCGTTGTCTCCTGGTGACCGCCTCCCCACACATAGAGACCTATGTGTGGGCGATGGTGAGGGTGGTGGGGCCCTCGGCCATCATGGTGGCCTCTAAGATGAACGGGAAGATTGTATTCTTCCTGGCATTGGAGACTGCCACGCAGGAGGCGGTGGTGAAGGGCCTGGCAGTGGGGGGCACCTACGTCCCCGTGGAGCCCCTGGAGGACCTGGGTGTACGGGTGGTCCTCACTTCCGTCCCGCCCTTCCTCCCCAACTCTGCTTTGCTTCCAATCCCCTCCACCCTGGGGAAGCTGATATCCACCATCAGCCCTCTCCCACTGGGCTGTAAGGACCCCACCCTCCGTCACGTCCTGTCCTTCCAACGGCAGGTGCAGATCCAACTGCCGCCGGCGGGGGCGCATGACGGAGTGGGTTTCGAGGGGTCCTTCTTAGTGCCCCATCAAGGGCCACTTTTTAGAATCCATTATTCCTCAGGGGAAGCTCAGTGCTTCCTTTGTAGGGCCACGGGGCACGTCCGGAGGGACTAACTCCTGGTCCACCACGGAGAGGAAGAAACCGGGCCCCCCAAGGCAGCAAAGGACACCAGCCGCAACATTGCCGGTGACCCTAATCCTCCAGCCACTGGAGTGGCCCCTCCTCCTCCTCCTCCTACTACCCCTCAACAATCTGGGCCTTTGGAGGAGAGAGGGGAAAAGGTGGCTGGACCTCAGCAGGGAGAGGGCTCACCCCAAGGGTAGGGTTCCCATCCCCCTGTCACTCTGCCCTTGTCCCCTTCCCCCCTGGCACCTTTGCCCTTGCCGCCTGCCTCTGCCTCCTTTGCTGGCCAGCCCTCCACCGCCACCTCGGAGGCCTGAGTCCTTGTCATGGGGAAGTGTGGCAAGCGCTGGAAGGTCCAGGTCCTCCCCGCCACGTCGGATGGGGAGGAGGCTCCCTGAAAGTCATCACGGGGGGCTGATGGTGCTGGAAAAATCTGTCAATGGACCTTCCGTCCTGCTCCCCGACAAGACCCAGCGGAAGGTCCCAGCCGAGGAGATGCCTGGTCGAGGGGAGCCGCACCCCGGTGGTCTATCACAGGGGTGCGGCTCCCCTCGACCGGGCATCTCCTCGGCCAGGACCGAGGAGATGACCACCGGGGTTCCCACCCTTTTCTCCGCCCCCGCTCCTGACACAGTCCCTGCCCCAGCTACCACCCTGCCTGCTGTCATCCCAACCCCCGCCCTAGACCCCTTCCCTGTTCCTGCCCCCACCGGGACCATGACTTTTCCCTTCTCCACCACTAACTCCCGGGGGGGGGGTGGCATTCGTGGCCCCTACCCTGGCCGGGGCTGCAGGTCTCCCTCCATCGCCTTTCCCCCTCATGCCGGGGGCCACGCTGGACAACGTGGTGCCTCCATCGTCAGCACTGCAACGGGGCTCCCTGCCCTGTCTGTTCATCCCGGCAGGCAGTGGGGCTGACATGGGGGCCTGCTTGGAGGACGGCCCGAGGCCTTCCGCCCCGGACCCCCTGGCACTGCGGGGCGAGCTCTGCGCCTTCCTAGTTGACACTCGTGGGGCCAGGAATCAGGTGCAGCTTGCCTTGCAGCATTGGGGGAGCTTCCACCTCATCCTCCAGACCGTGAGTGCCATCCTGAAGGAGGGAAAGGGGACTGGGAGGCAGGATGCTGCAGCCTATCAGAAGGCCCGCATCTTCCGTGACTCCCTCATGGCCTTCGGGGTGGGTCACGGATTGCTCTGTGGCCTGATGGAGGCCCAAGGCATTCCTGCTGCTCCTGTGGATCCCCCCCACCCCAGCCCTCCTCATGGCTCCTACCACCTTCGCTACCTTGAACACCAGGGGCTGTAGGATGGGTCTCCTCAAGACCCACGTGCTCTGCTTCCTTCAGGAGGGGGGCTACTCTGTGGTGTTACTGCAGGAGATCCACATGGATGCAGCCACCGAGGTCAGCTGGCAGCTGGAATGGGGGAACGGGGTGTTCATGAGCCATCTGTCCACCCACTCTGGCGGTGTGGCCGCTCCCGTTCTCCCCCGACCTACAGCCCAAGGTGCTGGGGGCAGTTGAGGTTGTGCTGGGCCGCCTGTTTCACCGCTGGGTCTGTATGGAGGGGCTAGCATTGACCTTGGTCAACGTCTATGCCCTGACATCGGGCCCAGAGCGGATGCCCTTCTTTCGGCAGGCGGCTGCCTTCCTTGACACTTTAGATCCACAGGAGTGCCTGGTCCTGGGTGGGGATTTTAACATCACCCTCGAGGACTGGGACCGCTCTGGGACTGAGCAGTACCAGGCTGCTGCAGACGTCCTCTGGGAGCTGATGGACCGTCACTCCCTGGTGGACGTCTGGTGCAACCACCACCCGGATGACGAGGTCACCTTCACCTTTGTCCAGGTGGGGGAAGATCAGTCACAGCACTCCCGGTTGGACCGCATCTATCTGTCCCATCACCATCTCGCACGAGCCCATTCCTCCAGCATTAGGTTGGCCCCCTTCTTGGATCACCACGTGGTGACTGTGATGGCCTCTTTCTCGGCGGAGAGACTGGGGCCGGCCTACTGGCACTTCAACAACAGCCTGGTGGAGGATGTGGGCTTCATGGTGGCCTTCCGGGAGTTCTGGATAGCCTGGCTGGAGCAAAGGCCCGCCTTTCCCTTGGTGCAGCATTGGTGGGACACGGGGAAAGTGCACACCTGGCTCTTCTACTGCGAGTACATGCAGGGGGCCAGCCGGCAGAGGGATGCGGTGATAGAGCAGCTGGAGTGGGAGGTCTTAGAGCTGGAGAGGCATCTGGCTGCCAGCCCTGAGGAGCCATCCTTCTGTGGAGAATGCTGGGAGAAGCAGGAGGAGCTCCAGGCCCTCGAGGACCTTTGGGCCTGGGGAGTCTTCATTTGATCCCACACCCACCTCCTTCAGTAGATGGACCATGGCTCCCGCTTCTTCTATGCCCTGGAGAAACGGAGGGGGGCAAGAAAGCATGTCACCTGCCTCCTTGCCGAGGATGGCAGCCCCCTCACGGATCCGGAGGAGATGCGTAAAAGGGCCAGGGCCTTCTACACTAGCCTCTTCTCCACGGATCCAACCGAAGCCGACGCCCGCATGGTGCTCTGGCACAAACTCCCAGCGCTCAGCATGGGAGACCAGGACCAGCTGGAGCTTCCTCTCACTCTGGCTGAGTTCACGGAAGCCCTCTGTCGCATGCCCACTATAAAATCCCCAAGCATGGATGGGCTGACTGTGGAGTTCTACCACGCGTTCTGGGATGTCCTCAGCCTGGACCTGGCCGTTGTCTGGGCTGAGTCCGAGGGAAGCGGGGAGCTCCCTCTCTCTTGCTGGTGGGCCATGCTGGCCCTGCTGCCCAAGAAGAGGGACCTCCCTGACCTTTGGAATTGGTGTCCTGTCTCGCTCCTCTGCACGGACTACAAGATCATGGCCAAGGCCATCTCGCTGCGGCTTGGGTCCATGCTGCAGGACGTGGTCCACCCTGTCCAGACCTACACTGTCCAGGACCACTCCATCTTTAGCAACCTGTACCTGGTGTGGGATCTCTTAGAGCTTGGGTGTAGGGACGGTCTGTCGTTCGCCCTCCTGGCCCTGGACCAGGAGAAAGAGTTTGACAAGGTAGACCATGGGTACTTCCTGGGCACCCTGCGTGCCCTCGGCTTTGGCCCACGCTTTGTGGGCTTTCTCCAGGTGCTGTACGCCTCTGCAGAGTGCCTGGTCAAGCTCAACTGGACCCCGATTGAGCTGGTCAGCTTCGAGTGAGGAGTACATGAAGGCTGCCCGCTGTCAGGCGAGCTGTACGCTCTGGCCATCGAGCCCTTCCTCTGTCCCTCTGTCAGAGGTTGATAGGGTTGGTGCTCTGTGAGCTGGAGCTGTGGCTGATCCTGTCGGCATATGCCGATGATGTGCTCCTCGTGGTCCAGGACTCGGGTGACCGGTTGGCGGCTTGCCAGGCCATCTACTCGGCCACCCGGGTCAACTGGGTCAAGAGCTCTGGCCTGATGGTAGGGGCTGGGTGGTCGGCAGGCCCCCTCCCACCCGTGCTCCAAGCCATCCAGTGGAGCATGGGTCTGCTGCTTTATCTTGGCGTCTACCTTTCAGCCACCCATCCCTCTCCGGATGAGAACTGGCATGATTTGGAGGACAGGGTCGCTGGGTGGCTGCGGAGATGGACAGGACTGCTGTGGTGCCTCTCCCTTCGCGGGAGGGCACTGATGGTCAACCAGCTTATCCTGTCCATGCTCTGGCACCAGCTCAACACCCTGGTCCTGCCCCTGATGTTCCTGGCCCACCTCCACAAGACAGTTCGGGAGTTCTTCTGGCCAGGACTGCACGGGGTCTCTGCAGGGATTCTGAGTCTCCCCCTGGAGGAGGGAGGGCAGGGCCTGTGCAGTGTCCACAGCCAAGTCCATGCCTTCCGCCTCCAGGCCCTGCAGAGACTCCTCTATTGTGCAGGTAGTCCAGCATGGAGCCACCTGGCGCACACCTTCCTCCGCCGCTACTGAGGGCTCTGATATGACCGGAAGCTCTTTTACATCCATCTGAGACCTCCCCAAGCTGCTGGCCTTCTACAAGGACTTCCTCCAGACCTGGAAGCTTGTCTTGGCCTCCAGGGCCTTTGTGTCCACCAAGGGGGGGACCTCCTCACAGAGCCCCTGCTACACAACCCCCATCTGAGTGTGCAGGCAGCAGAGGCCCCCTCTGTGAGGCGTAGGCTGCTCCTGGCAGGTGTCACCAGGGTCAGAGACCTCCTGGACTATGCCTGGGGGGACTGGGTGGATCCCCTAGTGCTCATCCAGCGTATGGGGCTCTGCACCCTTTGAACCCCCCAGTGCCTACTCCAGGAGGTGAAGGCGGCCCTGCCCCCCACTGCTCGGTCTTACCTTGAGCAGGTCCCGTGAGAGGGCACTCCACGCCCTCCTCTCAGTCCCAGCCCTCCGGAGCTTGTCATCGGGCCCACGCCCCCAGCCGGCTGCTAGACCTGCAGCCGGTCCCCTTCCAAACTGTGCCTCGCAAACACCTGTACATACTCATGCTTCACACCATCCACTTCCTTGCCCTCGTGTCCCACCCCCAACACCAAATGGCGGGACCTAGTTCCATCTGCGGAGGGCAAGGACCCCCGGTGGGCCAACCTCTATGCCACCTTGACCCCACGGCCCACCAGGGATATCAGTTGGTGGCTCCTGCATGGAGCCGTAAGCACAGGCATGTACTTGGTGCAGTTCACCCCAACCCAGAAACTTGCCCCTTTTGCAGCTGGAGGGAGACCCTGGCACATGCAAATCTAGAATGTGCCAGGTTGCAGCCCTTCTTCTGGCTCCTCCAGAACCTCTTATTGAGATTCTGGCTGCACTTCTCCCCACATACATTCCTATATTCACTTCCCATCTGTGGCCCCACGAAGTTGCAGGACCACCTCGCCAACCTCCTCCTGGCCTATGCAAAAAAGGCCATCTACAAGACCAGGGAGAGGAGGCTGGCTGAGGGTGGGGCCTGTGACTGTGGGGCCTATTTCCAGTCCCTCATCCATTCATGTCTCCGAGCAGAGTTCCTCTGGGTGGCATCCGCTGGCTCCCTTGACACGTTCCGGGAGCAGTGGGCACTGTCCGGGGTTCTCTGTTCGGTGTTCCCCTCTGATTACCTAGTTTTGAACCTTTGATCCCCACACCTGTTCCCGTTTTTCATTAGTTGCCCCCTGAAATCAGTTGGCCCCGAGCCTAGGGCCACCTCCCCTTAAGCTGGGGGAGGGGTGTTAGTGGTGGGTGGGCTTGCGCCCAGCCAGCTCCCAGCGTCCAAATAGGCATACCCTCCTGTAGCTCTCTGGCCTGACCTTATCACACAACATTACCCTGATACAATCATTCATAAAACCACCATGACATATTGCATACAGGCTAATTTATGTGTACTGCACCACATCTGAAACCGTAGGTGCTATCTAAATCTGTGGGAATGCTATAAACTGAGCCATTACCTCAAAATTGGCAGGTCATTTCTTGACATTTTGTTTCAATCTCACCTTCCAAGAAAAGATATCTTATAGGTCATGGTAACATTGATCTCAGCTTGTAGCACAGAACATTAAGTACAATAATAGTACTCTCACTACATATATATTGCATATGGCCTGCCCCTTCTCCCATTACAGTCAATGGGAGCTCGGCCCTTGACTTCAAATAGGAGCAGCATCAGAAGCATAGATTTCAAGGAGAAGAAAAATCTCTCTCCAAACATAGTTTCATGATAGTGAAATTATCCCCCATCCCATTTATAGTTATGTCTGTTGTTGGCTATGGGCAATGAAGTGTATTTACCAGTAGGATAAGTCAAACATTTTTCACTGGCCTGGTTTTTCAATGGAAATGTAGGTTTTTGATTCAATGTGTTTGTTCATGACATGCATCTATTTAAAATTTAGTTTTATTGAAAAAAATTAGCTACTTCCCTCCCCAAATTCTTATCTGTTTGACAAAAAGTAGGAATTTTCCACAGAGTCTTCCACTCCTTCACTTTCTGCATAGCACTAGTTAACAATTTTGTTGAGCAAAATTGAAACAGACAGGGGTATAAATGGGTAGGTTATCTTGTCAGGAAACTTTCCTGAAGTGTTGCTGATGGTGAGGTTCATTTTTTAACCACAGTATTCATCATTGATGTAACAGCTCCCAACAGGTGCACGCACGCGCATGCACACCCCCCCCCCACACCCACAAAGGAAGTGCTTTTCATTAGAAGGGATGCTTCCAAAGACAGAATGTCGTCAATCTCTACTTTATCCTTTTGTTTCTCTGTGCTATTTGCCTTTAAAATTACATATATTCATGCAGCCAAAACAACATGCGAGGTGCTGTATAATGAGGATAGTCTATGAATCATATTTCCATCAAATTGTAAAGAAGAAGAAAGGAACATTCCTTTTTTCGCAGTTATGGAAATGTATGGCTGTATTATATAGGTCCCCAACAGAAACATTTTAATTGGTAAGTCATGTCCTTAGGGTACAGTAGAAAGACTGCATACATCCTATATGCATTAATAACCAGATATGGAACTCTTCTATTCACAATCAATATAATTCCTCACAATCGGTTAACACTTTTGAAATTTAACTCAGTTTTCCCACTGATCGTCTGAATCCAGTCTGGGTAGAGACAAATGTTTTGGTGAAAGCCTTTATAAAATCATTCCTTGAACTTGTCTGGAAAACAAACAAGGAGTCCTGTGGCACTTTTAAAGACTAACAAATTTATATATCACATAAGCTTTCATGGCCACAATCCCATTTGATAAAGTGGGATTGTGCCCACAAAAGCTCATGTGATCAATAAATTTGTTAGTCTTTAAAAGTGCCACAGGACTCCTTGTTTGTTCTCCTGAAATAGAGTAATGCACAGCTACCCACCTAATCCCATTAACACACAACTACCTCCCTAAATTGTCAGTGTAGAAGTACATCAGATGTCAGGATGGTTGAATTAATTTCTTCTTCTTGAGGATGTGTTATCTGGGCAGTCAACAGATGAATGGAATGTTAAAAGGAGTGCTCTGCCACAATGAAAGAATAAATTTGGAATAAGTGCAGTATAGAGCAGAGTTAATTCATTACCTTGCCTCTGTATGGTATATGGGTGGAATCCTTCGGCAAAAAGGCTTTTACCCACTCTTGGTACATCATACACTCCGTTCTTGGAAAGGGGAATGTAAGAAATAATAGCTGCTTCTTCCGCTGCTTTAATTGCAGGCATATTCCATTTCCAGTCTGCAAACCAGCATGCGCACATACACACACAGACACAAACCCACTAAATGATCACCGAGGGTCCGCAATCAGCTATGATATAGTGCTAGGTAAAGGACGAAATTGAACTCTTCATTACGTCCCATTTATATTAAGGAGGAGGTGTGGAAAGGAGGTGTGGAAAAGAACTGCTGTCTTGGTATAGTGAGAGGAAGCAAGTGCTGACTGCACAAATGCTATGATATGCTGCGCAGGTGGACTAATAAATGGTATATTTTATAGCAATGGATAGCTGTATTTGTTTAAAGCATTTTTATAGTGTACATGACTGGGAACTAATGGACTTTATTTAACACTGGATATTAAACACAAAAGAGTTTTCTTACAACAACAGACAGCACAGTATAAGTTTATGTGCTGCAACAAGTCTTGACCACAATAAGGTTTCTGCCACCTACAATACGGAGTGTATGTTCACTGCAACATTAACTCATGCTCTTATGTGGGTATTGCCCCTAGCCTCATTACAGCCACAAAGAAAACTGGACTTTTACATGGAGTGTTTCTGCTGATCTGCATAAGCTGAGATTGTAGACAAACAGCATTACTTGCCCCATAACTTCAATCATGCAGCATGCAATGCCATCCACAGCCTCAAAAATAACTCTGACATTATAATCAAAGAGGCTGACAAAGAAGGTGCTGTTGTTATCATGAATAGGTCAGATTATGAACAGGAAGCAGCCAAACAACTCTCTACCACCACATTCTACAAACCACTACCCTCTGATCCTGCTGAGAAATACCAAAAGAAACTACAACATCTGCTTAAGAAACTCCCTGAGGAAGCACAGGAACACATCTACACGGACACACCCCAAGAGCCCCGATGGGGTATTTTATATACTACACAAGATCCACAAGCCCCAGGAATTCTGGACGCCCCATCATCTCGGGCATCGGCACTCTCACAGCAGGACTGTCTGGCTATGTGGACTCTCTCCTCAGGCCTTGCGCCACCAGCTCTCCTAGTTATGCCTGTGACACTACCAACTTCCTGAAGAAAACTACAATCCATCGGTGGTCTCCCAGAAAACACTATCCTAGACACCATGGATGTAGAAGCCCTCTACACCAACATTTCTCACAAAGATGGACTACAAGCCATCAGGAACAGTTTCCTGCATGATGACATGGCATACCTGCTGGATGAACTTTGTGACTTTGCCCTGACCCACAACTACTTCAGATCTGGGAATGATCTATACCTTCAAGTCAGTGGCACAGCTATGGGTACCTGCATGGCCCCACAGTATGCCCACATCTTTATGGCTGACCTAGAATATTGCTTCCTTGAATCTTATCCACTATTGCCTCTCCTTTATCCACATTACATTGATAACATTTTCATCATCTGAACCCACCAGAAATAGTCCCTGGAAGAATTCCACTGAGACTTCAACAGTTTCTGCCCCACCATCAACCTCAGCCTGGACCAGTCCACACAAGAAATCCACTTCTTGGACACTACTGTACATTTAAGGGATGAATGCATTAACAGCACCCTATACTTAAAACAAGCTAAACACAATGCATGCCTGCATGCCTCCAGCTTCCACCTGTGACACACTAAAGAATCCATCATCTATAGTCAAGCTTTAAGGTACATCTGGATCTGTTCTGATCCCTCAGTCAGAGACAAACACCTACAAGTTCTCCATCAGGCATTCCTAAAACTACAGTACCAACCTGGGGAAGTGAAAAAACAAATCGACAGAGCCACATGGGTATCCAGGAGCCACCTACTACAGGACAGACTTGACAAAGAAAACAACAGAACACCACTGGTCATCGCTTACAGTCTCCAGTTAAAATCTCTCCAACACATCATCAAAGATCTACAACCTATCCTTTCATCTGGCAAAGTGGGTTGGAGCCAACTAAACCTTATGCCCGAAGAAATCTGTTAGTCTATAAGGTGCCACAGGACTCTCATTGTTTTTGCTGTACACAGACCAACACAGCTACCCCTCCAAAAAGAAAACTGCCTCTCCTGAGTTTAGTGAAGCTTTCAGACTGAACTAGCTGTCCCAGATGCTGCTTAATTTAGGATTGTGATATACCCACTTGGCAATTAGGGGGCGAGCTAAACCACTCTAATGCTGATAGTCTTCCAGTGCCTTCCCAGAGTTCCCCTATGTAACAAGAAAGACCAACATGTTCTTTGACAATTCACTGGGGAAGGATCATAGAGTGGTTCAGCTTTCTACAGCACATAGAACCATAGGATATATTATCAGAAGTGCTAGTGACATGCATGGGTTTGTGCTGCACCAGTGAGGGCAGTAACTTGGGTATGCCTTTGTGGTGTGGCTGCTGAACATCCAACATATTTTGCAGTTAAGGCCTACCCACAGACAACACTAAACTTAGATCTGTTGGGAGACCATCACACAGAATGGCTGCTATTTGTGAGAAACAACAACACTACCCAATAATAAACCAAATCTTTGAGACACAGGGCCAGATCATTAAATGGGGGTAGTTCCAGTGGCTGCAGCAGAACTATGCTGATTTATGGTAGTTGAGGATTCAGCCCACTTAGAAAATGGAAAAACACATTATCCAAAGGTATCACGGTGGACAACATTAGTCAATCGGTTTGGGTCTAAAATTTCCCACTGTAGATCCTCTCATTTCCCGGTTCTCTCTCTTCACCTCTTCTCCCCTCATACTCAGGCTGGCTTCTCTGACCCAGGGAAAGATATATAACTTCAGGACTGGGTACCTTTGCTAGATGAGTCCTGTTATTGCTCTCACTCCCTCTCTGTGTGTGTAAACAAGGCACAGCAGACTTTTAGGCTATGGCTACACTGGCAAGTTAGTCCAAATTAAGGAAGCTTAATTTGAACTAACTTTTTACCCTGTCTATAACAGGCTTTCATTAGTTCAAAATAATTAGTTTGAACTAATGAACACCTGGTTTGAATTAGTAACTACTGCCAGTTAGTTTGAACTAAGTGCTTAGTTCAAGCATTAGTTCTAAGTGTAGTGGGGACTAGGACTAACACTTAGTTTGAACTTAATAAATGTGAACTAAGGTCAGTAGCTCGAATTAACATCAGTGGACTAGTTTGAACTAATGTTAGTTAATTCGAGCTAATAAGTTTGACGTTAGTTAAAACTAACGTCAAACTTATTAGTTCAAAATAACAAATTCTAACTAACTTTTCCTAATGTAGACATAGGCTTAGTGTCACTGCATGAGAGAAAAACAAACAAAGAGTTCTGTGGCCCTTAAAGACTAAGAAATTTATTCATTGCCTGAGTTTTCATGGAAGAAAAACCCACTTTGTCAAACTTTTTTTGTTAGTATTTAAGTGCCACAGGACTCCTTGCCTGTTTTACTGAACTAGACTAACATTTTTGCCCCTTTGAAACTTTGCACATGAGAAGAGAATGATCTGCAGAAGACCTGCAATCAACTGAGCCCTGATGTCACTGCACACTTTGAGGGTCCAGCCAGGGAACTAAATTGTAAGTGGGAAAGCAGAAGGCTTATTATACATCACAGTTTCCCCTCTTGGTGACAGGAGGCCATGCACCATGGAAGGAGCCAAGTTCTATTCAAAAGGGAGTGAGAAGAGAGAGATGGAGTCAAAGTGGGCTCAGAAAGAAGACACAGCAACTGAAAAACAGGAACAGGTCTTGGCTGGTGCCAGGAGTAGTCAGTCTTTGAAGGTGAACCACAGTGACTTAGGAAAACTGAAAGTTGTTCAGCTTCCCAGGCAATTAACATACACACTAATTAGAATGTAAATAATTAATAGCATTGTTACTAAATGACTGTAATTAGCAGCTGTGAAATTCCAGAAAGTCTGGCAGTGACTGACCTATCTGTGTCTAAGGAATAATAGTAACCAGCCTCTCATCCAACCCTAAATACACAGGGACCATCCCCAACAAGATCCCTTATTGGGAAGGAGCAGAGCTGAACAGTAAACTAGTGCTGCACAAAGAACAGCATAATAGGAGGTGATGAGAAAGGTCAAATGCCTTGACCTTGCTCATGCTCATTTGAAGAGACATGCAGGCTCAAGGGAAAATAAACAAGGAGTCCTGTGGCACTTTTAAAGACTAATGAATATATTGACCTCATAAGCTGTTGTGGGTATAGTCTCACTTCATCAGGAGCACGTCAGTGTCTCTCAACATTCTGCAACAGACATGGAAACTTCAAAACCAGACTTAAATATGAAACTGCAGAACTGGAATTCATATGCCAATTTGACACCATTAGACTGAGTCTGAATAGAGACTTAGAACAGTTAACTCAATATAAAAGGTGATTTTTCCTTTTTTAACATTCTTACTTTCTCATCTGTTGTTCTTAAATGCCTAAATCCACAGGTTGAATCAAAACAACTTGCTTGGTTTGCTGAAATAGACTAACTTGTCTATCCTGCTGGAACTATTTGAATTGATCTTGTGACTCACCCTTCTCTGTATGAGCATACACACCTAATGTACTGCAGTTTCCATTCCATGCATCTGATGTAGTGGGACATCTAGCTTGTATGCTAAATAAATTTGTTAGTCTTTAAAAGTGCCACAGGACTCCTTCTTTATTTTGTTGACATAGACTAACACGGCTACCTGGTTGGAACTTGTCAGCTCAGGGGAGCATAAGCATGAAATGGGGACAATGCTGCCACCTGTTGCACACCAGTTACATAACATGGAATTGATGAACATCTTTTAATCAAAGAACATGTTAACAATGGCAAGACACACTTTTAGCTGTGGACTGGAGTAAGTTTTGGAGTGCACCCACTCTGCTGTGTGAAGTGAAGTCTTTAATTTAATAGTAGGACTTCAATTATACCAATTGTTGGTCCACCAAGTAACAAGGCAGATTGTTAATGAGCAATTCAGTAAGGGTCACAAAGCCATCAGTGTGGTCAGGGAGAGTCAAGATAGAGTGGGGTAGTCAGGTAGAAAGGAGCTAGCTTGGTCAGTCAGTGAAAGTTAGGGCAGCGGGGGAATAGCTGGGCAGCAAAGACTTTGGTTATAAGGACAACAGAAGCAGAGAAGTTCCACGAGTGTGGTGATGCCATCACAGGGCAGCCCTAAGTCTGGGAAAGCTCTACTGCTCCCGAAACTCTTGCTCCTCTCTGGTTCCTCTTTGGCTGAGGATGATGGTGACTGTCTGGACCAGGAGAGTATACAGTGTTGCGAGATATGATTGCTTATCCCAGCTGCTCCAAAGTGGAAGGATAAAGCCTGCTTCTTCTAGGCTATTTCTTTGCCATTGCAGATCTAATGGTGAAAGCTCTTTTTCCTCCTATCCAGGAGGGAGGTCTCTTCCTATGTAGCGTTCATCAGCGACCGTACTCTGAGTGAGAGCTCATAGGGGTATGGGAATGTGTGAGAAGCCATTGTGTTATAGTGGATCATCATGAACAATTTACATGCAAACTCGTTGCGGTACTGTTCATACCCAGCTTCCTGTCTCTATTAAAAAGAATGACAATTTAATGAGCTAGTTCCATTAATGGTGTGAGATTAAGGCTTCTTGTCTTGCCACCAGGTGAATACTAATAGAGAATCTTTAAGCAAATGAGGCCCTTATTCCTTTAATTTTAATATATGATAGAATAAAACATCCTGTCTTGTTCTCCATTTCATTAAGCAAAAGTTTTACTGTGGATTTTTTGCCTCAGCAATGGAAAGCATTGGTTTTACTTTGTACCATTTTCTTTCAGGTATTATTTGGGAAAAAATGCTTTCAGTAAAGAATGAATAGAAGCATGAAGATGAACTAATTAAATAACCAGAAGACTTCTTTGGGTTTAAATATTTTCCTGAAAAGTTTTGAACTGCACAAGACTCAGAAAATTAAACCAGCTAGAAACAAATATTTATTTGACCAGTGTAGTTTAACTCTCTAAGTGGAGTGAAATGAAGAAAGTAAACAAAGAACACTAACACTGAGAAGTATTTTTTTCTTCAGGTTTTATAATCTAAAGTGCTAGTAAAATGGCATAGAAAGGGAAGTTTGCATATGGAGGGCCAGATTCATATAAGGTGTAAATCAGCATGAGTCCTCTTAGTTCAATAGGCTTATGATGATTTATACTAGCTGAGAATCTGGGGATTTTCTCCCACGAAAGCTCATGTGAAAAATAAATCTCTTAGTCTTAAAGTGCCACACGACTCCTTGTTTTTTTTGCTGGACTAGACTAACATGGCTATCCCTTTGGAAACTGGAATGCATGTCTTCCTAGCATCTGTGACACACTGGGATCTATTTGCATCAAATTGTACAATCCACTTTGTACTGTGAATGCCATTGTGTGTTATGTGCTGAACATGTCTCTAACAGAGGAAAATTAAAAATGAACTCTCAAAACTAGATTCCCTCACAGAAAACCAACCTATAACACATTCTTCTACATAGCTGGACATCACAACAAAAAGAAAATCCATCTATGACACACACTTTGCTTTCCCACAGAAGAAAAAAGATACCAAACTGTCTAAACTATTATACACCACTACAGAAAATAAGAGTGACACCTTCAACCCAGCCAGCAACATTGTTAATCTCTCCAGCTACACACTTACTCCAGCAGAGGAATCTGTGCCATCTCAGGGACTTTCCTTCTGCCCCACAACTGCCACACATAAGATAAAATTCTGTGGTGACCTAGAGGCCTACTTTTGCCATCTAAGACTCAAAGAATATTTCTATAACACTACAGGTCAATGCAGTGACACACAGATAGCTTCCTCCAAACACTACAAGAAAAAATATTCTTTGTGGACTCCTCCAGAGGGTCGAAACAAGAGACTAGACTTCTACATTGATTGTTTCCACTACCGTGCCAAGGCTGAAATTGTGGACAAACATCCTTTACATCATAACCTCAGCCCTGCAGAACACAATGCCATCCACAGCCTCAGAAACAACTCTGACATTATCGTTAAGGAGGCTGACAAAGGAGGTGCAGTTGTCATCATGAATAAATTGGATTATGATCAGGATGCTTATAAACCACTCTCCAACACAACATTCTACAGACCACTTTCCTCTGACCCCACTGAGGAATACCAAAAGGAATTACAATGCCTACTCAAGAAACTCCCTAAGACAACACAGGAACATATAAAGAGAGAAACACCACCAGAACTGCAGCCAGGGATGTTCTATCTACTACCTAAAATCCATAAAAAAGGAAACTCTGGATGCCCCATCATCTCGGACATTGGCACTCTTACTGCCGGCCTATCTGGCTATGTGGACACCCTCCTCAGACTCTATGTTATCAACATTCCTAGCTATCTTTCAGATACCACAGACTTCCTGAGGAAAATACAGTCCATTGGTGAACTTCCTGAAAACACCATCCTGGCCACTATGGATGTAGAAGATCTTTACACCAACATCCCACACAAGGATGGATCACAAGCTATTAGAAGAACCATCCCAGATGATGCCACAGCACAGCTTGTGACTGAACTTTGTGACTTTGTGCTCACCCACAACCACTTCAGATTTGAAGATAATTTATACCTCCAAAGCAGTGGCACTGCTATGGGCACCCGCATGGCCCCACAATATGCCAACATCTTTATGGGCGACTTAGAACAACATTTCCTCAAGTCTCCTCCCAAAACACCTCTTCTTTACTTGTGCTACATTGGTGACATCTTCATCATCTGGATGCATGGCAGGGATGCTCTTGAAGATTTTCACAGAGATTTCAACAATTTCCACTCCACCATCAAATTGAGCCTGGAACACTCCACACAGGAGATCCACTTTCTCGACACTACGGTACAAATCAGGGATAGACACATCACCACCACCCTGTACCGAAAACCTACTGATCGGTAGAGTTACCTACATCCTTCGAGCTTCCATCCTAAACACACCACACGATCCATTGTCTACAGCCAAGCCCTAAGATATAATCGCATCTGCTTTGATCCCTCAGACAGAGACAGACATCTTGAGGATCTCTATCAAGGATTCTTGAAACTACAGTACCCAGCTGGGGAAGTAAGAAAACAAATTGACAGAGCTAGACAGGTCCCCTGAAGTCACCTACTACAGGAGAGGCCCAAGAAAGAAAACAACAGAACACCACTAGTCACCACATACAACCCTCAAGTCAGACCTCTGCAACAGATCATTAAGGACCTACAGCCCAGTGGCTTCACTAGCATTGGGCACACCGGGGGATGTGCCCCGGGTCCCAACGCTGGTGCCCTGCATCTCTGGCCCAATCGGGCTGGGGATCTGGGGCTTGGCTGGCCGCCTGGCAGACCCCACCCCTGGCCAGGGATAGGGCCAGGGGGAGGCCATGCCACCATGAGTGGCTCGGCTGCGGCATGGCCAGAAGTGGCTGCTGGAAGGTGGGCCCGCATCCTTGGCGGCAGGTGGCCAGGCTCCCAATCCCTGGCCGGGGACGGGGCCGCCGCGGCCGCCAGCGGCCAGGCTCCAGATCCCCAGCGGGGAATCTGTGGCCCAGCTGGCCATCCGCAGCCACAGTGGCCCCGTCCCTGGTAGGGGATCTGGGGCCCGGCTAGCTGGATGCTCATGGCGGCGGTGGTCCCGTCCCCCGCTGGGGATTGGGGACCTGGCCGTCCGCTGCCACTTCTGGCAGTGCCGCGCCATGCCACACCGCGGCCTAGCTGTTCGTGGCTGTGTGGCCTCCCCCTGGCCCTACTCCTGGCCAGGGGACAGGGCTGGGCCCATGTCCCGGGTCCTTCCCCCCCCCCCCCCAGCGACGCCTCTGCTACAGCCTATTCTAAAAGATGATCCCTCACTCTCTCAAGCATTGGGAGACAGACCTCTCCTTGCCTACAGACAGCCTTCCAACCCTATGATTCTATTCTATTCTAACTACAGATCTAACAACCGAAACATTGAAGCAGGCACACGCTCCTGCAACAAACCACACTGCCAAGTCTGCCTGGATATCTGCACAATAGATACCATCATAGGTCCTAATCAAGCCTGCTACTCCATCAAAGGCTCATTTACCTGCTCATCTACTAATGTGATCTATGGCATCATGTGCCAGAAATGCCCCAACACCTTATACATTGGACAAACAGGACGATCACTGCTCAAAAGAATAAATGAACATAGAGCTGAGATCAAAAATCACAAAACAAAGAAACCAGTTGCCGAGCACTTCCATCCTTCTAATTACTCGATAAATGATTTGTTTATGCCCGTCGTCAGAGATGTGACTGGGACAGCAAGACTTCAAAGAGAAACAGCTGAACTTGAATTAATATGCAAATTAAATTCTGTAATATCAGTGTTGAGTTGAGACTATGGGTTCTTTTGCCATTACAAAAGGTAATTTGACTCCAAGCTTCCCAGGGTTTGAACCTAACAACTGCTCTGATTTGCTGTTACTGTATGAGCTGATCCTATGTTTTACACCCCCTTGCATTTATTTTCATTCCATTCTGTAAGTTCACCCATCTTTGAAGCATCTGCTGAAGTGGGATTTTCTCCCATGAAAGCTCATGCGAAAAATAAATCTGTTAGTCTTAAAGTGCCACACGACTCCTTGTTTTTTTGCATGTCTCTAAACTCACTCAGTGCAGGTTATTGTCATGCATTTCAAGCAAGTTCAGGGTCAAGGAAAGGTGCTTGAAGACTGATGGTAAGACTGTTGACAGAAATGATCTATGGGCCACCCATCACCAACGAACTGAAGAGCTTACAGAAGTGGAATTCTGCTCAGCTATAAATGTGAACAGATTTTAGACGTGCAGAAGGGGTGAGACCAGACTAGGGGAGGGTGTTTCTCAGGCCTTCTGGTATTGTCCAAAAATATGTATCTCTTTAGTGTTTGTTAAAGGAAAAATGAGGTTGGTTAAGACTTCTTTGCTAAGCTTGTGTTCCTGGCTTTCCTTCTGTGTTGTTCCTGAAGGTGGAAGACTACAGTGATTTAGTTGGGTGTCTGAGCCCAAGAGTGTGTGTTTGTCAGCAAGACGTAAAACCAGTGAATAGATCCTGCCTTGACTCAGTTGTCCTAAAGCCCTGAGGATCTCAGGGCTGGGTCTACTTAATACAGACTTAACAAACAAGGAGTCCTGTGGTACCTTTAAAGACTAACACATTCATTTATCACACGAGCTTTTGCGGGTAAAATCCCACTTCATCAGGGGCATGCAAAATTACCCATGAAAGCTCATATGATAAATAAATGCATTATTCTTTTAAAAGTGATCCAGGACTCCTTGTTTGTTTTGCTGAATTAGACTTACATGGCTACTCCCCTGAACTTTACAACAGACTGATGATTTGTATGGAGGAGTACAGGTTGTGGTTGTAATTATCTCAGGTTCTAAGAGACTGTGGCAAAATGCTTTATTAATTGAGGCTTATGTAAATAACCATGCTATTTCACTTTCCATTAGGCTTGTAGAGTGCTTTAGTAAGTTTTTCCTTCTGAGCATGGCATAAAAGGCCAAGTAGGGTATAGTCAAGTCCAATGTAACTTGAATTCAAGTTCTGTTTTAGAGCTCTGAATTTGTGGAAATCTATCTGGGCTAATTAGAATGACAGGAAAAAATACAATTTCTTCAATTTTACATGTAATCAAAGTCTCCGCTTATTCCATCCCCTCCCATAGCGCATTATTTATGCAATTGCATTATCCAATATTCAAAATGTAATAATTCATAATTAGTTAAGGCAACAGGAAGCTTATTTCAAACTATACACAGTCCAGAAACGATTATGTTTTGTTTTAAAAGCCAGAGCACAGAGCTCTTTGCTGATTATTGGTGCTCAGAGCACAGCAATCATATTTTATTGAGGATGCTGATTGTCTCAGATAGGTGCTTGGCAAATTGCTTTGAATATTTTCTCTTGCAATTATGGACATATTGCTTGAAGGCTGAGTTAAATAAATGGAACGGCATGGCTTGAACTTAAATAAAAAGAAAATGTAAACAGGTTTAAAAATACCCCACCATAATGGGGCTGTGAGGAAGTTCTCAAATTGTACTATATTTCCTCTCTAATAATGCTAATTTGGAGTGGGAAACAGGGAACAGAAAATGAATGAATGTTTGGACATTGAAGAATAACTAATATTACTAGCATGCTTGACTTTGTGATGTTAGTCAGTTACCAATGGCTTTTAAAATCTCAGAAGCTGAAAACAGCCTCACTGTTATTTTCTAAAATTCAGTCTTGTCAACAAGTGATCAGAAGTTCCTAGACTAGTGTTAGCAGAGGCCCTGCTTTTACAGGGACAATGCCTATATTTGATGCTTTTTCTTATATGGGTGCTTATTACCCTCACCCCCGTCCTAATTTTTCACACAAGCTAGCTGATCACCCTATCTGATCTCACTTGTGGCCCTGTCTTATTCATGTTACTATTTACTGTTTAGTTTGTTGCAATAAATGCAGCCACACAGCTTCTGGTCCAAAGTTTATTAAAGTCAGATTAAATTTTCACTTCAATGATCTTTGAATCAGACTCATAAAAAATAATACAAAACAAGAACCTGCCTTTCAAATGCAACATATTGTGGCTCAGAATGCACATGAGAAGTCTGGTTAAAAAACAACAGCATGACACATGCAACTGCTTTATGCAGGGTGGCCACCTCTCACAATTTTATTGTAAATAGCATGATATTTGTGTTTTTTATTTAAAAGTCAAGGAATGAATGTAAATGCATCACAATATCTGCTGGGTTTTTTTTTTTTTTTTTTTTTTAATATTTTCCTAGCCCTGATGCTTGCGGGGATAAGCTTGAAAACATGAACCCTAAAAGGCTTAAAAGCAATCAAGCAAATGATAGAAATTCAAAAGGCAGTTTTTAGAAAAAAAAATTGGATTTTTTTCAGCAAATCTTCTGAGTTGTTTGGTGTTTGACACTGGGACACTGCTTCTACAAAAAAGCCATACCATTTTCTCCCACAAAAGCTCATGCAATAAATAAATGTGTTTGTCTTTAAAAGTGCCACAGGATTCCTTGTTTGTTTTGCTGAACTAGACTAACATGGCTACCCTTTCGGAAACTGTTTATGCAATTAATTTGATGATGTACATTAACTGCTTGACTTTGAGTTTTGATAGTATTGTATTTTTCCCTGTTTGTACAACCCAGGACTTGTCTACAGAGTGCAGAGCTGCATTGTTTTAATCATGTAAGGTTTGATTTTAAAGAGATTTTGTTTGAAAGACTGAGTGGACACTTATTTCAGTTTAATTGATTATTTTTTTAAACTAAATCAAAATAAGCACCTCTTAAATCTAAATAATATCAACAATAGGCATTTGCACCAAATTAATTAACTTGATTTGACAAAACAGGTTGAATAGCCTGTTACAACATTTATGTACAAACAAGGCCTTAGAATTTAACATTCTGTCCCGTATTACAACTTCCTTTTAAGTGAGGAATAAAACCTCAGCCTTAATCAGCCAGGAATTTGTCAAAACACAACTTAAACATGGTTATCAAGACTCACTGCAGTGAACAAACACCATAATGACTATGTATACAGGAGTGTGTAATTTGAGAATACTGTTTTAATATTAATGTTTGGAAACAAAAAAGGATAATGTTTAGTAGAAGTCAGCATTCAAAAGTGATAGTTTCATAGATTTAAAGGCTGGAAGGGACTGTTATGACCTTCATCCGAGTTCTCCACAAACACATCTCCCACAGTGGGAATTACCATATTGGCTATTGTACTGGAATTGTTACCCCAGAACTCACATGCGGGTTTTAAGCTGCCTGAAAACAACAAATACCATTAATTGCCTACAAACCATATTAGTCCTGAGATGGAGGGTGGGATCATTGCAGCCCAAATGGGTAAAAACCCTAATGGAAAACACAGCTACAGCCCGCTGATCAAGAACAGATTCAGAGCAATGAAGACACTTAGAGCAAGAATTCCTTTAAAACAAGTATTGACATTTATTTAAAAGATGTTAAACATATTTTCATTTACTTCAAGATCTTACAGGTTTATACTGAGATTCAGAGACTGAAAAATATTAATCAATACTTATATATCTCAGCGAACATTACAGAGTGACAGTTAGGATGGAATACTCTTTGCTGGGTTTCCCTTCTTACAGTTACAGACACAGAATTACAAACTAAATAGCAAGACAAAGTTCATTAACGCATTAGAGACAAATACAGAACACTTAACAAACTATAACATCCCATAAGCAAGGGCCGGTTGCCCATGGGATGGGGAGATCTCAGGTCTTAATATTACTCCTTTAAAACCTAGTTTGGGTTCCTTGTCTTACACTCTTTCTGGCAGCTTACTTATTAACATACAATTACTTTGTAAGGATTGGGCCCCCCTGTCAGCAATAAAACAATCTGTTGGTCTTAAAGCTTTTATCACTGTAAACCAGTTTGTTGGTTTCTAACCTTAGCTAGTGATGTCCTACCCTCCGTGGGACCCCTTTTCTTACCACACATTTAGAAGAAAATAAGTCTCTTTGGTGGATAATAGCAGCAGTTGTTCCTTTCTCTTCAGCTCCTCTCCTCAGCTCTGCTGCAGTCTCCGTTGCAACTGGTACTACGGCAGCTCAGAAAATTCTCGAAGGCTTGCAGGTGCAGCTGCTGTGAGACCCCTGCTGTGCCAGAGCTTCGAAGCCTTGAGCCTTCAGTGCTGTTCATTGCTCACAGACTTAATGCAGGACTGAGTTATCTGCCTGTCTGGAGTGCGTGCAAGTATGAACGTTCGGATTCGCCCTTCTGAGACTAAGTCCGAAGACCCAGCTCAGAGACTAAGTCCGGAGGATGCCCTTATGAGACTAAGTCCCGCAACTTAGCTCGTACAGTTCCACCAGAGATGTTGTTATTCTCTCTTGGGATGAGTGTGAGTGAGACTCCTTGGTGCAGCGGGAACATAGCCAGAGGCCAGTGGAACCCAGTAAGGAGTGGGAGAGATCTCCGAAACTCTGCTGTTGTGCAGCGTCTTTTATTCACCCTCTTATCACTTCCATCTTCTCTTGACCAATCACAAAAGATGTGATGTCATCCTCATCCAATCACAAAAGGATGATTTCACCTATCACCTGCACAGTGCATGATCAAAATCAATACTTTTGATGGGTCCTTTTGACAGTGGGTGGACACCTTAGAATACTTGATGGGAGGGGGAATGAGTGAGTTCAAACGTTTAAAATCTTCTTCCATCTTGACCTACTTTTTCTTAAAGAGATATACCTATTAGACCTATTCACCTATGATCCTTCAGATTTCACTTGCTGAATGTCTTTTGAATACCAACTTTGTTTTAAACATTTACAAATGACAACTTATGAATTCTTCACCATTACTCACTACACATTATACCATTTCTAACTTTAATAACGTTTCTACCAGATTGCCTTACACCACCTTCCCACTCATATGCGTCTCCATTCAATCAAGATTTTCTGTGGTACCAAAGAGATGGCAAAAATCTCAGGCTACAGAATTGGGTAGGATTCCTTTAAATAGTTAAGGAATTCCTTAGTGCAGTGGTGCCCAACCTTTTCAGTAATATGGCACATTTCAATGAGACAAAAAATTCCATGGCATAGCCATTTTTTTCAGCTGATTTGATTGCTCATAAATGTCATATTATGTTACATTTACTATGGCTACAGTCTTACTAGAAAGGTTTGCGACATAGCACATACAAGAAGTTAAAGAAGGATCAAATACATTAATGTTTCAAAGCTACTGGAAAAAAATACATGTCATGCCAATTTGCCCTTTGGCCAGCTGTATTTAGAATGTTAACATTATAGAATCTAAAGATCGATACTTCATTTTTAATTCAATGATTAATTTTTACAAGTTTTATCAGGTGTAATTTTTGTTGGCTAGAATATTGTTTAAGATGATACAATGTTTGTTTTACATTGATTTCTATTACCTTTGTACAAAATTTCATGGCACACTTGGACAGTTCTCATGGCACACTCACACTGGTTGAAAACCACTGCCTTAGTCGGCCTCCCTTTCTTCTTTTGCGGAAGTCACCAGAATGAACAGAGTAACAGTGTATCTAAATAGAAATATATTATAGAACAGGCATGGCTGCATCTTGGGAGCGACATGTGGCTCTTGAATGAAAAAGTGTGGCTCGCGGAAGAACATCAGCAAATCAATTTAGTAGGTAAAAAGTATATGGCTATATGCCTCAGTGTGGCTCTTGAAGGTTTAATAATCAACTTGTGTGGCTCTTAAGTTCTACAAGTTTGGCCACCCCTGTTATAAAATCATAGAATGTAGGGCTGGAAAGGACCTCAGAAGTCATCTAGTCCAAGTGCTTGTGTTGAGGAGTCCCAGTTTCAAATGCTGCTTTTCAGCACACCAGCAAAACAAATAGTAACACAAAGGTAGCCACATTAAGAATCAAAGTCATGAAAGAGGCAGCTGAACTATCAGAGAAATTTGTG
Source organism: Podocnemis expansa (assembly GCA_007922195.1). Classification (NCBI taxonomy): domain Eukaryota; kingdom Metazoa; phylum Chordata; order Testudines; family Podocnemididae; genus Podocnemis; species Podocnemis expansa. Next base: position 35,331,968 of record ML681981.1, read on the forward strand.
ATTTTACAAATGGGTATTATAGGGTGAGTCTGTTAACTTCATTTTTATTTAAGATCTACTTCAGGGGAAGAATCCAGGTCTCTAGAAGTGACAGGCTTGAGCACAAACATACATCGCTTAGCTTCCAAAATGAGTATGTATGTTTACTTTACATATTTTTCCTGGCTTTTCAAAACCTGCCCTAACAATTTTGCTCCTGAATTTTAAGAGTCACTCATGATTTCATCAGGCAAAACTTTATAGCACAGTTGAAACCTTCCTCAATTCCCAGAGTTGATCAGGAGGGAAACTGGCCCTGCAGGTATTAACCAGCAATTTGGATTAAAATGCTTCAATTAAAGAAATTACTCCATGGATGAATGGTTACCTTGCAGTGAGAGAAAAATGAATTGAAGGACCATTGAGCTGGCATATGTTTGTGACCTGCAAGAGCAACTCCATGGGAATAAGTGTGACAAATGACAAAAAGAACCTGCTCTGGAAAAACATCAGGATGAATAACAGGTTTATTCCTGGTGTAATAGCAGGGATGAATTTGGCCCCAAGAGTCTTACAGGCATTTCATAGATACTGTGAGTATATGCTCTCTTTCTTTAAACATGTAGAAGGAAGCTGGCAGGAGGGGAAGGTTCTAGGCAGGAGAGAGTGAAAGAGTACATTTAGGGATACTTTTTTTTTTTTTAAATTCTAATTAAGTATCTTGTTCAGAGTTGGAATGATTATTTAGCAGTGGACTAGAGGATCCCACTGAGATGAGGTCCCTATAATAATAGGCACCGTACATACGCATAGTAAGAGACAGCTCTTCTATCAAAGGGTTTATTATTTAAATATACAGAATAGACAATAGGTGGGACATAAAGGATATTTTATTTCTATGCAGACAGGTAATCCAAGGGCAGAGAAGTCTAAGTGATGTATTCAAGGTCACAAAGGGAGTCTGTGGCAGAGACAGTACAGAATCCAGATCTCCTGGTTCTTTTTTCCAGAGCTTTAATCAATAAATCAGTTCTTCCTCTTGCCTTTCTCTGTGTTTCATTACCAATGTCACAAGGCCATTAATGTCATACAGAAGTGCTTTCAGATGAACCTTGCAAAATACCTGCACTTTGCATTCAGTCTTCAAGGCCAAAGTAAGCCCTCCTGGAAAAAGAAAGACTATGTACGTTGGGAGCATTGATGGAATATTGCTCTATGATAGGACTGCCAAAAATGGTAGAATTATTTGTGGAATGGGCTCTTGGCATGGTTTTTGAATCTGCATCATTACCATTTAAAGGAGCGTTTATCAAGTAAAAGCTTTTGTGGGTCTGAAGTACATCATCTTAAGCAACTTCCTCAATTTCATGCATTCTTACCTTGGTTACCTGCTCAGAAACTTGGTCATCTGGGAGTGACACCTGCTTATGACACTACTGAGGATGGAATTTTCAGAATTGCTTATCGTTGGCTTAACTTCACTGCCCCTGAAGTCATAGGGAGTTTTACCCTTAATCTGCTGGGAGCAGAATTAAGTCCACCAAACATTTCTGAAAATGTGAACCTAATTTCACTGTTATTTCTCTATTCCCTTCAATCAGCTGGAATCTCTTATTCTTATATTTAAAGAGAATCTATTTTAAACTCCAATCTCTCCACTAACCCCTAATAACCTCTGGAAGAGCAGCCAACAATCCAATTGGAAGGCTCTTGGGGGTACGTCTATACTGGAGCCTTGTGCCAATTTAAGGAAGATTAAGTCAACCTACAGACCCCTGCAGCCACACTGGGATTTTACTAAGTCAACTTAAGCACTTCCTTAAGTTGACTGAATAAGACCACCTATTAAGGTTGACTTAATGCATAAGTCAACCTTATTAAGTCGACTTAAGCCAATGTAGATGGGGAAAAGCCATAAAGTTGACCTAATTGGCTTCCAGGTCCCCTCCCAGAGTTTCTGGCCACCAGGAAGGGTCGATCTAGCACCTGCCAGTGTGGACGAAGGCAACTGACACGCATTTTCGATGTGAACACTCTAAGTCAACTTAAAGTGGACCTTGTTAAGTCGACTTACAATAACGTCCAGTGTAGACATATCCTTGGTGTACAATAAAGAAATTTCACTGGTTTCCAAATGCACATTTAACTTCTATTGAATCTTTCTGATTAGCTTTCTTTTTGTCAGATAATTAAGATCCTTCTCAAGCTATTCAAATACTCAGCTTTAAAGGGCTTTTATTTTGCACCAAGGCCTTGCTTTTTCCAGGATTACTAAGTAATAGTTAGGCTTCATGCATGTGAGTGGGATGTAGGGAGAGGAGCTAAATTGATCGTGAAGCGCTTAGGAGCAGCCCTTTTGTGGGCGAAAAATGAGAAAGACTACAAGGGTCCTATGGCGTGGAGGGAGTAGAGTAAGGACACAAGAGTAAGGGATTGTGAGGATACAGGAGTAAGGGATTGTGAAAGCAGGAAATCACTGAGCAGAGAGGCCAGGAAAGAGAAAGATGGAAGAGAGCATGAAAGGGCATAATAAAAAAGCAAGATGGAAGAGAGGGATGATAGGCTTCCAACTGAGGCAGAGTCCATTGATTTGTGAGAACTGTTTTACATCCTAGTTCTGCCACAGATGCGTTCTGTAAACTTTGAGCAAGTGCTCGATCCTCTGATGCCTTGGCTACCCCTTTGTAAAATGGAGATCATAATTCCCTTCTTCCCCCAAAGGCAGAGTGAGCTATTGGTCTGAGGTTTTTCCCCTGCTGTATATATTACCTATGTCTTCAGTAATATGTTCATCCATTAAATAGAGTTTTAGGAAGAAACACTGCTCTCACTCTTTTTAAAGCAGAATACTAAACTGGCTTTTCTCCCGACCCTTTTATTGCTCTGTTTATTGTTCTTACAATCCATACTTCATAAATATAACACTTGACTTCCAAAGAAAAGGTTTTTATTGCCTTAATGAATACAAATGTCTCTAATGCTCTTTGCAGAACTTAAAATAAAATGTGCAAATGTACTGTGTGTCTTGGATGATGTTTGGCTCCTTTATTAGTCACTTAATATAGTGCTATTAAGTGTTTCACCTTGGGTTTTAAACTTGCCTCTCCAGTCATTAATTGCCTGCTAAAGGGCTCCTCATTATTTTTCCTTAGCGTTTGACAGGCCTGGCCAATTTGGCCAAAAGTTTGAGTTCAAGTCTCTCAAAAATGATGCACCTGTAACATTTTCAGCAGAAAGTGGTAACATACAACATACACTGTTATTCCTGGTAAGACTGATTTATAATATCTTCCATATCTATAGCACAAGTGCACCCTGAAGGATCCCAGACCAACAACCTCCTGAGCTGCAGCCAAACACTTAAGGCCAGACTTGTGCTCTCCCAACCCTGGGCTTTGTCTGCGAAAGGCCAGTTCCCATGGCACAACTTGGGTCACTCAGGATACTCTATATATAATGCTAGCTGACTAGCCAAGAGACGGAGTTTGCCTGGATTTCCCATTTCCCCCAGCCATTCCCCCTACACTGGTCAGAGTAAGGAGGCAGTGTAAGAATGCCTGTGACAGCTCTGTACCACTCCAGGTTTCTCCATGCATGGAGAAATCCTCCAGGGCTGGGGCTAAACATCTTTAGAACAGATTTATGTTGGTGAGTAATAGCTGTCCTGTGAGGGACTCTTACATCATCACAGATGGATGACCTGGAGCCTGCACCATGTCCAGAAGTTTATCCTGCAAAGGACCTGCCTGCCCAACCTGACTGGAATCCTTCTAATAGCAAGTCACAAGTGACAGTACACCCAGGCTAAATTCTGCAGGAAATGCAGCACTGAAATCAAGTGATGGGCCAGGGCATTCTGCTTTCATCTGCTGCATGAATGGATTCTGTAAATACATCTTCAAGCACCTTGCAATACATGCTTTAGGAACCCAGATGTCTGGGTTCTGGCTGCTGTTCACATTGATTTGGGGGCTTTAGGATTGGTATGGTCCTTTCAGAAATTTTTATGGAGCTGGGGTTTCCCAGATATTCTTCTCCAACTCTTCCCAGTTACCTGTCTGGGCATGTTTGAGTCAGAGGAGTCATCCTCATCATTTGACTCTGCCCTAGTTTCTAGCATGAATTTATTGGCATCTCTTCGAATGCTGGCAGCTGGTGGTATATCTGGGTGCAGATTTTGCTGCCAAAGAACACAGGCAGACTTGTGTGGAGGATACCTACAGTCCATTGGTTTCTCCAGCATAGGATTTGATCCATTCACTGTAGGGATCTGAATGGCTTATTTATTTATATTCCTTCTTGTCTCTGAGGGAAGCACATAACCTGTCCTGCCTCCCTCACTATTTACCACAGGCTAGGTCCTTACCTGATAGGCCTACTGATCAGTGGACTCATCCAGCCATCCCAGACTTGTATGGGGCTGGAGCCTGCATGGTTATCAGGCTCTCATGGCAATCCATGTGATTCTCCTCATTCCTTCAGTCTTTGGAGAAGCATTTGTAAAATCTACCAGTTTTTCAAAAAATTTGATGACTTTTGCTTTGTTTTGATTTTGGTTTTTTGCTGTCCTTGATCAGCTCTGTACTATAGCTGTTTAAATACCATTTGTCAAACAGGGGCTTGATTAAACCAGTGGTAAAATTTAACTATAATTTCATTTGACTGACATTTTTCATTGATATTGCACAGGCTTCAGTTAGAATTATTCCAAACGGAGACGGATTACTGTGCACAGTGAAAGTGCGGTGCATTTTATCACACAGAGATCACACCCATAGAGGTAGCTTGAACAGAACAATATACATTAGGAATTACCCAGTGCCCAGAAATATAACCATCTCTCTGGTATGCAACGCAGCAGCTGTTTAACAGCAACATTATACACTAGTTTAGCAGAGTAGCTGAAGACTGTGTAGTAAGATGAATTTGGAAATGAAGACATTGGGGAGATTTTCAGCAAAAGTTAGCAAAATGACAGAACATTTTAATTCATATGCTGATCTGAGTATCAAATATGTATGAAGTTTCAGTACATTCTAAGGATAAACTGGGACAAAAGATGTCCTTACAGAGTTTGTAAATGGCTTGCTTTAGCACTTTAGGGATGGTGGGAACGAGTCAAAGAATTTTCCCGGAGAGCATGATTACATCTGGCTGTTGTTGTGAGGTCAAAGAACAGAATCACAGGGGTTAAAGTAAGGAGGAATTCACCAGAATGCAGTTCCAGGGCCCCCTATTTTTAGGCAGGCAGCGTTCGGGGGCCCCTAAAAATAGAGAAATGCACCAGAACACAAGAGTTCTGGGCCCCCCCTAAAAATAGATACAGCAGCTGTAAAGCAGCATTCTGGTGGTACCACCTTAAGCCCTCTTCTACCTTAAGCCCAGCCAGCAGAGAGCTGTGGCAGGCTGGGCGTTTGTTAATCTCCCACCTGCAGGATGGAGCAGTTTGTGGTTGGGAAGCAGCCGGTCAGCCAGTGTGCAAACCTCAGCTGAGCATGGGGGAGACCCTTGGTGGGGCTGGGGGAAGGAGGCCACTGGCATCTGGAGTTGGCTGGTGGCATGGAGCTGCTGGGGGACAGGGAATGCTGCTGGGGGTTGTGTGGGGCAAGGGGTGTGTGTGTATGTACCTGGGTGTTTGTTAGTGTAGCTGGAGGTGTGTACCTGTGTGTGTGTGTGTGTGTGTGTGTAGCTAGGGATGGGTGTGTGAGTGGGAGTGAGTGTGTAGCTGGCAGTGGGTGGGGTGGGTACCAGGGTGTGGGTGTGTAGCTGGGGGGGGGGGGCTGAAGCGGACTGATAACCGATGCATGTGGTACTCAGAAGTAGTTGCAAATGCCTACCTGGGTTGGGGGGCAGTATCTGGGGTGGGGAACAGGCATTTGTGGTCCCGGACCTGTGGGGGGGCCTGGAAATTTAGGGGAGTTCTGGGGCCCCCCATATTACAATTTAACCCTTGCAGAATCACTGTACAACATAGGGGAAGAAAAACAAATGAAAGTTTTTGTCTAAACCAAAAAAGTTATTACATCACCCCCTCTAGAAAAGCAGTTCATGTCCATATCCAAAATTTTCTTAGTCCTGTTACTGGGGAGGAATGGTTTACTGTGAGATTTTATTTACATAAGAAACAAGGTAGCCCAAATCCGTGCAGACTCAATTGTTTTTGTGCTGATATGGAGGATGTAACACAGTTGCACAAGTGATTCACCATCAATTTTGACAGCACTAATAGCTCTTTGTACCTTTTTCTACCTTTTCAGCCTGCTTTTCATTACTTGGCAGTGTCCCCTTCTCCAGAAACACTCTTGATCCTTCTCATTATGAGACTGAGCGTATCTCCAAGATGCCTCACAGAACTCTGACAATCCAACTGTGTATCTGTGACTGATACTGCAGTCTTGATATATCACTTAGAATTCCCCTTCATTACATACACTGTTCCTCTCTAGCAATGCCTCTGCTCCGATGTCTGGTTCCTGCAGCAGGTGGTCAAAAGATGTGGCACTGAGAACTGCACTCCTCAAGAAGAAACTCCTGTCAAAGATAGCAGCTACCCACCCAACACTGTATGAATGTAGTCAGCCCCAATGCAGAAGCAAGAGCCAACTTTTCACGAGGATTCCCAATGTGTGAGGTTTACTCCTTTGTATGACATGGACAATGCACCAGAGAGGTGTGATAATTGCTTTCCAGAGTCCCACTTCCATATTTCAATAAAAACCAATTTCTACCAGTTACATTGTGAAGAAAAAATATGAAAAAAGCATACAAACGCAGACAAAGCTCTTGGTTTTTGCAGAGCACTTGAAAGAAAACTTGTTTCAGCAGTCACTAGCTGTAACACCAGTGATACTTCTAATTTTATATATTCGCCATTAGTGAACAAATGACTATTTTTGTTTTGAAATATTAGGAACCCCCCAATCCTATGATTTTTCATATGTGTCTTAGATACACAACCCACGTATGCTCAAAAACTGGACCAAGCTTTCCAATTTTCATGTGGAGCAGGACTCTTTTTTGGTACATTTCATGGAGAAATGGACTGGAGTTTTGCTCTAAAATATTCTGATAGTAAGTTGGCAACATTTTCTGACAAAATTACATAATTTTCAAGTTCAGATCTGCATAACATTTTGAGTAACTTTGCATGTTGCTATAAATAATTTGCACCTGTCTAGGTGTAAAGCCAAACTGGACATACAATACAGGTTAAGTTGCATCACCAATTTGCATCTATTTGCATTATACAATGAGACTGACACACCACTGTGCTACTACATGCAGATCCTAGGTAACAGGCCTCCATTATCACTTCTGCGTATAATTTGAAAAGCTGCCTGAAGTCAGCAAGTTATTCTTAATTAAAGGAATGTTGACAGCTATCTTGGGGGCAGAGGGAACATACAGTTAGTATCACCAAATGAATTATTAATCACCCAAGGAAAAGAATGAGGTCAATTCAGTCTTGAACTCCATCAGGATCCCTCAGGGCTCTGTATCAGATGCTGATAAAATAGACTCTGAATTGTGGAGGGCTAAGATGACATCTGCACAGTTAAGTAAAGTGAAATTCAGATGTAAAGATATTATTGCGAGGACAAATTTCACAAACGTTGCTAATTATCCAATTGTTGGAATTGAATCCGTGCTTTTGTGGAATGAAATAACCAGCGACTCACTGCTGGTGCAGCAAGATTTCACTCACATTGAGAATTGAAGAGTAATGAGAAAAACAAAATAAAATAAAAATTGGTGATGCCCAAAATAGAGAAAGAGCTGTTTGATTTCTGCCCGAGCAGCAAGGCATTTGTAAATAAAATTTCAAACTTAATCTGTGTTTCATCAATGTGATACAGAATTCTGCACTTCTTTCTGTCTAATTTATTGCCATGTAGCGTCACAGTGTGAATTTTCAGTTGTAGATGCCTTTGAAACAAAGGGCCACACAACTGAGAAATGAAATGATGCTTAAGAAAATGAGTATGCCATGAAGACTGGAGTGTTTGATTACAGATTAGTAGTGTGCAATCGTAATAGTCCAAAATATTTCAGCTGAATTAGTCAGTTACATGTAAATTATCTCTCTAGGTTATACCCAAGTCCATCACTTTAGTACCCAATGTCTAATATTTAAAAAGATGTAACAATAATTCCTCTCTTGCTCACTTCATAGCAGGCAGAGAAAATGCCAGAATAAAGCATTTTGAAATCGTTATTGTGTACAAACAAGAAATAGGTACTACAGAAAAGTTAGATGAAAGAGGTATTTTAGCAATTGCTTCTGAATGCAGAAAGTTTAATGATCATTCTTAGCTTGTCTGGGAATGAATTCTATAATCTGGATCCAACTCCTCTTTAGGTCTTGTCTCCTCCACTTATGGATTTAGTTCTGTTGGCCAATGGCTTCCTGCTTCCTATCAGAGGCTATGTCTATACTACAGGTTTTGGTTAAGCTGGCTTAATAAAGTCCATTTTAAGCCAACTTAAAGTAGACCTTATTAAGTCAGTTTAGAGCATCCACACTCAAAATGCCAGGAGACTGCCCATGTCCACACTGGCAGATCCTAGGTTGCCCTAGGAGTGGTGTATTGGCCCACAGTGCACGACAGCAGAAGTGCCCCTCTCTCCCGGCCGCTCCTTTACTACAGGAAGTGAGTGACCACACCATCCTCCATACTGTGTGTGGCAACAGGGAGCGCAGGGAAGTCAGGGAGCCTGACGTAGCCCAGCAATGTGCCATCACAGCACTCCACCCCCTCCCTGCATTGCCCAGACTCCTCCAGCTCTGGACCAGGTGCCACAGGGCAATCACCAGTGCAGGTGCCGGGCACAGCAGTTGTTAAGACTCAAACACAGGGAAACAGTACATAGAGGAAAGTGAAGTCAAATCACCTGTTGTAATGGGGGAAAAATCTACAGTCACAATTTAATCTTGCTTTCATACAATCTAACCTAAAAGAAATAGCAACTTTCTTTCTTTCTATGTGCTGTTTCCTGGTGTTTGAATCTTAACTGCTTTGATTTGCTGTTGCAGTATGACCTGATCCTATGTCTTAACACTCCCCTACATTTATTTCCTACCATTCTGTAAGTTCCCCCATCTTCAAACTGTCAAACAAAGTGGGATTTTCTCCCATGAAAGCTCATCCAATAAATAGATTTGTTAGTCTTAAACAGTGCCTCCAGACCACTTGTTTTTTTTTTTTTTTTACAACAATATCGGGGGGTTGGGCTGAGAAGGGCAAAGAGAGAGCCAGGCAGGGTTGGGCTGGGAATGGCAAGGGAAGAGCCAGGCAGGGTCAGGCTGAGAAGGGCAAGGGGGGGAGACACATGGATTTGGGCAGAGAAGGGGAGAGACACACAGGGTCGGGCTGTGAAGGGGAGAGACACAGATCAGGCTGAGGGGGCAGAGACATGGGGAAAGCTGGAGAAGAGGTGAGACATGCAGGGTTGGGCTGGAGAAGGGGAGAGAGACATGCAGAGTCAGGCTGGAGAAAGGCAAAGTGACAGACGGACAGGGTCGGGCTGGAGAAGGACAGAGAGACATGCAGGGTTGGGCTAAGAGAGGCAGGGCTGGCGCAACATGGTAAGCACCATAAGCGTTGCAGAGGGGCGCCGATGTTTGAGGGATGCCAAAATGGGGACTGAGTTGTTGCATGGCAGTGATGATGTCACTAGTCTGTGCCGCTGCAGGGGGGCACCGGAAACCCTAGCCTCGTTCCTGGAGAGAAGGGAAGATGGGGGTCGGACTGAGAAAGCGAGAGATGTGGGGTTGGGCTGGAGATGGGCCAGATGTGCGGGGTCGGGCTTACAAGGGGGCAGATGTGAGATTGGGCTGGAGAAGGGAGAGACATGCAGGGTCGGGCAGAGAAGGGGGGAAGATGTCAGATCAGGTCAGGCTGGAGAAGGGGGAGATGTGGGGTTGGGCTCCAGAGGAAGAGAGATGTGGGATCAGGCTGAGAAGGGGGAAAGACATGGGATCAGGTTGAGGGAAGGAGAGAGATGTTGGATTGAGCTTCAAAGAGGGGGGATGCGGAGTTGGGCTGAGAAGTGGGGGAGATGCGGGGTCAGGCTGAGAAGGGAAGGTGACCTAGGCTGTATTCCTAGGATGCAGGGCTGTGAGGTGGGGCAAAGACACAGGGGGTTTTATTGTGTTGCACACAGCTAGGTATGCTCCCAACTGTGTTGTGCCTTCTAGCCAGCCCCCATCCCCATGTTCCAAACTGCTAGGAGGCCAATTAAGTCAACTTAAACCAACTCCTGGCGCACATTGGCTTAAATTGACTTAATAAAGTCAACTTAACTGCTTAGTTGACTTTTCAAGTGCGAGTTATTAACTTGACTTAAGCAAATGCTTAAGTTGACTTAATACCTTCCCAGGCGGCCAGGGCTTTGTTTAAATCAACTTAAGGGGCTTTAAGTTGACTTAAAACTGTAGTGTAGGCATACCCAGAACTACCTCATCCTAGCCAAGGTTCAGCATTAGCCAGCTGCTTCATCCCAGTGCTGATTTGAGCTTTGCATTAAGAAAGCTGGGAGATGGTGCTGTTTGCATTTTATGTAAGTAAGATGTAGGGCTGAATGTCATCCCACATATCGCTGACACTGCTTCCTGCTTTGTCTCAGCACCTCCTCCAATAGCTGTATGCACGTGTTGGGTACTATGGAGAAGAAAATTGAGACTCCAGTGGGGACAGAACTGGGTGAGTACTAAGAGCTCTTGGAGTTCAGTCTGAGAGCACTACTACACTCATCAAGGACCTCCAGCCTATTTTAAAAGATGACCGCTCACTCTCTCTAGCCCGGGGAGACAGATCTCTCCTTGCCAACAGACAACCCCTGAACCTTAAACAGATACTCACCAGCAACTACAGACCTAACCACAGAAACATTAAAGCAGGCACATATCCCTGCAACAAACCACGCTGCCAACTTTGTCCACATATCTGCACTAGAGACACCATCATAGGACCTAATCAAGCAAGCTACTCCATCAAAGGGTCCTTCACCTGGTCATTCACTAATGCGATTTATGTCATCATGTGCCAGAAAAGCCCCCAAGCCTTATACATTGGACAAACAGGAAAATCCCTACACAGAAGAATAAATGCACACAAAACTGACATCAGAAATCACAACACACACACACACACACACACACACACACAACCAGTTGCTGAGCACCTCCATCTTCCTAATCACTCCACTGATGATTTGTTAATGATGATCCTCAAGAAAATCAATGGGACATCAAGACTTCACAGAGAAACAGCCAACATCAGACTAATATGTAAATTAGATTGTGTGAAAGCAGGGCTGAATTGTGACTATGGATTCTTTTCATATTATAAAAGATAATTTGACTTCACCCTCCCTCTGTGTGCTGTTTCCTCGAGTTTGAATCTTTACAAATGCTCTGATTTGCTGTTGCAGTATGATCTGATCCCATGTCTTACACTCCCCTGCATTTATCTTCATCCAATTCTGTAAGTTCTCCCTCTTCAAAGTGTCTGACAAAGTGGGATTTTCTCCCACAGAAGCTCAAGCAATAAATAAATCTGTTAGTCTTTAAGTGCCACATGACTCCTTGCTTTTTTCACACTGCCACTGAAAACAAACTAGCTTATGTTACTCCAGGATGTGAAAAAGACAGTGTACTGAGTGATGTAAGCTACAATGACCTAAGTGCTGTCCATACCAGCACTATGTTGGTGGGAGACGCTTTCCCGCTGACATAGCTTCTGCCTTTTGCTGAGGTCATTTATTATGCCAGCAGGAGAGTGCTTTCTCATTGGTATATAGTGTCTTCACCAGACAAGCTACAGTGGTGCTGCTGCATCAGGAGTTGTGCTGATGTAGCGTTTGCAATGTGGACTTGCTTTAAGAGGGAAGACATAAATAAGTCTTTTCTGGGTATTATCATTCACTTCTACTGTTTCCTGGAGGCCAATAAGGGAGGGAAAAAATCTTCGGTGATATACTGCTTTTCTTATTCTAACACAGTTACCTGTTCAATTTTATCTTTATCATTGCCACATAAAAGCCATGTTGCTATTGATTAAAAGTTGTTAGCTAACAGCAGGTGTGGTGGGATATAAGAAAAGAGTTAGTGGACTTATTCTGAACATTAACTAAAATCAAAACCTAAGAACAAAAATGACTTTTTTTGTTGGCAGTAAGTGGCCAAGTAGTGCATATGCACGTAGTTCAGTCCCCACAGGCTGAATCCAACTGACGACTCAGTAAATGGCAGCTTATTCATCTGATGCCCATATTGTGCTCATTTGATGAACCCTGAATCTGAGTCTGTACAGTTGTCAATTCAGCACCTTTCAGGAGCATTAAATTCATTCAAAAGGGAATGATTTCAAAATATACCCATATACCTCCTAGCAACTTCCTTGTGAGGGAGGGAAAGATTAAGAAAATCAAAAGACTTTATAAATAAATGATTGGGAGAAAACATACTGAGCAACGTGAGAAAGTTAGCCTCTAGTGCAGAAGGAATTATCAAAGTGTTAAAACACTAGCCATAGCATGATGAAGCTCCCGTAAGGTTGAACGAATTTAAGAGAAAAGGACTGTAAATGAGCTCATGGCATGCTGTCCAAGAGCAGCAATAGTCATCCAAAAGCCATAAACAAACACCCTTCAGTGTTCAGTCTACAAACCCTTTTTTAATTCAGAGGAAGTGGTATCAATAAGGATCAAGCAGGGGGAAAGGAACATTTAATTAGACAATGATTATACATATAGATATTCCTTTTTAAAGAGTGCAATTAAAACACACCTACTAAGTCTCATGTTTTCTTTCTGTTTGCAAGAGAAGCAAAACAAGTTCCATTAAAGGGGAGGAAAGATAAAATTTCTGCTGAACAATTCCTATGTGACCTGGGATAAGGCACTTAGCATTTCTGTATCTCACTTTTCCATCTTTAAAATGGTGATAATAGCAGTCTCCACCTTCAAAAAGATTTTGCGAAGATAAATACATTAAAAATTATAAAGTTAACAGGTATTGGGGTAACAGGGATCATATAAGTACAAGGATAGATGGATGAAGTGTAGCTGCATTGATTTGTTTCGTAAGGGTCAGTTTTCTCTCACTGATGAGTAGTCATGTTGAAGTCACTGAAATTAGTTGCATAACAAACTACTCAAGAATATGCATAAGGGCTTCACAATCTGGCACTGAAGTGAGAGTCAGGGTTTTGTAAATAGCCAATTTTTGTTCTTTTTCAAAGAATGTGAATTTTGATTGTTATGATCTACTTTCTTCTCACGTTTACTGAGAAAAGTAATTTCCACAGTCCTTCACACATAACCATAGTTCCAGCTGAGATGAACATATCCCTCACTGGGAATGAAATTAACCTAATGCAGAAGGCCCATGTAAGGCTTAACAATGACCAAAGTATGACTTTAGTGGGATCTTTAAAGTTTTGGTGATTATTATTATGAATAAAAAGAATTAGTTATTTTGCAGTACTGCCTGTAGGCCCTAGTCATGGACCATCCCCCAGTTGTGCTAGGAGCTGTACAAATGATAAAAAGATAGTCCCTGCCCCAAGGTTTTTCCAGCAGCGTATGTCAAAATCTGCCCCTAAATCTTCAAACCTCATATCAAAATAATTCTTTTTTAGTAAATGACCAAAATTGTATATTTGGTTCCCTTTCTCCCTTTTTGTTTACAACAATGCTTTAGCTAACAATTTAGCCACTCCTCATTTTGATACCATGAGGAAAGCAAAATGGAAAGCCTGTGTTTTCATTCAAGTTAACATTTTACTTTGACACCTGCTTTACAAGGACAGAGAACAGTGTGCAAAAGAAAAGATGCTTCTAGATGGTGCATAATATATTGCACTGGTTCCTAGGTGAAGGAATCATCAATTTGACAGAATGACACAGCACTTAAAATGGGCTATTAACATACAAATAGAATCAGACAATGCAAATCTCCTTTCCTTTCCTAGATACTCTCTCTCTTTATTACCCAACTGTCATGTTGCATAGGGAATAAGTATGCAGATACCAGGCAATGAAGCCTTATAGATAAACCACATAAGGGGCAATTTTCATCCTGAGCTTCTTTGAAACAATCCCTTCAAATGCCTAATGCAATGGACACACAGAGGAACCTCAGAGTTATGAACACCACAGAGTTAACCACACACCTCATTTGGTTAAAAGCAGCATTTTTCTTCTGTGTAGTAAAATTTAGGAGTTGAATCCCAAACAATAGATCAAGTAAAGTTTAAAAGTTATATTAAAGGCCAACGTTCAGTTTTAAACTTTTGAGAAGAACAACCAAAATGCCTTGTTCAGAGTTCCGAACAACCTCCATTCCTGCAGTGTTTCTGACTTTGAGATTTACTATATTCTGAAGTGAGAGTTCATTGTCATTGTCTTAAAATGTAAATACATCTTGATCATAGAGTGATTTACTTCTAAATTCAGCTCTAGTTAGCAGTGACTGAAAGCTGTAGCCATCTCATGGCTTCTTCAGGCCTTTTGAAAAGAGTTTGTAGTCTGAATCCATTTCCTATAGCAGAAATGATCATTTAACCATAAAACTCATCTTTCTTTTTGTTGGTCATTAGCAGAAAGACCAAGAACTGAATGAAAGATTGAAATGCCTTTTCACCCTAGCAGTGGCCCTTCCAGAACAAGGTGGATAAAGGGACATAAACAAGAAATATATGGAAGTACTGTTACTTCCCATATCTCCCCCCACCCCCAACTTCAGCGCCTCAAGTCTTTACTCAGTCAATATGCATCCTTGAGCTCAGTGGAGTTTTATCTTACTATTGAAATAGGTTTTAGAATAGCATTAGGAATGGATTATTAAATTAACTAATTTGTTACCTTTTATAAGCATTCAAATTACTTAAAAATAATGTCCTGGAAATAATAAATGACCAATTCCAATCCCACTGACATTGGTAGTACACTAGTGCAGTTCCACTGATTTTAACACAGTTAACTCTGGTTCGTTCGGGTGTGAAATCAGAATGAGGTTCACTGTACCTACACATATTCAAGGATGTAGTCTTATATACCAGCTATACTTCTGTTATTTCCTCTAGTCATTTGATTTCAGTATCTTTTGTTCAATCCAATACATCTCTTTATGGATTTCTAATGCTCCATCACCATGATATCTCAGTGTCAACTCTGCTAAAAGCCCATGCTAGCTGCTGATAAACCCAGTATAAGAGGATATTTGCGCAGCTGTAGAAATTCAGAGATCAAGATTAAGAAAAAGACAATTTCAAAATAGCCATAGAGACTCTTGGTCACAAACTGGCATGAAAATATCAGTTAATTTGTCATGGATTAGAGCAATTAACCTACCAACCTGAGCGCAATTGTATTCATGCATGGCATGTATAGGTTATATGACATAGTTTCATTTCTGAAAGCAAAGACACATATCGTAAAAGAACATCTACAAGGGAAAATGTTAAAAGGCCAAAACCACTCCGATATAATTTGTCATGAAAATGCTAAAAATAGTGCTTTTAAAACTGGATTTACTAATCTACTAGAACTATAGCTGCAGCCCACTTCTACCTGCCCCCAGAGCAAATCCCACTGCAGTTAGGTAGAGGTGTGAACAAGATAAATACAGCATTGAATGTTTTCTTATTTATTTTAACAGAGCTTTAAAATAAAGATCAAAACTGTATTACAAAGCAATGAAGCATCCCAAACAGCACATCAATCAAGTATGAGGTAAGATGCACTTCTTCTTTGGCTCCCTTTTCGCTGCACAGATTTGACTTACTTACTTCAATAGTTCCAGGGAATTTTTGAAAGAAAAATATTAATGGGAAAATTCCATAAATGAATTTTTCCTCAGACTGATTGTTTGTCCCTGTCAAAATTAGAAAAGGAAAAAAACTCAACAAACCTTTCAGTTTATTGGTGCAAGAACCACACAGTGGAAAATAATAAGTGTAACTGCAATATTTCAAATATTTTGAGGTGGCAGCCCAACCTTCTATTTTCTTGTCATTCTTTCTTGATATATTAGCTCAGCCATGATTACATTTCTTTGTGTGTATTAAAGTGAAATTAAAAAGACAAAATGTGCCACCTCCTGAGAAAGGCCCAAGACAAAATGGGGAATGGATTGTTGATGCTGGACGTGTAATCTAGTAACTAATTTGGAATTAGGATTTGTGGGTTCTGTACTGTCTCTTCCACAAACTCATCATGTGATTGTTGACAAGTCAATTGCCTCGCATGGAGCCACTAAGATTCATAGAATCAGAGGCTATGTCTACAGTAGCCAATTAGTCCAGGCTTAGCAAACTTAGTCGGACTAATTTAGTTTGTGTCTACACTAGGCTTTGTCTAGTCCAAACAAAGTTTAGTTCAAACTGGTTAGTTTGAATGGTTATTTCAAACTTAGTGCTTAGTTCGAACTAGTGTGCTGTGGATGCTAGTCAAAAAGTTCAAACTAAGTGGTTAGTTCAAATTAACCACACTTTCTAGTTCAAACTAACATTTTAGTTCAAACTAGCCGCGCTTTTTAGTTCAAGCTAACTTTTTAGTTCAAACTATTCAGCATGACTAGTTTGAAGTAAAAAGCTGCGGTTAGTCCAAATTAACTCTCTGTTAGATTGAACTAACTGGGAACCGCTTACTTCAGACTAAGGAAGTTTGAACTAAGTTTTCTGGTGCAGACATAGTGATAGGTAGGAATGGAAAGGAAATCAATAGTCATCTAGTCCAGTTACCTGCATTCAGGGCAAGATTAAATAATAAGTAGACCATTCCTAACAAGTGTTTCTCAAACCTGTTCTTAAAATCCTCCAGTGACAGAGATTCCATAACCTCCTAGATCATTTGTTCTGATGCTTAACTACCCTGTGAGTTAGGAATTTTTTTTTTTAATGTCCAGCCTAAACTTTGCTTGCTGAATTTAATCCCATTGCTTCTTATGCTGTCCTCAAAGGTAACAGTGAACAATTTTCGTGCTCCTCCTTGTACCAACTTTTTATGTATTTGAAAACTGTTATCATGTCCCCACTCTTTTTTCTCTTCTCCAGACTGAACAAACCTAATTTTTTCAACCTTTCCTCATAGGTCAGCTTTTCTAGACCTTTAATAATTTTTGTTGCTCTTCTCTGGACTGTCTCTAGTTTTTTCTAAATGTGGGACCTGGAACAGAACATAATACTTCAGTTGATCCCTGCCCAATGTAGAGCAGAGTGGAAAAAGTACTTCACTTATTTTGCTGATACCATTCCTGCTAATACATTCCAGAATGATGTTGCTTTTTTTTTTTGCAACAGTGTTACACTGTTGACTAATGGTTAGTTTGGGATTTCCTCTAACCCACAAATACCTTTCCATAGTAATCCTTTCTCAGTCATTTCCCATTTTTAATGTGTGCAATTTATTGTTCTTTCCTAAAAAGAGTACTTTGCATTTGTCTCTGCATTTCATCTTATGTACTATAGACAATTTTTCCAGTTTCTCCAGATGGTTTTGAATTTTAAACCTATCTTTCAATGCATTTGCAACCTCTGCCTAGTTGGTATCACCCACAAAATTTGTAAGTGTACTCACTGTGCCATTATTTAAATCATTTATGAAGATACTGAAAAGAACTGGTCCCAGGGCCAATACCTCTGGGACCCCGCACAATATATCCTTCCAGGTTGTCTGTGAACAATTGCTAACTATTCACTGGAAATGGTTTTCCAATCAATTATTTGCTCACCTTATAGTATCTCCATCTAAGTTGTATTTCCCTATCTTATTTATAAGAAAGTATTAAATGCCTTACTTAAGTCAAGATATACCATATCTTTTGCTTCTCCCACCACAAGGTTTGCTACCCTGTCAAAGAAAGCTATTAGGTTGGTTTTATATGGTTTGTTCTTGACAAATTCAGGTTAACTATTACATATCAACTTATTATCTTCTAGGTTTTTGCAAATATATTGCTTCAGTCAGAGGTCCTTGGATGAGCCTTTGTGTATCAATGCAAATAATTTATTGTTACTGAAATAGGTGACAAAATGATGTCTATATGTGTAAAGAATGTGTCAAATCTAGCATCATTATTCCCATGAAAGTACAACTTATTTAGGGCCAGACTCTCTCAGAGATCTGGCCCCATGCACAGCTTTGGTGACACAAAGGGGCTAGAAAACAGTAAAATCACCTCTATCAGCATAAAGCACTGGTAGACAGTTCCTATCCTATGCTTATGGCCATAACTAACTGCACTCATGCAATCCCTGCCTGACAAATCACCCCACCGAGGTCCAAAGCCAGGCAGCATAGTTTATTAAAGTGGCTACCAAGGTCTGTGCCACTGTAGAACAGCTACTGTAATTAGCTAGATCTTTTTTACTCTGTAATTATGTGTTGGTTGCTTGAGTTGTATTGACTGCTCAATGTCAGTGAACTAAGAAATTCTAAATATCTCAGATGCAGTATACATCATGTCAGAATAAAATTTACTTCTGCTCAGAAAACCTGGTACCCTCTCAGTAGTAGTATTGTAAATTATTTAAGGCAAAACTGCAGCATCAAGAAACTGAAGCAACAGAAAATATTGTTGACATATTATCAGAGTATGATTGAAATCCCAATAGTCTAAAAGCTGTAGGCTGATAGGGCAATGAACCATTTGGGAGGATGTTCTGTCTGTGCACCAGAACCACTGGGGTGTGGCTGAATCTAATCACGGGAAACACATCCTTAAAATCATTAAGTGAAATGAGGCAGGATGGTAATTTATGATGGAGATGCAGAAGAGATGTGAAGAGATGCAGAGATTTAAAGATGCTGCTAGGTCCAAATTGCTGATGAATGGGAGGAACACAATCTCTCCAGTGAATCAAAAAAGAGACAGAAAGAGTCAGTAAAATGTAATAAATAAATGCACTAGTCTTCGGATATTAGTATCTTAGTATACTAATCTTCCAGCATGAGCTATTTGCTATATCAGATCGCTGTGCACAGTAGCTACACTGTCATGCCACACAGGAAAGGACTCCCACTCCCCCCAGTAACACAAAAGTGCTACTAGCACTACACCTTCTGGAACGTTCCTTCCAGGTATGTTTTTAAGTGAAATTTAAATCAGTGAGCAATAACATACATAGCACTAATCTATACCATGGAATGCAGTCAAGGGATCAGTAGCTCTTGCATGGACAGCCATTTGGGGACACAATCAAATCTTTTTGCTTCAAAACTTTTCTACAGCTGTTGCATTTATGTTGCCCTTCATTTTTGTCTGTAGTTCATTTTGCCATACACTTAGATTTTGGTTCAGTTCAGTAGATGAGTTGCAGGTTCAAATGTGTTATTATTTTCAGAACCTAGTTTCTTATTGCTACTCTATGTGGGGTTGGCTCTTATGAATCAAAGAAAGTGATTAACAAATACATACACAAGGAAAATCAATTTATCAAATTCTGCTTGACTCACTCTCATAGAAGTCCTATTTCAGTCAATAGTGAGTAAGGTGAGCAGGGTTTCGTTCCAAGTGTCATAAATTGCCCAGCATACTGGGCCAATTCCATCTTCTATACCTGCATTTTGCTTGCCTACCATTTCCTTCTATTTCAGCTGGATTTGATATTTTTCATCATGCTACTATACAGTGTTGCTATCTGCTATTAAACACCTGCTACATTTCTCTCTAGGGGCAGCTGCATTTCCACAGTGGGTGAAATGATTCCCCTGTTTAGTACAGTTAGCAATCAGCTCATGCTCTTTCAGAATAAAAGGTAATATATAAATGTAAACGAAATTGCAAAATCTGTCTTTCACTTACTGTTGTCCCTTGCTGCAATTTGTTCTCCTACAACGTATTCCATCTACACAAACAAGCATACTCCAAAACAGTTTTTATCTTGTTGCTGACATGTATTGGCATCTAAAGGATAAAATCCCTCAGTTATTAATTTTTAAATAATGAAACACTGTTCCTAGTCAAACCTGTCACCCATTGTAGATCTTAACCAGTTTCAGTCCCCTTATAGTCACGCCTGCTGCAATGAAGCAGGGCTTGGAAAGAATTTGTCACCAGGGGAAAAATTATTTTCTTTTCAGAGGGATCCACAGCATTTACAAAATTATAGCAACATATGCCCTCTGATATATTTTACTGAATTCTAAATGTTGGAAGCGAACATAAAGCAAATTCTGGATAGTTCTCAGGACCACATTAAACTTCTACTTTGGAAACATTCCAACCCTGAGGCAGGCTGCCAGATATGAAAGGCCTAGATACATTGGTAGGAAGGACACAATCTTTTATCTATTTTCCATTCAGAAAGTGGGTACTGTAAAATGATGAGCAGTTGCAAGTACATCAACAAAACCAATTAAACATACATTGGAATGGTTTTCCTTCTTGTACTAAATCATTTTATGATTTCTCTCTTTTAACAAAGCAGTTCATGAATATTATTGTAGTAGATTCAGATGTAAGATCATCCTGACCTTGCCTTTTTTTGTTGTTGCATTTTTCTGTTCAGGTTTTCTTTGGCCAAATCAAATGAAGTCTTACACTAAGCCAGTTATTAGTATTTCAAATCAAATCATATCATAGGGCTGGAAGGGACCTCATGAAATCATTAAGTCCAACCCCCTGGGAATTGAACCCAGGACCTTCTGCATGTTAAGCAGAGGTGTTAGCTACTACACTATTTCAGTGGAGATGCCCAAATGTTGGGTGTTTTGGTGGGACAGTTTCTTATGATAATAATGTGTGTCTTCTAATATACAATGTGCCTTTTACTTTACAGTGTCCAAATGGGAGTATCAAGCTGGGTAAATTTAAGTTCCAAACACCTGTTATTGACCTAAGGTGTTTTCTTTAACTATGTGACCTACAAACATAAGCCACTTTCCAGGGACTATACTGAGGAATCTGGAATGTCTGATTACCTGTTAATGTTAGAACATCATGGTTAAAGCAGTGGATGGGCTGTTTCCTGCTCTGCCACAGGCTTGCAGCACCACCTTGGGTAAGTCATTTAACTGCCCTGTGCCTCTATTTTCCAAGGGGGGATGATGAACTAGCCATCTCTGCAGTGAGTGTTGCAATTCTAAGATGAAAGGTGCTGTGTTAATGCAAAGTATTATTTATTATTTAAAATGTAACTTCAAAAACTTCAGATCAGGTATCATAGGCTCTTCCAAAAGGATGTTCTCTTTATGGCATATGTTTCACAAGGGATTGTTTTGTAAGTTACAGGAAGTTATCAGGTTGAGATTTAAGGATTTCCCTGGGTCTGGTGAAGACTGCCAAGGTTTCAAATGTTTCTAAAAGGGGAAACTCCTGAAATTTTTGTGCCAGGCCTTATTTTGCTACTGGGTGGCGCCTTTCTGTTTGTACTCATATGTTCTAGCTACTATACTAAGAGGTCTGCTATAGAAAATATTTCAAAAGGATGAGACAGGCAAACAAGTAAAATAGTTAGTCATTTGACTGAAATATTCATGTGTATTGCACATAATATTTGTGGAACACCAAACTGGTATGGAACACAAAATTCAATCTCCATTACTCACATGCAAATACTTAGAAAAGGAGAGACAAGGATCAGACACATTATAGTCAATATCAGTTGATCCTAAGCCTCTCATCAAATGAAACCAAAGAGATATGTTAGTCAGGATGATTCATCTTTGTATTGTTATATTTGACTCCTGCACTGCTTTATTATGACTCGAACTGGGCAAATATGTTTAAAAACATGTTAATCAAATCAATTCACATTCAATCTGACCATGCTTTTATCCCAGAAGAACAGCCATATTGAAAACAGGAATTGCCCAAATCAGACCCCAGGTCCATCTAGTCCAGTAACTGATTTCTGTTGGTGGCCAGTACCAGAGACTTCAGAAGATGGTACAAGAACCCAATAGTAATATTTAAAGGCTGACTTAAGCCCTGGATGACTCTGCCTCCACTGTTTAGTCACACATCACCTCCCTGATCTGAAAAAAAACTTATGTAGTTCTGAATTTTTGACCAAGAGAAGCAGCATCCACTATGCTAGTTTGATGACTCAGAGTAGGCAAAACATCATGAGGAGCAGTTAGATTAGCCAGAAATATATAGAAGGATGCCAGAGGGATAAATTTGAGATCCTCATGCTGCTCAGTCACTGCTGGCCGTCCTCCAGTTGTTGTTGACATTGTTTCTATGGTCTAAAGCCCTTCACTATCACCTCTTGGTGCCTCTGCAAGAGCTAAAAA
>ML681981.1:35354591-35467058 GCA_007922195.1 Podocnemis expansa
ATGCAAAAAATAAATCTGTTAGTCTTAAAGTGCCACACAACTGCTTGTTGTTTTTTTACTGGACTAGACTAACACGGCTATCCCTTTGGAATCTGCAAGAGCTGCTGTCCTCTAACGAATGCCTCTCTTCTATCCAGCATGTGTCAAAGCTTAGATGCTCACTGACAAGTATTTTCATTGCTTCTGGTACCTGCCAGCCAAATGACACAGAGTTTGTAAGCACTTCTCCATCAGCAACCTTGCTGTTGGGCCCAAATTTCTCTTTGATCATGATAATAACAGGGCTGACATCTCTCTCTTCTGTCATCACCTTCTTAGCACCTCATTAGCTGATGACTATCTGGGGACAGGCCCATACATGTGACTATGAGTGGAGGCTGGATGGGGCAATTTTCCACAAGCAATGATTTCTCCATAACTCAGTATCTGACCATACTATGGAGATCTTGCTTTATATTCTAGGAATGGAGAATGAACTAAGTGTTTGTGATCGTGTAACCATGAATATTTCTGTGCTTAGTCCTTGTTTTACCCTCTCCTCCTCACAGCTGCTCATGATCACATGAAGTTTATTCTGGGTTAGATCCTCAGCTGGTCTAAATAGATTAGCTCAATTGATGTCAGTGGAGGTATGCCAATTTACAACAATGGAGGATTTTCTTATTTCATTTTAAAACACTTTTCCTTGCTCCCTAACAGCCTTGCACACAAACCAGCGAGTACTGCTTCAACGTTTCCTATAAATGGTGCCATAGATGATTTTTTTCTGATTATGACTCATTGATAATCTGGTTGTTCTGAAAAAAAAAAAAGTTTTTATAAATAAAAAAATGCGACAGACAGGCCCCACCAGGTCTCTTTGTAGAAATATTTATAATCATGCAGAAAACAGTCATTCATACACAGCAACAAGACACACAAATAATCCTCACCCCAAATTGCCATGTGAAGATAAATCGGTTATTCCAACCTTTCAGTATAGGGCCAAAAATAATTTCCCATAAATATTTGTACAAGTATGTTTACTTTCATAGATATTTGCAAAAGCGTTGGCAAATGTTCTTTCCCACTAGTTACCCAGCTTTGTTCAACAACAAAATCTAGCACTTGCTAACTAGGAGTCTATGATGTCCAAGTTAGAATGCTTACCAAATTCCATTTCTAATGTCCTTCTGTTCTTCTTGGTTGCTCTTACTTTCTCTCCAACACAGAGCAATTTATTGCTCTTTTTCACACTTGAATGGTCTGGTTATCTATTGACTAGTACAAGTTTTATGCCAGGCTGACTTAAACTGGGATATTCTTGATTTATACCAATGTAACATTCTTACATCCAAGAAAGTGACCAGTTAAACTTAACATAGATGCATATGTACAAGCACACAGCAAATTTCTACCTTGCAGGTAAAATAGAAGTAAGAGAGTTCTGCTATATCAACCTTCCTGTAGATGTTACATTCTGTCCCTCTAGTAGTTCTTTAGTTTAACTGATACCTTACATCCCTTAAATTGTTCCTCTGAGATCTATTTAAAATAAATGTCTCACTATCTCAAAGTGTGGCTTAGTTTTTAACTGATAGTGGCTATTTTAATTATCTTTTCCTCTACTCCACTTAATTCTTAACTATCTTTTTGTTTGTCTTAATAAATCAACAGTTCTATTTTCCACTAACTCTTTTATCACTCTGACTAATCATTTTATGCATCATTTTTTACTTGCACTTTAGCTACCTTTTCGACGTCATTCTCAACTAATTACTTGCCTGCTGAACATTTTTGGTCTTAGTTAGTTAACGCTGTTTGGGTGCTGCAGCTCACAGACAGCACTGTGCCCAGCAGAGGCTACAGATGTCTTCCCAGATTCTTCTCTGACCCTTAAAGGAAAGTTTATTTGGAGATCAAGGCAATGGATGCAAACTATACCCACTTGCATATGGGGCAAATCCCTCATCTGTATAAAATGGCTGCCCAGTTTGTCCGATCACAACCTGAAAATGTGAAACAAAAGCAGCATTTGACCATCTTATTTTCAAATTGTTTTCATGAACAACATTTGGCTGATCCAATGCAGCTCAGTTAGATGGAGCCGTGGTAGCCTTTCCAATGCTAGATGCGAATGAGATGCAAGTAGTTGAAAATCTAACAAAATTTACCTAATTCCACCCTCAGACCCCACAGAAAGCCCAATGATGTTTACAGCCTATGGGTTTGGTGGAAGATTGTGCCATGGAGAGTAACTAGCCTTGGTTCTGCCCTCTCTGGCAAGCCATACTCTCGCTCCAAGCCTAGGGACCCAAAAAGGGATGGGTTGGCATGTTGGCTTCCCTCCATACAACAGGTCTGGGTCATTCCGGTGGGCTTTCTGCTGCTTTCATTCACTCTGCACCTGAAGTAATGACCCTGCATTGACTAAAGTTATGTAAAACTTATGTTAGAGGCCCCATTATTTATTTATCGTTAATATTTGCATTATATAAGTTGCGCAGGTGTGTCTCTCTCACTTCGTATGCCTGACACTAAGGCCTGTCAGAACTGGATGCTTGGGTCATGGGAACTGCTCCCTCCATTTGCCCGCAGGAGTACTCATCGCCACCTAGTTAGCCTACAGGCTAGAAATTGCTCACATTAGAAAGATGGCCACACCTCCTGAAGCAGAAGGCTCATTCTTCCTTTGGGTTACAAATAGCTCCCATTAGCACTCTGCCCACATCACCATTGAGACAACAAAGCCCTGCACCTTGCCAAGTTCTTGCCTCTGCCTGATACCAACAATAGAGCCCCTGCCTAGAAGTAGTATTTTGCCAAGTGCATTAGATTGGAGAAGCATACAAAGCTCATTTTTCTGTGTTATTGTGTAAACATAAATCATATACTTTATTTCCAAAGGGTTGAACTAATAAACCTCTTCTGCATGTGTGGGTGACTGAGAAACTTAATGTAGGTGCAGAACACAGTAAATTAACTGAGGGAGGAAAATGAGGGCTTCATTATGAATTTCCGGCTTTCATCTGAAGAAATTTGATTCAAAACAATTGGCTTCTTTAATTCTTCCAGATGTTACTGAGATTTCACTCCAGCAGATGTCCCTGTGGTACAGGGTACACCACCAAAGGTGCTAGGCATCTGTTTTCTATGAGATACAAAGAGATATATGTATCTGTTCATTAAGTCTTCATATATGTAGGTCTACTGTGATGCAGGTGCAGCATGCTTCACCATGATGTGCACACAGAGGTGGGGAATGGGGAGAGGAATGGATGCAAGGAATCATCTTTTCCCTTTGCAGTGTTCACACAGGTGCTTTTCTTAATGTCTGTTTGGGGGCATGGGGAAGTATTGGAAGTGTGACTGATTCAGCAAAATGCTTAAGCACCTGGCTAACTTTAAGTAGGTCACTGCTTTATTTGAGTGCAGTGGTATTCCTCACATGCGTAAACATATGAAATGGAGCTTGTTGCCCTGGAAGCACCCAGGGCGCCACAGTGAGGAGGTGGATTATGACCCTTTCCCTCATCTCAGGGAAAGCTGGAAGGGATTGCAGGTGCTTTGGAGGGTAGGATCACAATTCCAAATGATTTGGACAAACTGGTGAATGGCCTGACATAAACAGAATGAAATTCAATAAAGACAGGTGCAAAGCACTCCACTTAGAAAAGCACAATCCATTGCATATATACAAAACGGGCAATGACTACCTAGGAAGGTGTACTGCAGAAAGGGATCTGGGTGTCATAGTGGACTACAAGCTAAATATGAGTCAACAGTGTAAAGCGGTTGCAAAAAAAGCAAACACCATTCTGGGAGGTATTAACAGGAGTATTGTAAGACAGACATGAGAAGTAATTTTTCTGCTCTACTCTGCCCTGATTAGGCCTCAGCTAGAGTATTATGTCCAGTTCTGGGTGCCTCATTTCACAAAAGATGTCACCAAATTGGAGAAAGTCCAGAAAAGAGCAACATCAATGATTAGTTTGAAAGGGGCAGTCATGGTAGTCTAGTTCAGTAAAACAAACAAGGAGTCCTATGGCATTTAAAGACTAACAAGTTTATTTATTGCATAAACCTTTGTGGGAGAAAATCCCACTTCATTACGTCAAAGGATCTGACAAAGTGGGATTTTCTCCCATGAAAGCTCATGCAATAAATAAATTTGTTAGTCTTTAAGTGCCACAGTACTCCTTGCTTGTTTTACAAATAGTTAGAGGTCTGGAACACCTAACTTATGAGGGAAGACTGAAAGAGTTGGGTTTGTTTAGTCTTGAAAAGAGGCGACTGAGAATGACAGGATAACAGTTTTCAAGTACCTAAGAGTTTGTCAAATTGTTCCCCTTAACTACTGCTGATAGGACAAGAAGCAATGGGCTTAAACTACAGCAAGGGAGGTTTAGGTTGGACATTAGGAAAAAATTCCTAATTGTCAGGGTGATTAACCACTGTAATAAGATGCATAGGCAGGTTGTGGAATCTCCATCACTGGAAGTTAAGAGCAAGTTAGACAAGCACTTGTCAGGGACGGGGATGGTTTAAGAAAGTACTTGGCCCTACCATGAGTGCAGAGGACTGGACTCAGTGACCGTTCGTAGTACCTTCCAGTTTCTATGATTCTGTGATCTGCACCATGCCTGAGAAGACCAGTTGGACAAGGAGGAGTAGTCTAGCATGCAGAAATCCCCCTAAATATCACAACATAACACTGCTCCAAGCTTCCCCTTGGGATAATGTGGTTCCGCACTGTCCCACCTCAGAATAATGGTAAACACCACAATTCAGTCTATAGATTGTATGTATACATGTGTATGGAGCTATGCATATATACACAAACAAACATGGGTATAAAGTACATGCAAACATATGTACTTGTATCTCTTAGGAGAGCTGGTGCCTAGCTCCTTTGGCTATGGTATCCATTTACTTTCTACCTATATTTATTAGGAAGGTAGCAGGATTGGACATAAGAATTTCTCGGTTCTAGTCTCAGGTTTACTACAAACAGGACTGGACAAGTCAATTAGCTCCTATGTACCTCTGCTCATACATCTGTTACTTTGGCATAACAATATGCACTTGCTTCCCTGGGGTGCTGTGAGGCTTAATTCACAGTAAAGCATTTTGGGCCAGAGGGTGTGGTGGTGTGTAGCTTCACATAGCATGAAGTCTGCATTGCTTCACTGTGGATTTTTGTCATCCTACAGCAGCTGAGGAAATCTTCTGAAGAATTCACTTATGGGCATGACAAAAATGATAGCTTATTACAGTAGTCAAAAGAATTCTAAACAAATTTCAGCCTATTTATTCTGAGAGCTAGATCCTCTGCTAGTGCATATCATTCCTCTGCCACTGAAGGTGACGATCTGGACTAGAAAACAGAAAGCCTGTTGTAGGATCAGGGAAAAAAAAATATTGCATGAATTTAGGCTGAGATTTTTGAAAAGGCCTAAAGGAGTTACCCAGTCAAATACCAGTGAAATTCAATTGATTTTGGGCCCTCACATTCACATCTCATTTCAAAAGTGCACACTTTAAAGAATAGTCTTACAATCAGTGGGTCTTCTGTTTTTTAAGCAACAGCAATGGCACATATGTGCCATTTTGTAGGATCGGCTATTCAATAGATTTTTGATTCTTCTAAGAATTGACATGCCCCCCAAATATTTATTTATATGGGAGGAAACATGTTGAGACACCAGTACATTGTTGCTGTAATTAGAGTTTTTTAATATTTGCCCAGACAGGAAATTATTTACTTGTCAGAACTGTCATGCAGCATTCACAAAAGAAGTAAAAGGGAAGGTTTCACTGTCTATCTCAAGCACTTCCCAGCCACTGGCAAATTATAACAATCAAAAGCTTTTGCTTGTTTGACATTCAAGTGTTGTCATCTTCCCACCAACCTCAGTTGCAGGATACAATCTGCTATTTAGTCACTGCAATGGAGCATGTGTCTCATGACATATCAGTGAGTTCTCAAGGCAAAAGGAAAGTTTGCTTATGAATACCAACATTACTCTGCAATATTGACCTATGTTCCCTTAAACTGAGAAGAAGAAAAAATTCTCCCCTGTAGGAATCTATTCACCTTGTCACACATTTTCCTTTTGAAAGCTTTCAAGGCAAGACATCCAATTTATTGCCCTTTCTTTCTCTGCAATCTGATAAGCTCTAATAATATTAACAGGAAGCAAGAATCTCATGAAATATTCCTGTTTTGCAGTACACCAAGGAGTTACTGCAAGGGAGAACAATCCTTAGCAGGAAGTGTCACATCTTGGGGAAACTATGACATTTTGGGAAGATATAAAGGAGAAAAACGTGTTTGTTAAAACCAATGTACTTTATATTGTGTAGAACCTTACAGGAGCCTGATCAAAGCCTGCCACACCTGAGTCACAATGGATTCTACATCTAAACTTGCACATTGAGAGCACTTTTCTTTCAAAGGAGCTCAAAGCAGTTGTCAGACATTAGTTGAGGCTTTCACAATGTTCTTGTGAGGAATGTATTACTCCCAAACTGTGTTACAGAGAAGTTCAGACAACCACTTTCAGAGTGGAGAGTGACTAGATATCAGAATCCTTCTTGATCTGTCACCAAAGTTTGAATCAAAGCTCTCTTGAAATATGAAGAAGTTGACAAAATCTTTTCATTATTATTCACTCAACTCTGTCTCTTCAAGGTCTAGAAGTTGCACCACCAGGACAAAAGATGTAATTGCAGTGGTTTTTAACTTATTCAGTAAAACAAAGAAGGAGTCCTGTGGCATGTAAAGACTAACACATTTATTTATTGCATCAGTTTTTGTGGGAGAAAGTCCCAGGTCATCAGATGCTTTGAAGATGGCCATCCTTGTCTGTTTTACTGAACTAGGCTTACACGGCTGCCCTTTTGGAACTAATCTATTCGGAAACTGGAAGAAGTGGAAATTTCACAAGCTCATCTAGTGACTTCACAATTGTTGTGGATTTGATATGAATTTTGGGTGGAAGGTTTGGGACAGTTGCTCTTTTACCTAAACTGGATCACCCATCCCAGTTACTTTTAGAAATATGGTTTAACTGCAAAGGTTATATGCATATATAAACATCCTCAGAATTTGGCATGTTTTGAAGCTGAAGTTTTTGTTTGGTTCATTATACAGAAAGTGGATAAGCCTTTCTGGATTCATTATCAAACTACCTTAAACATAGGGGCTATTTGGCTATGGAATTTTGTGTCAGGACCATCTTTAATGAATAGAGGCAGCATGGTTGTATCAGACTGATCTGTGTGGCAAATACAAAATAGATTTCAGAACTCATTAAAAACTTGACAAAAAGCAATGAGAAAAGTCACATTTTTAAAATGAAGTTTAATGAAACAAGATGGGCATTAAGTTTAGTAATAGGCCCCCTCACTAAAGACACTTACTTACTGTCCAAAGGGCCTTTTCTTGTTGCCAGGCAACCGTTCTGTCTGTACCAGGAAAGAGTTTTGCATTATCATTTTGAATAGGATGAAAACCGCTGTTGACAAAATACTCTGGCAAGAACAAGCTGGATTTCAGTCTGGTAGGTCATATTCGTATCAGATTTTCATCTTGTGAAGACCTTTTGAGAGACGCCTAGAATACCAACAGAAGATGGTTTTAAACTCCATCCACTTTAAGAAAAACGTTTGATAGTGTCCACAGAGAAGTCCTCTGAAAGATCAAAGGCATTATGGAGCTCCAGCACAGTTTGTTAATTTGATAAGAGCTTTGTATGTTGAGCGTGCATACCCCATCAGGACACAGAGCAGAGAAACAGAATGGTTTAAGATACTGGCATAAGACAAAATTGCACACTACCCTGCTTCTC
Organism: Podocnemis expansa; assembly: GCA_007922195.1. Taxonomy (NCBI): domain Eukaryota; kingdom Metazoa; phylum Chordata; order Testudines; family Podocnemididae; genus Podocnemis; species Podocnemis expansa. Next base: position 35,362,424 of record ML681981.1, read on the forward strand.
TTTTAGATTGTTATAGACCTTGTGATGAGAAGAGTACTGGCTTTTACTGAGCACAGTGGAATTGTCTGGGCATGAGAAAAGCTGGGGGACCTAGATTTTACAAATGACTTAGTCATATGGGATACCTATTTGGATAGAATGGAAAGACTTTTTAGCAGCGTAAAGCCAGAAGTTGTCAAAATGGGTCTTTGTATCAGTATACAGAAGACCAGATCACAGAGATAGGAGAATGTTGTTAGCAGTGGTGGTCATGTGATTAGTGGAGAAAAGTATGAAAGAGTTGATAACTTCATTTGTCTTGGCAGGACAGTATCTACTAACGTCCAGCTCACTAAAGAAGTGAAGGCAAAAAAAGAACAAGGCTTGTGGATCATTTCCCTATTGGTCAGTCATCTGGAAGAGTAAGATGCATCTATAAACCAAAATGAGACTGAATAATGTTATCATCCTCCCAACACTACTGTACTCCTCAGAAATATGGCAGGTGGTGGACATGTGCAACAGGAAGCCAGCAGACTGTGGACACAATAATCAAACAGAGACAGTTACGGTGGATCAACAATGTCATCAGGCAACTCTGCAGCAAAAGCACAAGGTACATATTAGATAAGATTCCACCTGGAAGAAAGAGAAAGTGTGGAGGATAAAGGATGACTGAAAAGGACGTTGCCCTCATGGATACAACTTATGATGGAGCCAGACATCTTGCTGTGGACAGACAGCAGAAGGAAAAATGGGTTGCCTTCTGTGTCAATAGGCACAGGAGATACTAAGTTTAAATAAGTCAACCATAGTTCCCTGTCTTCTGTGGTAAACTGTAACTATACTTGAACTTTTCTCATTAACTCTTTAGCACATGGAAGAAATTTTTTGTTATTTCCTTTAGAAGCTCATGTACTTCATAGCTCAAGAAACAGCCCCCAGGTGAAGTGCATACAGTCATTCCTATTCAAGAAAGGCTCGGGACTGAGTGGATGAAGAGAATAAATCATCTGAAGGGGAAAGGAGTCCAAGAGAGTTGGTTATATTTTAAAGAAACCCTGCTAAGGGCACAGGAAGTTGCCAATCCAATTAGGAGAAAGAACAAACGTGAGGCAGCCAGAATGGCTTAGCAGAGAACTCTGCTCTGAGCTTAAACATAAAAAGGAAGCTTACAGGAAGTGGAAGCTTGGTCAGATGACCAGGGAGGCATATAAAGATATTGCTAGGGACTGCAGGGATAAAATCAGAAAGGCCAAAGGACAAATGGAGTTGCGGCTAGTGAGGGATGTAAAGGATAACAAGAAGGGGTTCTACAAGTATGTTAATAACAAAAAGAGGATCAGGGATGGTGTAGGCCCCTTGCTGAATAGGGCAGGCATCCTTGTGACAGAGGATGAGGAAAAAACTGAAGTGCTCAATGCATTTTTTGCTTCAGTTTTCACAGGCAGGGTCAGCTCCCAGCCCACTACCATGGGTGTGGCAGATGGGAGAGAAGAAGACAGGCCCTTGGTGACAGAAGGTCAGGTTAGGGACTGCTTAAAGAAGCTGGATGTGCACAAGTCCATGGGCCGGACGAACTGCATCCAAGAGTGCTAAGGGAATTGGCCGATGAGATAGCAGCACCGCTGGCCATTATCTTTCAAAACTCATGGAGAACGGGGAAGGTGCCAGAGGATTGGAGAAAAGCAAATGTAGTGCCTATTTTCAAGAAAGGGAAAAAGGAGAATCCTGGGAATTATAGACCAGTCAGCCTCACCTCAATCCCTGGAAAAATTGTGGAGCAGATTCTCAAAGAATCCATCCTCAAACACTTAGAGGAACGTAAAGTGATCAGGAACAGTCAGCATGGATTTACCAAGGGTAAATCACGCCTGACCAATCTCATCTCCTTCTATGATCAGATAACTGGCTTTCTGGATGGAGGAAGAACCGTTGATGTGATACACCTTGATTTTAGCAAGGCTTTTGATACAGTTCCCCACAGCATTCTCATTGGCAAATTAAGGAAGTATGGGTTGGATAGGTGGACTATAAGGTGGATGGGAAACTGGCTAGATCAACGGTTTCAGCGTGTAGGAATCAATGGTTCCATGTCTAGCTGGCAGCCAGTCACGAGTGGTGTGCCACAGGGGTCGGTCCTGGGGCCAGTTCTGTTCAACATTTTCATCAATGATCTGGATGATGGAATAGACTGCATTCTCAGTAAGTTTGCGGATGACACCAAGCTGGGGGGACCAGTAGACACGTTGGAGGGCAAGGACAGGATTCAGGGAGACCTAGATAAATTGGAACAGTGGGCCAATAGAAATCTTATGAGGTTCAATAAGGACAAGTGTATATTCCTGCCCTTGGGATGGAAAAACCCCATGCACTGCTACAGGCTGGGAAACATTCAGCTAAGTAGCAGCAGTGTAGAAAAGGACCTGGGGGTCATGGTGGATGGGAAGCTAGCTATGAGGCAGCAGTGTGCTCTTGCGGCCAAAAAGGCCAATGGCATACTGGGCTGCATCAAAAGAAGTGTTACCAGCAGATCAAGGGATGTGATCATTCCCCTCTATTCTGCACTGGTGAGGCCACATCTAGAATACTGTGTTCAGTTTTGGGCTCCCCACTACAAAAAGGACAGGAACATGCTAGAGAGAGTTCAGAGGAGGGCAACCAAAATGATTAAAGGGCTGGAGTACAAGCCCTATGAGGAAAGACTGAAAGCATTAGGCTTACTTAGTCTGCAGAAGAGAAGATTGAGGGGGGATTTGATAGCAACCTTCAACTACTTGAAGTGATGCTCTAAGGAAGATGGAGCTTGACTGTTCTCGGTAATAACAGAGGACAGAACAAGGACCAATGGTCTCAAGTGGCGGTTAGGCAGGTCGAGGCTGGATATTAGAAAAAACTTTTTTACTAGGAGAGTGGTGAAGCCTTGGAATGAGCTGCCAAGGGAGGTGTTGGAGTCTCCATCTTTGGAGGTGTTTAAGGCCCTGCTGGACAAAACCATGACTGGGATGGTTTACTGGGAGTGGTCCTGCCTCTGGCAGGGGGTTGGACTAGATGACCTATGAGGTCCCTTCCAACCCTATGATTCTATGATTGTATTTAGGAGTAGAAGATCAGGATAGGAAAGCCACAAGATCCTATTGTTATGTGTGTACTTACTGTCCATCTTGAATTATTAATGAGTGAAAGATATCCTCAAATTCATCAAGGTCTGGGTTCATTTACAGGTAAATCCTTGTAACAGCATCAGTTCACTGTCATTACACCCACAGCCTTATAAACTTTCACATGTGCATGCAGTCTTCTTGTAGTCTCCTGGATGCAATGGTGGTACAGTTTGACTATTCCCTCCTGCGTGGCCCTGTGACCCACCCTTGAATAAGTAATTCTGGAGTCCTTTGTGTACCTTCTCTCCATCTTTCGGAGAACAACTGAAAGGGCTGCATCTATATAGTGTTGCTGGAACCCAGCTCCTTGCAGCCAACTTCCTTTCCCCAGATACTGGCTTGGCCCAGTGCCCATAGGTTGGTGGTCCTAACTTCTCCTCTTCCCTGGACCAGCCATCATAGTCTGTCTGTATCTCAGGCACACAGATCAGTCAGACTTGGGGGTCCCTTATCTTTTGCTGGAAAAACATTTTACTTCGTTACTTTTCCCATCATCTGCTTCTGGGCCTATGCCCTTGGAAGCTGCTTTTCATAAGCCCTCCAAAGTGGCAGTGGGATATCATTCAGTCTGGGCTTCCAAGTTCAAATTTGCACACCTACTTGAGATTTGCCCATGAAAATATAGTATTCTGATACCTAATTAAGCAATCTGTCTAGGCTAATTCAAAACATCAGCAGAAAAGAATTGGAAGCCAAAATCAAGTGGGAGAATCGCACATAAACTGAAGCGTGTGCATTTTTAGGTTATAATGAAAATCTGTATCACAGACTTTTACACCTATTTCCTATGTTTTCTCTCTGTGAAGAAGTATTTGGCTTACAAAGGAGCCATGTGGACATTGTGGAAGTGAAATAATACCTTTTGTCTGATGACATATTTTAAATACTCTTTTACAATACTTAACCAGCTGCAAGTCAATACAAGTGGGAGAAAATCTGTGACTGTAATATATTCTGTATTTTCTGTTAATTGTCCAGAAATCTGCCCCTTAGAATATTAGATCCTTCTGGCATCCTTGTAGTACATCCTCCAAATCCCCAATTTCTTCCTTAAATTTTGTGCATTTAATAGAATTAGTATATCAAAATTCTATATAACTTGACTGGTATCATACATACCCCTTCAACAAAATTAAGGAGAGTCCATCTGTGTTTTGCATTCCCAACTATTAACTTAATCTTTCCAAAATGTGCATTTACTTGTCTTCTTATACTGTTAAGTCTGCTAATGAGGAGTCTTGTGGCACTTAAAGATTAACAAATTTATTTATCGCATGAGCTTTCATGCGAGAAAATCCAACTTTGTCAGATGCTTAGAAGACAGGGAATTTACAGAATAGGAGGAAAATATAAATTTAGTATTTTATTTTTCTCCCATTCTGCAAGTTCCCTGTCTTCAAAGCATCTGACAAAGCAGAATTTCTCCCACAAAGCTCATGTGATAAATAAATTTGTTAGGCTATGTCTCCACATACATGGTTAAATCACTTTAAGTTAAATTGATCTAATTGAATTGCTATAAAAATCATTAAATGGATTTAAGTTAAATTGATTTAACAGGTCTCCACTAGAAGACCAAATTGAATTAGCATGTCCATGGACAGGACTTGCTAGTTCAATTTACGAGAGGGGCACCATGGGAGGTGTGGCAACATCGTTGCCAAGAAGGGCCATGCCCCACCCTGTAAATAGAAAAAGGACAGTGCTCTGGGAAGGAGAAAGGCAAAAGTGTTAAATCACAGTAACAGTTAAATCAAAATAACACATCCATGCAGTGTTATTTCAAAATAACAGCTTGATTTAACCATCATTTTGATATAATACTAGTTTTTATTATATCAAAATGACTTTCCTTATTGTGAGATAAGGGAGCTCCTTATCTCAATATGAGGAAATGTGGTGTGGACCTGCAATCTTTTAAATCAAAATAATCTGCATTATTTCGATTTAAAGACTGTGAGTGGACATACCCGTAGTCTTTAAAAGTGCTACAGGACTCCTTGTTTGTTTTGCTGCACTAGACTAACACAGCTACCCCTTTGGAACTTGTTAAATCTGCTGAGACTTACCCTCTTCTCAGCACACTAATAAATCTGTCCTATAAAATCTGGTATAGATTAGAAGTTTAAAAGTAATTCTTGAAAGAAACCAATTAAATAGCTAAGAGTTGAATAGATACACTTAATAAAGAATATAGTAATAATGATGATGATATTTAGAATCTTTCTAAAGCGTTTTATTTGAGGATCTCAAAACACTCTTCAAAGGAAGTTATGTACAATTATCCCAATTTTCTCAGAAAGAAAAGCTGGGAGAAAGAGAAGCTAAGTGACTTGAACTTGGTGTCACAGTGGGTTAGTGGTAGAGTCTGGTATAGAATCCTAGTATCTTGATTCCCATTTCCTTGCCTGATCTATTGGTGTGTAACACCATCAGAACCCTCAAAAAATCACAGGTTCATCCAGCCATCATGGTGCACATTTCCTCTTTTTATTCAATGCTCTTGATTGCAGTGAGGGGCAGTTTTAGAGTCAAAGCTGAAAGTTGTGGGTGGCTTTTTAGCCTGCTCTTCACATGGATATTTTATCCTATTGTATTATTTAAATTAATAATGTAAAATTTATTTCATATATTGTTAAATGTAGCCTGTCTACCACTCAGCAGGAATATGGGTGAGACAATATTGCCATAATATCCACAATATAGTACGTGTATTCTTTGGATTATCTTCATCTCAGAGACGTTGGGAGCCACAGTAGATGGGCTCAGTCATACCTTTTATTATCAAATATTCTTCAAATTTCTCAGTGGTTTTCAACCCTCAGTTTACAGTTAGCTACAGGAATTGCATGGAAATGGGACTAAGAAGTTTTAATGGGAAAGAGAAATCCCACTTTAGGTCAACATTGAGAGGACTCCTTGGCTGAGAGAAATTAGGTTTGATAAGGTTCTCCTGCATTATACTGTGAGGAACTGGAAGAGTTAACCTTGAGTCAACATTTGGGAATAATTGCTGTCTCTATTATTTCTGGTTTGAGTGGGGTAGCCACATTTATCTGTTTCAGCGAAATGAACAAGGAGTCCTGTGGCTCTTGAAAGACTAAGGCTATGTCTACATGTAGAGGCTTATTTCGAGTTAAGTTGCTTTGAAATAAGCTATTTTGAAATAAAATCCTTAATTTGAATTAACTTAACTCAAAATAAGGAAAAACACCAAATTGAAATAGCAAGTCCTGATACAGGACTTGATATTTCAAATCATGAGAGGGGCAGCATGGGAGGTGTGACAACATGGCCCCCTGGCAGGGCCACGTTGCCAACCAATCCCCTGCCAATGGCTCTGCAGAGCCAGTGGCAGAGGAAAAAACCCCCAGGGTCAGAGATGGGGGATGCCCCTCTTTCACACCACTTCCTGGGTGGTGGGGCAGAAGTCAGGGCACCCAGTCCCCCTGAGGCTGGGGCAGCAGGGGCTGGGCTCTACCCGCGTCCGGTCCCTCAGCCCCTGGCCATCTGCAAGTGGCCAGGGCAGATGTCGGGTCCCTCACCCTTGGCAGGCTCTGCAACCTGATCAATTTCACAGAAGATAAAGAGAAAGTATAGCAAATATGGAAGGCGTCCAGAGTGGCTTAACAGAGAGCTCTGCACTGAGCTGAAGCATAAAAAGGAAGCTTACAGGAAGTGGAAGCTAGGACAGATGCCTAAGGAGGCATATAAAGACATGGTTCGGAACTGCAAAAATCAGAAAGGTCAAAGGACAAATGGAGTTGCGGCTAGCAAGGGATGTGAAGGATAACAGGAAGAGGTTCTACAAGTATATCAATAAAAAGAAGAGGATCAGGGATGGTGTAGGTCCCTTACTGAATGGGGCAGGTATCCTTGTGACAGAGGATGAGGAAAAAGCTGAAGTGCTCAATGCTTTTTTTACTTCAGTTTTCACGGGCAGGGTCAGCTCCTACCCCACTACACTAGGTACGGTAGATTGGAGAGAAGAAGAGAGGCCCTTGGTGACAGAAGCTGGATGTGCACAAGTCCGTGGGGCTGGATGAACTGCATCCGAGGGTGCTGAAGGGAGCTGACTGATGAGATAGCAGTACTGTTGGCCATTATCTTTGAAAACTCATGGAGAACGGGGGAGGTACCAGAGGACTGGAGAAAAGCAAATATAGTGCCTATCTTAAAGAAAGGGGAAAAAGGAGGATCCAGGGAATTACAGACCTGTCAGCCTCACCTCAATCCCTGGAAAAATCATGGAGCAAGTTCTCAAAGAATCCATCCTGAAACACTTGGAGAAAAATAGAGTGATCAGGAATAGTCATCATGGATCCACCAAGGGTAAATCATGCCTGACCAACCTCATTGCCTTCTATGATGAGATGACTGGATTTGTGGATGCGGGAAGAGCCGTTGATGTGATACACCTCGACTTTAGCAAGGCTTATGATACAGTTTCCCACAGCATTCTCATTGGCAAATTAAGGAAGTATGGCTTGGATGCGTGGACTGTAAGGTGGATAGAAAACTGGCTAGATCAATGGTTTCATTATGTAGGAATCAATGGCTCCATATCTAGTTGGCAACCAATAATGAGTGGTGTGCCCCAGGGGTCGGTCTTGGGGCCAGTTCTGTTCAACATTTTAATTAATGATCTGAATGATGGGATGGATTGCACACTTAGTAAGTTTGTGGATGACACCAAGCTGGAGGGACCAGTAGACACGTTGGAGGGCAAGGACAGGATTCAGGGAGATCTAGACAAATTGGAGCAGTGGGCCAATAGAAATCTCATGAGGTTCAACAAGGACAAGTGCAAAATCCTGCACTTGGGACAGAAAAACACCATGTACCTCTACAGGCTGGGGAGTGATCAGCTAAGTAGCAGCACTGGAGAAAAGGACCTGGGAGTCATGGTGGATGCGAAGCTAGATATGAGTCAGCAGTGTGCGCTTGCTGCCAGAAAGGCCAATGGCATACTGGGCTGCATCAGAAGTGTTGCCAGCAGATTGAGGGATGTGATTGTTCCTCTCTATTTTGCACTGATGAGACCACATCTGGAATACTGTGTCCAGTTTTGGGCTCCCCACTACAAAAAGGACATGGACAAATTAGGGAGAGTCCAGCGGAGGGCAACCAAAATGATCAAAGGGCTGGAGCACAAGCCCTATGAAGAAAGACTGAAGGAACTAGGCTTATTTAGCCTGCAAAAGAGAAGACTGAGGGGGGATTTGATAGCAACCTTCAACTACTTGAAGGGATGCTCCAAGGAGGATGGAGCTCGACTGTTCTCAGTAGTAACAGAGGACAGAACAAGGAGGAATGGTTTCAAGTTACAGCTGGGGAGGTCGAGGCTGGATATTAGGAAAAACTTTCTTACTAGGTGAGTGGTGAAGCATTAGAATAAGATACCTAGGGAGGTGGTGGAATCTCCATCTTTGGAGGTGTTTAAGGCTGAGCTGGACAAAACCCTGGCTGGGATAATCTAGTGGGAGTGGTCCTGCTTTTTTGGTAGGGGGTTGGACTAGATAACCTCGTGGGGTCCCTTCCAACCCTATAATTCTATGATTCTAAGTGAAATTGACCAGGCTGTAGAATCCAGCCACTCTGCAGCCTGGTCAATTTCATGCCTGTGAAATTGACCAGGTTGCGGAACCTGGCAGGGGGTGGTGGAGTGGCATCACTCCTGGCTGTGTGCAGGTGGCTAGGGGCTGGGGGACCAGGGTGCTCCTACAGCTCAGTCCGTGCCACCTGGTAAGTGGCGGGGGTGCAGGGCACCCCAATCCCACTCGCCGAGCTGCCTGGGCTCTGCTGCAGCTGGCTGGGTGGCCGGGACTGGACCCAGCTCACCCCACAGCCTGGGCTCCGAGGCAGCTGGTGGGGGCTGGACCTGGCTCGCCCGGCAGACTGAGCCGGGCAGCTGCTGGTGGGGCTGCTGGCAGCTGCTGAGCCTGGGCTGCAGGCAGAGCCGGATCTGCACTGGCCCCACCGCCAGCAGCCGTGAAGCCTGGTTTGCGGGCAGAGCTGGCTCTGGAGTCCACTGCTGGGGTGGCAGTCTCTGAGCCTGGGCTGCGAGGAAAGCCAGCTGGGGACCTGCGGTACCCTTGGCTGCCCGCTTGCCACGGCAGCGGGGAAAGCACCCACCACCCTTCTGCACCCCCCTTCACCTCCCGTCAGCACTCTGGCCAGGGTGCTGAGGGGGATGAGACTTCCTCCCAGGGTGCTATGCACCCTGGGAGAAAGGTCATTTGTTATATTGATATGCGAGGCATACCAAAATAACAGAGCCAGACAGGGTTATTCCGAAACCACAGTTTTGAAATAACCCTCATTTCAATACCAAACTAGGTTTTATTGTATCAAAATGATTTCCCTTATTTTGAAATAAGGGAGCTCCTTATTTCGAAACAAGGAAAAAACCATCTGGACATGACTATTTTAAATTGAAACAACAGTTGTTTCAATTTAAAAGCCTTGTGTGAACACAGCCTAACACATTTGTTTATTGCATAAGCTTATTAGTCTTTAGACGCACCACAGGACTCCTGGTTTGTTTTGTCATTTCTGAGTTATCTATAATAAAGGTCTTACCACTGTTGAAACTACACATGCCTTGCAGAGTTCCTTGGTCTTGTCGTGCAACATGACATACTACATGGGGGTCTGGTAGTTGAAAGATATAGTGTGGTGTGGTAACGCTTTATTACTAGAGCTTAGGTCATAGAAGGGCAAGAACTCTTCTTTTTAGGACTCTAGAAATATTCAGATTTGATTAGGACTATGTAACTAGCAAGGTGAATATCTGGAGAATTACAATCAAGTTATTTAGGCTCAAAATCCCTACACACATTTTAATGGTCTATACTGAAGGGTACACTTAAGGTCAGATCCTAAGCTAGAGTAAATGAAGGGAATGAAGTGAGAACTGTGTGGGAGAACTGAGAAATGAAGGGAGTGAACGCCAACTGAGAACTGGGCTCTTATTTTACAGAATAGCTAAGGTGGAAACTGGGAGTCTAGCAAGGAAGTGTAAGATCCTTGAGGTGACTGCACACTTGCCAAAGATATTTATCGATGGGGAGGACATTTTTAAAAATATACTACTTAAGTCGCATTGAAGTCATTTTTAAAGTAGAGGTGAGCTTGATAATGTGCATGTTGTGCTGTGTTCATAATTCTGAAAATAAAAAATAGAAACTAATTTTAAAATCCTCAGTTCATCAGACAGCTAGTCCTTAATCTTGGTGAGAGACTCCGCTTATTATTTTCTATTTTGAATATGTTTTGATTGATATTACTATTCTAAGGAACAAAACTCTAAATCATTTCAGCTGGTTTCAAGGCCTTTTCCTATAATTGCCGTGACAATAATGAGTTTTCATAGAGAGCTTCAGAATATTACTCAAAGCAAAGAATCCACTTAATAATAGCAAATTCTCACTGTTTTCTTAATGGAGTTTTCTGCATGGATACAGCACTCTGTCTTTGTCAAATTCTTCAATATGAGGCTCCTCCTGAAATACTGCTCTTTGTTCACTGATGTCCATTTACAGTCCTGCTGTGTACCACATATATTATGGTAACAATATAACAATTTTGGCTCTTAGAGCATTCAAGTTTGGATCACATGGTGTATTTACACATCTATATAGTGAATATAGTGAATATAGATAGTACATCAATAAAAAACTAGGCAATCCCTCTAGAGCTTGTATGTGTGTGTATTTCACAAGCCCTAAAAGCACAGAAAAGGTAAATCATCTCTATTTCTCCTTATCAGCTATCACTGTTAAGAAGAGTTAGTCTTTCTGAAAGTATGTTGAAGAAAACTAAGGTCATATTTCATGCTATTCTGCAATTCTGACTTGGACTGTTCCAATCGACAAGCATCAGATTTTAAAAAGGTAACAATAACTCCACAACTCCTTTTCATTTCCGTCAGTTCAATGCTTGATGGGTGTTAAGTTTATTTGCTTTCCTGTTTGTCTGGTTTATCCCAGAGTATGAAACATCAAGGACACAAAGCTTTATAAAAGCGAACAACAGCACCACTTGCAGAACTGTCATTTTAAAGAAGAACTCTACCTCATTAAATTACAGAATTTCTAAAAACAATGAAATGTAATTTTACAAAGAACAGGAGGCTCTCAGTGCTAATGAATGAAGGCCTGGAAAGCTTCTCTCCTTCAGACATTAATGCAAGCAAGTCAGCCTGTCAAAGGCTTTCATTAAAGCAGCAAGGAAAGAAAGAATCCATGGTCTCTCCTAAGAAAATCTGTATTACACAAGAACGTAGTTGCGGGCAGCGAGGCCCCGTTCTGGCAGAACACGTACATATTGCTATTTCCTCGGTCAGGTGACTAGACCCACTGACTGCACTCATATGAATGGTCTTATGGGCTTCAATGGGACCAGTCATAAGGGTAAAATTATGCATGAGTTTAAGTGTTTGCCATATTGGGAACAAGATAGGAAACAGTCAGGCAAAGATGAAGGAAGTAACTGGAAGAGAAATGATTGGGCAAAATTGCATTGGAAGGAGCAATTAAGGTTTTCTTTGGCTATCTGAACAGAAAAGGGCCCAAGACATAAAATCCTGACCTAGACTGAATTTTGAGTACAGGTAGGGCTGGATCTGATTGAGGCTGTTCTCTTCTAACTAAGAGTGTATCAATTTGCTTGTTTGCTTGAGACAGAAAAAAGGCATTGAAATGAGCTGTAAAAAAAAACAAAATTGAAATGAGCTGTAAAGACAGAACTGCTGCCTGGTTCACATCAGGATATGGATAAGAATCTGCAGAAACAGCTTCTTTCTCTTGCAAATCAGAGAAAATCCTAATATGTTAGCACGTATGAGATTGTGTCAAAATGTCCTATTAATGCTAATCCACACTGGATAAACATTGCCTGAAACATTACATCTCATCCAGGAACAGTGTCCTGCGTGCTCGTGCTAGGGCCAGAGAAGAAAAGCGCTAATCTCCTCAGGTGTCAGCATCCAAAATGAATCGGTGTGATCAGTGTAACAAATAAATCTACTGAAGATCAGCTCCCACCATTCAAATTATCAGCATGCTCAGGGCTCATCCTTAATTGTTTGTTGCTTCCTGATGATTCTTTGCATGACACAAGTTAGGATGTGTGTTGAGGTATGAATCACAATTCACCATGCAGTTTATGTTCTGAGGACTATTATTTTTTTTACAATTCCACAATATTTCTGCTTTCCCTGTCTTCTAGTGGTTTGAGTTTTTTGTTCTTTAGCATTAAACTAAGAATTTAGGCTCCTAAATTGGTTGTACTTATAATGATTTCAGCAGTGAAAGAACAAACATAGCTTTTTTCTACACTACTGGGAGACCTAGATTCGTTTTTTCTGCTCAACTGTCCTCACATGAGAAAGGGAATGGGCAGCACTCAGAGAAAGCCTTTGGCTATGTCTACACGCAGCCCGTTATTTCAAAATAACCTATTCTGAAACAAGTTATTGTGAAATAAGAAAGTTACTGCGAAACAATCGGAAGTGAAATAAGGACAAAACTAGATGAAATAAGGGGAAAAGCTGGAAAAGAAATAGCATGTCCACACAGTGGACTTGCTATTTCACTTCAGGGGCAGGGCACCATGGGAGGTGTGGCAACATGGCTGCCGCCCTGGGCCATGTCGGCGGCCATGTTGGTAGCCAATCCTATAAAAGGCCGGCCCTGACCTCACTTCCCTGTCCATTCTGGCTAGCAGGACTCTGCCAGCAACAGAGACGGACGGTGCCCGGCTGCCTAGCCTTCGATGGCTGACCACTAGGCACACCGCACGTCTGCACAGCGTGCTCCTGGTGGGGAACATGCTGTTCAGAGACTCTGATGCTGACCAGGGTGTGCCCCAGGTTGCCAGCACCCTGGGCCTCAGGGCCGCCCTAGTGCCCCTTCCCCTGTCAGTGCCTCGCCGAGTCTGGGCCCAGGAGACGAGCACTGATTGGTGGGAGCATGTCATGCTCCAAACCTGGGATGACGACCAGTGGCGGCGCAGCTTCAGGATGGCCAGGGCCAGCTTCGAGCAGCTGGTGTCTGAACTGACCCCATTGCTGCATCGCAGGGACACTGCCATGTGTCTGGCCATCCCTGTGGACAAAAGTGTGGCCATAGCCATATGGAAGATGGCCACCTCGGAGTCCTACAGGTCCGTGGCCCACCTGTTCGGGGTTGGCAGGGCCACCGTCGGGGTCATCCTCGGCCAAGTCACCAGGGCCATTAACAGAGGCCTGCTGCGGCGCCTTGTCACGCAGGGGGAGCTGCAGGCCACCATGGATGGTATGACAGCGCTGGGATTCCCGAACAGCATGGGGATTCTGGATGCCACCCACATCCCCGTGAGGGCCCCGGACCACCGAGTGGCAGAGTACCGCAACAGGAAGGGCTACCACTCAATTGTGCTGCAGGCCCTCATGGACCACCGGGGATCTTCCAAAACTGCAATGTGGATTGGCTAGGGAGGGCACATGATGCCCGCATCCTCAGGAACTCCTCCCTCTACCGGGGCATGGAGACGGGCACCTTCTTCCCCCCGCAGAACATCTATGTTGGGGGGTAGAGGTGCCTGTCCTCCTCGTGGCAGATGTGGCCTATCCCCGCTGCCCGTGGCTGACGCGCCCCTACACAGGGCCCCTCGACCCTCGCCGCCAGCTGTTTAACCAGCGGCTGAACCGCTGCCGCCAAGTTATTGAGCGGGCCTTTGGATGGCTGAAGGCCCGCTGGAGGTGCCTCCTGACCTGCCTCCACCTCGGAGAGGAGACAGCAACCCAGGTCATCAGCGCCTGCCTGGCCCTGCATAACTTCTGTGAAATGCGGGGTGAGCCCCTCGCAGCTACCTGGGAGGCCGAGGCCCAGCTCATCGGGCGCCAGTATGAGCAGCCCGCACCCATGTCCCCACGGAAGCGGGCCTCCAGGAGGGCCCTCACCATCCATGAGGCACTGACGGACAGCTTCGCAGCTGCAGAGGACCCCTGAAGGCCAGGCCTGCCCCACCACACACCACCCTCTTCCCCCTTCTAGCACAGACAGCCCCCACCCATCCATCCACACTGTTGCAGCACCACCAATAAAATACACCGCACACACCAATGACACGTGTTAACATTTTTATTTATAACGAACAGGAGGGTGGGGGTCAGTGGGGCTCGGGGCCGCAACTGGGAGACGGGGTTGGGGTTGGGGTGGGGGTCAGTGGGGCTCGGGGCCGCAACTGGGAGACGGGGTTGGGGTGGGGGTCAGTGGGGCTCGGGGCAGCAACTGGGAGATAGGGGTCACTGGGAGGCGGGTGTTGCACAGCCCTGCCCAGGCCCACCCCGGGTCCGGGGTTGGCGTGGAGCCCCACGCTGGGGTGGTGCTCCACCAGGCGCCGGTGGCCCCATGCCGTCAGCAATACGGTGCAGACTGGTGGCTGTGTCGTCCACCACCATCCCCAGCCTCTCCATGGCCATGGCCTGCCGCCCCATGGCCACGGCCTGTCTCTCAAAGGCAGCCACCAGCCGGTCGTCGGTGGTGGCTCCCTGGCACAGGAGTTGTATGGCCACGTCCTGCCGTCCGGCCTGCTCCCGCCACCAGGCCTGGGTGGATGCCTCAGCCTGCTCCCCCAGGTCCTCTAGGCTGGCGAGGATCTCGCTGCGTGTGCGGGGTCCACGCCTCCTCCGCCTCCTCTGTGACCCAGGGCTGCCAGTTGGGCTCCGTGCCCGCTGGCTACCAGTGGCACGAGCTGTGGGAAGGAAGCATCACACAGGGTTAGAGGCTGCTGCCTGCTGGCCGTGCCTGTGTGCAGCTTGTGTACAGCACACAGCTCCGCCCGCACTGTCAGAGGAAGCTAAGCTGAGGTCCTGTGGGACATTGCCCCAGGGGGACACAGGGCCTCCTGGGGCCCACATGTGCGCTGGACCCACCCGGATGGGTTGCTCCGCGGCATCTCCCAGGGCCACATCCCAGTGGGCTGCTCTGAAGGCTGTGTGCCCTGCCCAAGGTGCAGCTGCATCCGTCACACCCACCTGTGTTCACCAAACTCAGGCACGCAGGGGCCTGTCACCCTGGTGCGATACGTCCCCCCGGGACCCATGTCCAGGGGGGCCCTCTGACCCCCCGCCCTAGCTCGGTGCCCTGCCCATCCCCGTGCCGGACCCCGTCACTGCCCGTGCCCTGGGTGGGCCTGGCCCTGCATCCTCCTGTGGGGCATGGCGACTCACCGACAGGGGCTCCGGATGTCTGCCAGGACGTCCCCTCCTCCGGCTCCTCCGAGTCCCCCAGGGTTGTCACCGCTGCCGGCTCCTGCTCCCCCTCCTCCTCGCTGGCCCCACGCTGGCCAGGGGGGAATCATTTCTGGGGTCCCTGCTTCTGCCTCTGGTGGTGGTGGTGGTGGCTGGTCTGCTGGACCCCCAACGTCCAGGGAGGCGTCTGGACTGCTGGGCGGTCCCTCTGCACCTGAGGAGGTGCTGGGGGTGGGCCCAGTGTCAACGGTCTGGGCAGGCAGGCCACTGGGCTCACGCCCCAGGAAGGCGTTCAGCTCCTCAAAAAAGGGGCAGGTGGCAGTGCTACCTTCCCCCTGGAGCTCATGTGCATCCCTGGTCCGTGCGTGGTCCTGCCGCAGAGCCTTGAGCTTAGAGCACACCTGCTCGGTGCTGCACTCCTGGCCCTGGGCAGACAGCTCCGCAGCTATGGCGGTGTACACTGCCCGGTTCCTCTGGGTGGCCTGGAACCTGGCCAGGATCTCAGGCCTGCGCCAGATGGCGAGGAGCTGGTGGACCTCGTCATTGGTCCACACAGGACCACGCCGTCTGCACTCCACAGCTCCTGCCCCACGTGCTGACATGCCTGTGGAGGTATGTCAGCACGCTGCCAGGGCTGGGCACTTCCTTCTTCCTGCGGGTGCTGTGCACCCGCGGGAAGAAGGTCAGAGCGCATTATTTCAAAATAATGGTTATTTTGAAATAACGCGTCTACACAGCGTTATTTCAAAACAACTGTTTCGAAATAACGGCTGTTTCACAAAAATCCAGGTTTTATTATTGCAGAAGGACAGTTCTTATTTTGAAAGAACGGGATCCGTTCTTTCAAAATAAGAAAACATCGTGTAGACCTGTTTTCTTTTATTGCAGAATAACGGCTGTTATTTCGCAATAAAAGTGCTGTGTAGACATAGCCTTTGAGTTTTGTGACAATCCGTTGTATTGCCCACATATCACAGGATGGTAAGTACATGAACAACAATTACAGTCTCCAAGTCCTCAAATATAGGCTATGCATCAAACTCTGAGGCCTGCAGTTTCTGTGGCACCAAGTCCTCAGTAGTTCCATAGTTTTTATAGAAGCCATAGTTCTGGCCTTCAAGACAGCTGTGTAGTAATTATGTGATGGCCCAACCTTCTCCTTTCCTAGTGACAGAGCCTGAGACTTGGCCACTCTGATGCCTTTACGTAACAGTATCTCCATAGTGTCCCAACGTATATAGAGATGTGAATGATGCTACAGCTTACTTTCCTAGGAGTCAGCTCACAGAAGTCACAGTGGAAAGAGATATGGAAGCCCACTGAGCAAAAAAGCCACCACTTTCTCTCAAGCATACACACTTCCTGTCAGTCACGGTGGACTGGAAGAGAGTGACTCCCATTATTCCTCAGCTTTTCTCTCTGCAAGGTACAATTTTTTGGGGGCAAAAGGTATGTGAATCTGGTCCTTCTCTTTCCCCCTGTTGAAGCCATATGGTTAGAGCAGTATTTCCAAGCCTGGTGGATTGGCTGTTATAGAGGGATTCCAGCATAGTCCAAGTGTGGTATAATACAGAGGAAGAGAAGAAAGTAACCTGACTCCAGATCCTTTAGGTGTATGGGGCTTTGGTTGCAGCTTGCAGGCCAAGGCTTCTTTGCTTTGATCCTGTGAGTGCTCCATTAAACTCTGAGGACCGTTCAACTCAGTTCCATCAAGCCACCCACCCCAAGCAATAGGCAGCTTTCTGGTTAACATGGTTGAAGATAAACAGGGTAAGGAGCCAGAAAACAACTGTGAGGATGAAATGAGAGCAAGCACGAGGGGAGGGGAACAAGAAAAAATGAGGCATGGAGGTAGAAGAGGACAAGGCAGAGAAATGCATTGAAAAAAGGGGAAAGCATGTGTGCAAGAGCATGACGTCATAGGACATGGAAGTAGGTAGGGTCCCATCTATCAATCCATAGATTTGTTAAGTTTTCTTCTCTTTATCATGCTCATTTGGCCGGACCTTCCCCTAGACCAGGATCCATCAATTTAAGGCAGAGTCAGATGCCGATGTGTTGCAAAAAGCGTGTGCCCAGTTAAGTGCATAAACTGAACTGATGGTTTGGCTTTAGGTGCTGTATACCTCCCCTTTTTCCAGCAGACTGAGACCCCATTGCAATCTATGTGTCTACATTCTCTTGATCAGGGGAGCCCAACACAAGGACTACATGGAACAAAAAGGAGAGCAATGTGCCAAACTATTGCATAGACACTGAGCACAAGCCTACAAAAATGCCTTTTGGTAGAGCAGAAGATGCAAAATACATTAGATGAACACTTCTAACATTTTGCTTTTTGTGCAGCTGGTGACAAATCATGTCTTTCATTAATGACTAGAACCCTCTCCAGGATGCTCTAAGGTCTGAGTCCAGCTGTGGTCATCTCCCATGTGCCCTTATTATGTGGCAAACTCCATTTGGGTAGCAGTTGGTGGGTGACTTCAGTGACACTATTTTAAAGTCAGTAATATGTAAAATTTCTTAGTAGGAGAAACATTATAACAAGGTCTATGAGGGGCGAGCAGCATGATATACTCATCATGAATTAAAGCAGCAAGCAATAAAAGCACTGGGAGGGATAACAAAACTTAAGTCCTAAAAACAGAAATTTATTAATGCCTACAAGCATCTTTCCTTCCTTGTCCCTCCCAATCATTTCAATGGGGCTTTTTTCCTATGAAATTTATTTGCCTACATACGCCTGCGTTTATCAAGCCCAGATCATATAGCTTTCACTTATTCATATATTTCATGTGACCACTAAAAAATTTGTAGATGAACCTTTGAGTTCATTAACAAATCATGTATTGTCATGGAATTTGCAAACTGACCTATAGCTATGTAATAAATAGATGTTCTCTATATGCAACTAAAAAGCACAAACAAGTCTGTGATTGCAATTGTTATGAATTCATTTTGATTTTCACTGAGCATTCCTGAAATGTGTCTAACAATCAGTGGGGAACACAATTTGCTTTTTGTATCTACAGGTACCAATATCATCATTTGACATTTAGTCCCCTCTTTATAAACAAGGTAGGCAAGGTTATATATTTATATTTTGCCTTGTTATGATCTTCATTCATTTCCAACCTGTACTAGAAGGTCCAAGCTGTTCTAAGAATGATGTAGAGTAATAAAAGTTTTGAAAAGGAACGGCACGGCTGCAGACCAGATCATGCTCATTAGCCTACACAATGCACATTGCAAATAGCCACCCAATTAAACAAATCTTCCAAAGGGAGGTTCATGCAGTCTAGCATCCTGCAATAACTCAGTGTCTCTAGATTCATGTTGTGAAGCATTGTCATGAAATCTAAAAAAACTTTGGATTCCAAACTATGAATAGAAAACATCTCTTTAGAATGAAAGTAGGTCTTAAAAGGACACATGGAAACGAGGGAGAGAGTGACTATATTTATCTGATCCATAGGATAGCCTCTTTCAAGCATGCCATTTGCAAAATGGCTTTGCATTGTTTGGCTCTTAATATATTCAAAACAACTGCAGAAGTTTCCCTAGCAGTCCACCTGCTTCTATTTAGAAACAGCCACCAAGGGCTTTGGGCTTGGTAATTTCTTCATGTATTTGGACCCAGTTGTTGCCAGTTCCATGGTTTTCCCCTTGATGGCTGGTGATTTGTACCTTTCCACAAACTGGCATCAGCAGGTGCAGCCAGGTTGGATGCCAGAGCTGCAGCTGGACAAGGATTTCAATAGCCAATTTCATGCATGATATTTTTCTCCTGAACATGGTTGAGGCTTTTACACAAGGTGCAGTGAGGCCAGCTGCTGCATATGCTTTGCCTCACACTGTTCTGAAAATACACTTCATTCCTGACCTGCTACAACCCCACTTATTGCTGTACCTTTGCTCCCACAGAATTTGGGAAATACGTCAAAGAATCCTGACCTGTAACAACCCCTGCTATTCTAGTCCTGGGGATTTCTAGGGCAAGGAAATACAGATCACATCAGCTGTGATGGACGGTTTTCTGATGCGGACTAATATAGACACTAGTCTATAAAGGACAACATATTTATTTCAGCGTGTACTTCAAGCCAAGATTTGAATCCATGTATAAAGGGCAAAAGGATTATGCCTAAATCAAAAACACCCCCTCCCCCATTTGTCACCATTGTTAATTCTACATAAGTTAACTCTCTTATTACAGACTGGGGGAACACAGAGATGGGTGTTCAAATTTTGGTTCTTAGACATTTATGAGAAGATTTCAGATTTAAAATGTTCCCTTAAGAATCCCTAGCCAAACCCAAGTGTTCCAAATCACGAGACTAGCTTAAAAAATCAAGATATTTAAAAAAGTAATACAAGCTGATTGTTTTTATTTGCTTCCTGATGTTTGAGCCTTTGTGGGTAACATCTCCAAAGTTTTCTTCAGTATCAAAAACTCAAGAAACTTACTTAATGTAAAATATAAAATTGAATATCTAATAAAAAGCTGAGATCCTCTTGTAATACACGAATCCAGGGGCTACTGTTTTCAGAAAAATATCAATTATTATGCGGCACTTAATGACTAACAGATTTATTTTTTGCACGAGCTTTCATGGGAGAAAATCCCACTTCATCTTACAAAGTGGGATCTTCTCCCATGAAAGGTCATGCAAAAAAAAATTGTTAGTCTTTAGGTGCCACAGGATACCTTGTTTGTTTGTTTTATTGAGGTAGACTAACACGGCTGCCCCTTTGGATCAATTATTATGGCACTCAAAAAATAACTGGGATGGAGGGTTGGCAGCCATGACTATGTAGCCATTCTAACTCTTAGAGTAGCTTGCAGGTTGAAAATTTGGGCCTGATTTGGATCTCTCATCATATGAAGGGTTTTTTTTTAACCATTGTTTTAGTGACATTTTGAGGGACTGGCAGATGCGTCTAAAACAGCAGAGAGTCTTGAGGATTACTGCTTCTCTGGTATTATACCATAAATCAGCAGCATGACAATGCATCATATGTCATCAGATTCCTTATGAAACAGAAGCCTTTCTGATTACATAATGCCTGTGCTTTTTATATTTAGTAAGTTAGATCACTCAGCTGTACACTTTTGGGGCTGCTCTCTGTGAGGGGAAAAATGCTATGTGATAGCATTTCTGAAACAAACCAGAGCAAGCCACTTTAATTGCCTTAGCCCAAGCGCAGCCATCCTAGTGACCTTGGCTCAAGCAAAAGCATTTTGATAATATTTAGCAACTTCAGCTGGTCAGCTAGAAAAGCAGGAACAACAGCTGAAATATCAGTCCAATGGTCTTTCCTGTTTTTCCTTGCCCTAAGCTCTATATGGTAGTATCGTATGAGCCCCTTTAACCAGTAATATGCAGCTTTGAAGCATATTATTAGCCTTATTTGGAACCTTTGATGTAATCCAGTAAGTTGTTTGTGTGTGTATAAAATACCATAAAAAACGGTCCCTAGGGGCCAGCTGCACCCAGAAGCTCTTGGTGCCAATAAACCTGCAACTCTTCCTCCTGTTGTCCGGCTCCTTAATTAAGCAGAGCAGAGAACGAACAATTTCTCTAACATCTCCTTGACCATTTAAAATGCACAGCTTTCAGGCCCTCTGATGCAGAGGTGGCCTTAGGCAATTGGGGGCCCCCAAAGGGCCTCCTATAGGCCTCCACTGCTGCCCTCCCTGTGGCCCCTGTCCCCCTCCAGCCGTAACCTCCCCCCCACCCTGAGGACGCCTTGTTTGTTTGGCTGAACCAAACTAACATGACTATTCCTCTGGAACTTGTAAATTATTCTTTGGTAGGATATTTTTAAAGATCTTTCCCTCATGAAGCTTGTAAGTTGATCATCTTCCACTTAATATAAAAGAGTTAATGCTGAACTACAAAGTTATGTGCATTAATTAACAAATAAAAAGTGGTAAAATTAATGATGGCTCAAAAATAACTAAAATACCACATTTAAAATTTTGGCAGTCAAATCTTACAAATTTTGCATATAGGCTTGGATTTATGTGCACTGGAAGTTAAATTGTAATAAATAAGTGAAAAGAGGGTTTTGAGTCTGTAACTATAAATGAAAAACTCCAAATTTCAGTGAAATTCTCTCAGGTATTCAAGTTTATTAAGCCTCTGGCCCTCTCAAACATATTAAGTAGTAAGTACAAAAGAAGGTAAAACATTACTTACCAAAAGAAAGACAGAGAGTGCAGACATCACACACAGCTGCAATGATTACTGGAGGGCAGCACTGTATTTATATGGAGCAACCTATATGGACCTACCTGATAATCAGAGCTAACCAAAGCCAAAGGAAAAATTGTCACAAAGGCAAAGGAAAAGGCAAAAGAAGAACAGGTAAAAACAAAAGGGGAGAGGCAAAATTTCAAATTGGGATTAAAAATTAGCAGAATAAATGTCCATACTGACCAACTAAATGATCAGACCATTGGAAAAGTTCCTGCTCTTGTGCTTATCTAACCCATGTGCATAAAAAGGAGTAATCTCCTTCAGGGAGCCCTTATGGCTGGGTTACATTGCTGGGCAGATTTTGCAGCCCAGAAACCAGAACCTTCTGGTAAGAGGGTGTGGGAGCACATTGAGCATACTCCACAAGTTTTAGTGTTATGCTGGAGTGACATGTCCAGGGAGAAGCCTAAGAAGAGCAGCCTGGAGAGGAGCAAACAGAGAGAGCTGCAGCATCCATGTGCTCACGGACTGAGTGAAAGGAGCTGAGCAGGAGTGGACTGCAGGTCGTTTTCTCCCTGCTTTGGACTGTCTGAAAAGTGGATGGCCAGTGACCTGATTGTGTGGTGCTGGCTACACAGGAGGAAGAAAGGACATTTGCCTGAAGAGTCCTGCAGCTAGAGATGATGAGGATTGGTTCTCTTTTGCATTCAAGCCACAAGGACTTAAAAGAGTGCAATTGAGATAAGGGTGACTCCACCTGAACATTGGGACTTCTGGGTTTCTTACTGTTTTGTTTAAATTTCTCATGTTTTCTTAGAATAAGGTTTATTTAGTTGGTTAAAAAAGTTAATTGTTATGTTTATGCTGAGTGGTAGTTTATTGTAGGATGGGAACTCTGAGCAGTCTTCCCTGTGAGTCCTGAACAGACTTGATCCTGGCTCTCCAGCTGCTTTCTGCAGGGGTTTTCTCTGTGAGGCACTGGAGAGGGGCAAGTGAATGCATTTGAGCCCACCCTAGCAGGTTACACTTACTCCTGTTTTTTTTGCATGTCAGTGTGAAGGTGATGGGCAGATAATGGTGAAATCTGTAATTCTGATGAAGCACAGATCCTAATGATAGTTTGCCTTGACGGGCCAAGACTGGAAAGTGCTGAGGTTTCCAGCGCTACTGGCCCTGCTATATGGGAACAAGTACTATATTTTTCTATATTTTCATTTCAGTCCATCGAATTGAGGATGGGACCCCTTATTGCCTGGGGGGCCCTAGCCAGCCACCTGCTTCACCTACTCCTAAAGCTGCCTCTGCTCTGATGAAAGATAGTGGATTTTAGATTGGAAATACTCTGAGAAACCAAGATTCATTCTAGAAATTTTAGATTGTTTTGACACATTGTCAAGCTTCACATCAGTTTTGGGAACATAGGAAGGTGCTCTTACTCCTCTCATCTGATTAGCTGATTGATTGATTGATTTTAGAAAGGTTCACGTGGGCAGACTCAACAATGTTGGGGAATCACAGAAAGGAGAAAAGTACAAATCTAGGAACAGTTCGCTTTGCTTCCTGCTGTATGCTTTGAGCCAAACCCCTGAGAGCCCACAGAAAGAATTGGTGCAGTGTTAACTGACTTCTAAGAAAGTGGGCTCCACTGCAGTAGATGTGGTGGGGAAATGTGCAGTCAAACAGAAAGATCTCTCTCAGTAATTAAAAAAAATAGGAATGATGGACAAACTAGCTGGTGTTAAAATAAAACAAACAAACACCAAAATGTGTCATTTTACCCAGTATGATTTGTTTTCCTTAACTTTTGATTCAGCAGGAAGTTAAAAAAAAAAAATCATTTTTGCTTCAACACAATTTCACCCACAATTTTTTGGAATTGCCAGGGAATTTAAAAAATCTGTTATTCACCAAGCTTCATTCCCAAACTCAACTTCAATCAAATTCACTTTTTGGGTGTCTTAATTTTCTCACTAGTTATTTCTGCATGTGTGCAATTCCAGGTTATGTGTTCAAGGGGCCAGATGCTGGGAGAAGTGAGGCAAGAATGTCTGCCAGATTAGCACATTTTAAATGGATATTGCATATTCTTTACCAAACTTCAAAGTAATAATTATTGGAAGGCAGATTCTAAATGTGTCATAGCTAGAAAACTAAACTTACTGCAGCTCATCAATGACTCAAAATTGCTGCTTGTGATTGCTGTTTTGTAGCCTATGAGTAAAGTGTTGATGGTCTCTGCCCACTTTCTAGTAACTGAATAGACTTCTCAGTCACTAAAACACTATTGCATTTGGCACTCCTGTTGGTTTTCTCAACAGAAAAGCCAAAGATTAGATGGACATAGAAGTTAGGCTATACTGTTTGCCTTGAGGCAGTTTCTTATAACTATTACATGAAAAGTGTTTTGAGATACGCCACTATTACTAGTAAACAATCTTCTATAATTTTTGTATGTTAAACTCTCATAATTCTTTGTACATTAAGTAGTCTCCCAGAAACCCTGCAGTTTTAGTTTCTGGATTCTTAGGCCTCAGCATGTTAGTTCTTAAACTAAACTCAGTGTGTGATGAATGCATGTAACCAAATGTCCCTAATTATCCTTAATGCGTCTCAGTCTCCGTGCTGAGATGTTGAGGAAAAGAGCCCATCGAAACTTATGATGGATGCTTACAGAAGTATATTCCTAAAAGCAGGACTGGGTAATTGATAATGGATATTGTTAGGGCTCCCCTGCCCAGTCTCTCTCAGTTCCCAGACATGTTGGCAGATATGGCTGCATGCCACAGTCCACAAAGCAGATAATACTATGTTTCTTGATGGCTAAACAAGAAAACATAAAAGCATAGCCCTTCACACCAGGAGATGAATCACTTTCCTTTTCCATGACTAAGAGGTTTCCTTCGCTAAGCCACAGCTCTATATGCCTACAGAGCTCCCTCTTCCTTTAATCATAGCTCTGTACACCTATATAGCAACATCGCCCTCCTTTTTCTGGTTTGGCTTAATTATACAGTATTGGTAATCCCTGGTCTGTTACCACCCTTCCAATTTATGAGCATATTCTGTTTTGGAGGATCTTTAGTCTGTGGGCTGTGGTACCACCTCTTTTACACCCCATGGGAAGGGTAGAATGTGAAGCTGAAGTTATATTTTGGCCATGGTCCCTTTTATGGGCCTTTAGTGTCACTTTCCTACATCTCCCTTTTACCCCCTTTATTCCTCCCAGTTGCTCAACCTGGCTCTCACGTCTTTCTTGAAGAGGAGTCACAGTTTTCCTTCATTTGCACATTCATATATCAAATCCCCACTACATCTCCAAATAGTTCAACTACATCTTATCTCTTCTCACAGTAACAAAGAAAATCCATCAGGTTGTGCGTAGGCAAAGGTAACACATAAATGTCTTTCTTCTTTGTTTACATGTGTATCTTGAAGATCTTAGCTTTCAGGTGGACCAGGAGGTCCAGAAAATTACCTCAAGCAAATACACAGGCCTAAATACTTATATAAACCTAAATTTTATACTGTTAATTCTATCAGGTGTTTATGGTTATTGACAACATTGGTAATGGATGAAATAATGACCCACTAAAAGATGTTTTTATTAATTAAGAATTATTAATCGTCACAACTGTCCATAATAATGCCCAGATTAGAAATCTCTGTATGCATCAGGCAAACTGAGATACTATAAAAGAAATTCCACCAGTAACACAGTGAATTGAGACACTGAAAACAAAAACATATTGTAGGAAAGCAATTTTTCCTTCCAAAAGGAATTTGTCTTGTGCCCTGTAAAAGAAAATACAGTTTGGGAGTTAGATTAGGAATGAACACTACCAGCATTCCACCACTTGTCAGCAGACAGAACCAAAGTACCAGCTATTCACCATTTGCAAAGGGCAGTGAAGTAAGCCATCCATATTCTGTACAGTGGTTTATTAATCTTTGACTAATAACTTTGATTAAATCTTTTTGAGCCTGTTATTTTGGCATATCCCATTGCAGTTACTGTTATTAAAATCAAACTTACAACAGCATAGAAAATTCCACACAAAAATTGCCAAGATCCAAAGGGGTAGCCGGGTTAGTCTAAAACAAACAAGGAGTTCTGTGGCACTTAAAGACTAGCAAATTTATTTAGTGCATTAGCTTTTGTGGGAGAAAATCCCACTTCATCAGATGCTTTGAAGAAGCTATCTTCAAAGCATCTGACAAAGTGGGATTTTCTCCCACAAAAGCTCATGCACTAAATAAATTTGCTAGTCTTTAAGTGCCACAGAACTCCTTGTTTGTTTCACACAAAAATTGATACAGTATACCAATAATAGTGAACAAGAGACTCAGTTGTTCAGCTGTATCTGTTACACATAGTGGACCAATTATTTAAACACTAGAAGTCCACTTACAGGTTCATAAAGGAAAGCTCAAAGACTTCTCTACATCTATGTGCATCTATGTCACTGTCATGACCCTTGATATCTTTGCATGTGTATTGTACCTTTTTCACCCTTCTTCATTTGCCTGAGTCTTCTTGAACTGTAAGTTCAGTGGGATAGGGGATGAACGTTTCTTTAGTTTGGGTGATAGCACCATCTAAAATATCAGTATTAATAAGCACACAATTGCATGTCTATTTTGGCACATGCAAATACTATTTCTCTTAGACTGCTTCTTAAAACAAAATCTACCCTTCTAGTGTGTGATCAACCTGCAAACGTAGCTGTAGGCCTCATCGTTAAAACTTAAATGCACAACCACTGAGGATTCAAGTGATGTACATTTCCTAAATGAGAACATTGAGCTGTCAGTTGAAAGGGCGACCTTAGTCTCACAAAAGATCTTTGGTGGTGTGGCTTTCTCTGAAAATGAGTTCTTTCAAGAAGCTAGACTTGCCAGTTTGGCTTCAGGCTTTCCCTATATTACCTTTCAGGCTGTGGTAAAATCAGTAATTGTCCCTGAAATGTTGTCACAGTTACTGGATAGAGGAAATTAATTTACTAAAAAGTCCATGTTATCTGTTAGAGATGATTTAGGCATCTTAAATAAAACCATTTATCAGGCAAAGAGGGTAGCATGAGAAGGCAAAGAAGGAAAACTAAGAGATACTTAGCACCTCTTTTCTTTGTCAATAAATAATTATGCCCACAGAATGCATGATGATCTTTCTAATAACATACAGGCTACAAACTTAATCGGAGATGGTTGAACAGATGGGAAAAACAATATTCCAAAGCTGTTGGGTGCTTTGATGCAAGAGATATTGGTGACAAGGTAGATGACTTATTGCCTGATTAAATAGATAATTTTAATTTCTTTCCCTTTTTTTTTTCTTTTTTTGCTTCCAATTTATTCTGCTTTTTTCTTTTCATTTCCTGGCAGTTGTCCCAATAGCTTTAAAGGAACAGAATAGCTGCATCTCATTTACAATATGCCAGTGCTATTCTGCCTCATGCTGGAGGCTGGTGTTGTACAGAACTCAACTGCTTTTTCCTTGAAGAACCAAGAGAACACATTTCTGTGAAACTGTAGCCTTCCGTTGCCAAAGTTATAGAATGATGGATGCACTGTCCACATCTAAATATGTCTAGCTCATTTGGGAAAGTGGAGCATTAGAATCAGAAACTGGCCTTTGTAGAAAGAAAGAAAGTTCTTTTAGTACCCCAAGCTAAGTATTGAATCTGATAACTTTCAGCTTCCCATTATTTCTGAGCTTCAGACTATTTCTAAATAAAAGAGTCATTGTTTGACAAGTTATCTGATTCACTTTTTTCCCTACCAGATTCCATTCAAGAAAGTCCAATGCGAAGAAAAATTAAACTTCAGACTCCAGAAATTAGATGTCGCTCACAATATACCAGCTCTTTCACGTCTCAGCTTTTCAAACTGCACCATTAAAGTTGCATGCTTGACAGCCTTTTCATTTTAGATATTGGACGTGTTCTTTAAAAGAAAAATAATTATTTTACTTCAGGTATAACTGGAAGAGGGAAAGAGCTTCAAGTATTACCCTTCTCTTTTAATGTACAGAGATATGTAACCCATATTAAATATGCCTTTTTTATTTTTCCAAAGGCAAATATTATTCTTTAACACTCAGCAAAGGAGATATGAAATATTATTTTGGTAGTCTCATCCCTGTGAGTTACTTTGCATGAAGTAGGAGCCAGATGCTCAGCTGGGCTACTGCTGCACCGAACCAAACACTGACAAAACAATTATTCCTGAATATTTCGATGAATTTGAAACTGCTTATTGATTCACTGACTTTACAGCTCTTTCTAATTTGCTTTTCACAAGTGAAACTTTATTTGTATCATTCTTCTAAAATACATTTTAATAAGGTTTTTTTTCCCCCAAAACTTCATTTTTCAGGTGGACCTATTCGATGCTCTATTCTTTCTGGTCAATTTGTTCAGAGAAGACCGCTGCTTCTTTGTAGATCTCTGCACACGACTGGGAGCAGAAACATCAGGTTGGTACACTTATGCTAATGATGGTCATGTTAGCACTGTTTCTTAAACATATATGCTTTCTGGCTCCACAGCTGTGTGCATATTAAGAAGGGAACACACAGAACGGAACATTGCATAAAAAATAAAACTAAACCAGGGCAATATATAAATATATATGAAATTGAGTTCACTCCTACCCACCCATTTATATATCTCATATTTGGAAATCAGTCAACTGTGAAAAAATGAAACACCCTAGCAGGGAGAAGAGTAAGAGAAACAGTCCAGAGAGGTTGACTACTTGTGGTTTTAGGAAGCACAGAAGACAATCTGTTTGTTGTATGCCAATTTAATTTGTTAAGTTTAATATTCTGAGTCTGGCTGTCATGTCTATGGTGACCAGGGTAACCAGATAGCAAGAGTGAAAAATTGGGATGAGGCTGGGAGGGTAATAGGTGCCAATATAAGAAAAAGCCCCAAATATCAGGGGACCATCCCTACAAAATCAGGGAATCTGGACACCCCACCCCTTTTTCCTTAGAAAATTCCAAATACTAAAAAACTTTGCCCAGAAGCTGAAATATTTCAGTTTGTAAACGTTGCTGCTCTGGGAATTGTGGCATGAAAGTCTCATGATCCCATTCTCCCAATTACCTGGCATCCCTGGTTTGAGACAGATAATGGAGCACAGTTTCCCCTCTGTAAGAGGTAGATGGTGTATCATGGGAGTCAACAGTGGGATGTACAGAGATACAGTCAGACTGGGGAACTTAGCTTTTGGCCAATATGTTTTGGTTTCTGGACATTCAGTTTTGATGAAAATCAAAATTTGTCATGGAAAGCACACATTGGTGTGAAAAGTTGCATTTAATTGAGAAAAAAAAAACACTTTTTCCCATGAAAGCATGGTTTCAGTGGAAAATTTTTGACCAGCCATAAATATCAATCACCAGGGGTCATATGGTTTCTAAAAAACAAAGCTGCATGTACTTTTCATATAGTGCTTTTCTCTCTTACAACCCTTGTGGCTTCTTTATTCTCATCTTCTTTCTTTGACTCAAGAGCAGAGCTTCTTTGTTAATATGGATCCTGGCTGGAAAATGGGGGGGAAAATGGTGATCATTTTCACTAAATATTGTTTATGTTTGGCAGAATATTATTATTGAACCTTTCCAACAATTTCTAAGTTATCCAATGAATTTGCCTGTTGTTTTCTTCATCTGCCAGTTTATTGTTTGTTGAATGCCTTTTTGATTGGTCATATGTGATGATCAGTTACCTAGATCACCTGATTTTCTTTATGACCTTGATGGGAGCTGTTTAGAACATAAAGAACAATGAACAACAGCTAGAAATGATAACTAATGACAAACAAATCTTGTTCACTCTCAAGTAGCCTAGTCTGCATGTATTTGCAAATATTCATATGAAGAATACCCAGTTCCAATCATGCAAATGTGTGGGATTAGGGAATAAGAAGATCAAACTGAACAATTGTAGTAAGAAAAAGTTATCTTAATTCATTGAATAAGGTAAGCCATTCACACAGGTCTAATAATTAAATTACTCATGTACCAATAATATAAACTTAGTGATTACATTCAGTCAAAATACAAACAAGACAATATCACTTAAATTCCATTCTAACCTTGAATACCTCTGTGAAATCTCTTAATTAGTAATTTAAAGCCCAATTCTCATTTATATTAAAGCCTCTTGACACTGCACTGGAAGTATAAGGGGACTTTCCAGGGGTATAAGTGTAATTTTCACATCCAGAAAGGTAGAAAAGGATCAAAGGGTTGGTCTAAAGTTCAAGATGGAGATGCAGTTTCCAGTTCGAGACGACATACTTATGCCACCTCCGATTGAGCTAGTGTGCTAAAAATATCCGTGTAGGCATGGCAGAATGAGCCCATCTCTTCAAATGTTAAATATTTCCTTCAAGTAACTAGCCTCTCCCGCCTCTAGTGCTACTGGAGCCTACATTATTTTATTCCACTAGCTCTATCAGAGGTGGCACAGGTATGTCTCCTGAAGATGACAGTTACAACCCCAGGTTGAAGAGTAGGCACACCTATAAATGTGCAGTAGACTCTGATGGAATAAAGCTACTAATTGCACCCTCCTCCCTTCCACATACTTTTCCTGCCTTCAGGGTTGATGAAAAATCAGATTCTTTTTCATGAAAAGCAGACACAGAACAGTTGGTTTTACACAACTTTGCCTTTTTGTCTTTCTGGGTGCACTGTCATCATCTCTCAGCAACAACACTGAAAAATTATTACACGCTTAGATCATTTCTAAAGCAAGTTCACAATACTATGGAAATATTTTAGCTTTTACCTAATAAATTGACAATTTTATTTTTTCTTTCTTTCTTTTTCTATTTTATTTTAAAAAAGAAATGCCTACTTTGGGATATTTATTTGGTGGATGGCATAGCATGCCATGATTCTGTATATTAAAAGCTTTCATTTGAGTAACAATATTTAAGAGATACAATGACTTTAAAATGACAGTATAATATTAGAAATGTAATGGGGCAACTGAATTGCAGTTATAACCAGAGGGATTTTAGTTCTTTGGTCTATTGGAGTGTAGCCCTAACTATGGAATGTTTCTGCCAGTGCCCCAATAAAAAATATGACTTGATTGTTTGGAATTGAATTTGGATTTCCCACAGTACTTGTGATAATCATGTTAATGGGACAAACTGTAAATGGACACAGCTCCACTGGAGGCAATAAAGTTGCATTCATTTATAGCCGGAAAGTATCTATCCCTGTAATAGCAATGAACATGCCAGATTCTACACTATAGAGAGCTAAGGTAGTCAGGGCTACATCTTCTACTAGAGTAAATAAACAGAGTTCTATAGACTTCATGAGGTGAGGATCTGGCCCAGAGACTTAGCAGAGCACAATGTGAACTTCTTGTATTTTATATATTGTATGATTTTAGGTCTCTATGCAGCAAATGGTTTCATGATTCTCTGAGAGTCACATGACCATAAAAGATTGAGACTACGGCCAATTACCCCAAAGTTTTACAAAATATTTCATGAGATTTTAACAGTGGAACTCTCTTTAAAGCCAACAGGGATCACAAAGGTATAAAACATGAGCAGCACTTTAAAATATTAGAGATAAATTAATTGTTCTAGACTCATTCCTTTCTCTAACATTCCACAGTGCATCGATCTAAAAACTCTCTGTCTATCTTTCCACTGCAACTTTTCAGCCATTTCCATTTTTCCCCTCATTGGAAGCAACACTCTCCATTCCAATAGTTTGGTCATGGCCCAAGCCTTGTTGGACATTGGACCATATGATAAACAAGATCATCAACACATGGCAGTTTCCACTACAGAGAATGCAAGACTAGAAACATAGCTAGTAAAATGGGCTAAGGTTGACATAGACATGTGGGGAATGTTTGAATAAAACCTGACTGCTCATACGTTTTGCTAACAGATCTACACTTTCATGAGAAGTGAATACAGCCACAACATGTATTATTTTGGGCTACTGCTAGGATCCCTGCATTGGCCTCTAATAATTTTTCTCCTGAAGCAGTTAGCATGACTCTGAAATCGATCAGAAGTGATGGGCACCACAGATGATGTTTGGAGTTGGAGAGCTGTGAAAAAACATTACTGTTATAAATGGCAAAAATAAAACACATTAACAATAGATAATGTTTTTGTCATATTCACAAAAAAGTGGAAAATTGACCTATTTGGCAGATTTTTGTTCTCTTATGATCTGTTTTCCTGAAAAATCCCTACATAGATTTTGCAAATTATCCTTAAGTTGTCCCTATAACCTGTTTTCTAAGAAAACAAAAATATCTCTTTGGCAGGCTACAGCAAAACTCTATTCTTTTAAATAAGTGATCTATCTCAAAACACTGGTGATAATATATTAACCCAGTTGTGCAACTAAAATTCTCATCTATTTGTGCAAAGGACAACCAAGAGAGAGCTCTTTTGGATGGTAGGTAAACTGTTATGCCAACCTCTGATGCATTATTCATGCCCCACTCGGGGGGGTGGGGAGTGTCACACTGACAAGTGAGGTACGTTTCTGACATAACATTCCCATGTACAAATAGTTCAGTGTATGAGATATCCCAATTGTAGTCAATATTCTCCTGTTTTCTGCTGGTGTCAGATCCTTCAGCTCACAGAGGTCTGAAATCCAGCTGATTCCTATTAAGAGCTTACAAAGGATCCTCATCACCACCTGTCAATGCCACCCAACCCTTTCCAAATTAGTACAACTGTAAACAATTCTGACTACAGGAAGCATGGCTTCCAAATAGCTGATTAAACTGAGGTTGGTACATGTCATAGAAGGAAAATGATGGAGAAGCAAGGGTGGTGTAATCAATAGATGCAAATTAGTCTGCCAGTGTGGATCATTGTTTAAAGGTAAAACAAGCATTCAGTAGCCCAAGCAGAAGTTGGCATAAATTTAACAGTAGAACAACTAGTTTTCAGTAAACCACACATTCAATAGCTAAGCCAGTTTACTCTGAACTACTCTAGCCAAAGAAATCATGATATTCTAAAACCATTGGGTGAGCATTTCAATATTGCTGATCACTCCATTGACGCTTTACTAATTGCTGTGCTCAGGAAACTGAATAGCTCAAACCTTTAATGAGACACTGCAGAGCTGGAATTCATTTGCAAATTTGAGTGTGTTGCTTCAGGGCTAAATAGGGCAATAGGATTTTTTTTCTCATTACAACAGGTGATTTGACCTCATCTTCCTCTGTATGCTGTTCCCAAGTGTTTCAATCTTTACAACTGCTTTGATTTTTCTGTTACAGTGTGACCTGCTCCCATCTCTTACTTGGAGGAAATAAATTCAGGGAAGTGTATCTGACAAAGTGAGATTTTCTCCCATGAAAGTTCATGCAATAAATAAACTTGTTAGGCTTTAAGTGCCACAGGACTCCTTGTTTGCTCCGTCCAAAGAGTAATAGGTGAGCATAGGTAACCATGGCACAGGCTAGCCTACTATATAGTGTTCTACTTCAAACCAGTTTTAAGACAAAATGCCAATATGTGCATATTCAACCTCCTTCTCTTGATAAGAAGTCTTCTTTATTTAGCCAACACTGTTGAGGAGATCAGGAGGATTAACAGATTCTCACACCATCTTTGGAAGTGTTTAAGGCCCGGCTGGATAAAACCATGACTGGGATGGTTTAGTGGGAGTGGTCCTGCCTCTGGCAGGGGGTTGGACTAGATGACCTATGAGGTCCCTTCCAACCCTAGGATTCTATGATTCTATGACAAAAGGCCTGTCAGTTTATTGTCATCATCTATTTTAATTTAAAATGGCACCTAGTATATATAAAAATGGAGATTTATCCTGCAACCATTAGTATGTGAATGACTTTAAGCTAATGGGTCTGTTCACACATTGATAAAGTTTGGGCCTTAGATATTTTTTAAAAAGTGAAAAAAACCACTCAATTTAACTGTCTTTTAAAAGTAGTTGCAACAAAAGGGATATAATGGATTGGATGCAACTGACTCCATATAGAGGTTTCGGTATTGGCAAACATTTTGAATGGCAGTTAAATTATTTCCTTGTATTTCAATATAACCCATGCACTATATTAGCTTATGTAATTTATACAGGCCAAATTCTTCTCTGTTGTGTTAGGTAAATCATTAATTTCAATGAAATTACTTAGAATTTACCCCCAGTGTAACCGAGCACAATCTGTTGCCATATCTTTAATTATTTTCCTTATGAAAAATGAAGAGGATGAGGCCCACAGTATATTGTATTTATGTGTGGAGAAACGAAAGAACAAAATGCAAGAATTTTTAGCTGGAATTCTGAACATTTCTCCCGTTCAGATTAATTTTAAAATAGAAGAGTGTGCAATACAAAACAAATAGTACATTATTAATCTCTCTGAAAGACAAAATTTTGTAGTGGAAACTTCAGCTTTTTTATGTAAAATGGAGTTAGCGAGTTGCTGCTTAAATAATAAGAAGCTTGCTAGCTGATTTAAAATTATGTGGTGGACACTCCCTTTTCATAACTTATAAAGGGTAGAGTGCCTCAACTGGCCTAATTCTATGATGTGTATTTGACACAGATACTGTTCATAGCCATGCAAGTAAAAGCTCCATAAAATTGGAGTGTGCAAATTGAATTTAAATGGGCCCCAATATAGTATAAATAAATGGTGTTTTTTAAAATACAGTAGGCTTTCTTCATAGTCACCTCCAGAATCTTATATCAGCATTAGCTATTGTTTTCAGTTGACCAGCAGCCCTTAAAATTACCCAGCTTGAACTAATAATACTTATCTTCCACATCTGAGAGACATGGTTGGAAGAAACTAGATTAACATCTCATATTGGACATTTATATGCATGAACCTCAGATCTGAATGTCCTGAGTTTTCAGAGAATGAAATTCAGACTTGATTTGTAACCAGACTCCAGACCTGACCCCCAAAACTTTGAGATGCAGGACACAATACATAAATTACTCCATCTCACACACAGCTTCTGGAAGGCACCATATGGCTGGATCAGGGCCAAAGACACTAGAAGTTCACAGGTTGCCTTTGGATGATCTGGAGACTTAAAAGCTCGCATCAGTTTAGCATAAGTCTTCATTCCTCTCATGAATAATTCCTGTCCTGTTTCCAAAACAATATGTGTTCAGCTACACTTCTGATTTTTTCCTCAAAAAATATGTTTGAAGGGGTCACCAAAATCCTGGAAATTATTGCAGTCAGGATTCTGTTGGGACAAGTGACACTACTTAAATCAAAGGTATTTTAAGATGAGGAGGAGAACTTTGTATAAACATTGATGTGGCATGGCAAAAAAACCCAAAAACCAAAAAACCCTATACTAATACAATAGATTGGAATTAATAATTCTACAGGCAGCTTTTAATCAATTGAACCAAAATGCCCAGATTTTGAAGAATATTACTCTTAACATATGTGTCACAACTTGCTGGCACACATGACAATTCTATACAAAAGCTTTGCAATAGGGAGAGCAACACAGTTAAGATTGTCTCAGTCTTCTGTAGTGTTACTGGATGGGATCTTCAAAAATACTTAAAAAATTAGAATCGCAAATTCCTTTTAACTTTCATGCACTACTGAAAATTCCACCATCTTTTTACACTACATCTAGATTGTCTAGGGAAGCTTTGTCCCTAACTCTCTCAGCAGCTTTTGAATATTGCACTCAGTGACTAACATTTTCAAAGGCAGATTAGTTTCTATTGCTGGAGGGCAATGAAAACAAATTCCATTGCTTAAATTACATGCAACTAAGGAAGACATCAAATTCTTTCTAACTAAGTAAATCCCCTTTAATAGCACCCTCTACCCTACCACTACCCCCCCAAAAATAGTACAAAAATGATTCTCGGCAATAATCTGGTATGTTCCATATAGGAGATCATAGTCTATTGTGTTGTGATCACATTCAGAAGGCATATAGCATGTATATACACCACTGGCATGGGTATTTTGAAATGTATTGCATTATCATAATCATGACTAGCCTCTTCCCCCAATTCCTTACCTCTTCCCACAACACTTTTACAATAATACTAAGAAAACAAATATTTTTGTAACAAGGTGGCACACTGCTACAATGGTCATGACCAATACCACATTAAATTCCTCTGAAACATAAATGAGAAAGGATTTGAAATTCATTTCCATTAGTAAAACCCACTAGATTAGGCCTTGAAAAAATAGGATTCTGGTCAACTGTACACTGAGGGCAAACTGCAAACAAAAGACACTGCAAGAATGGGAATGGAGGGCAAAAGAGACTAAAGAGCCAGTTGTATCACAGAATAGAAAGAGGGAGGAAAATACCGTAGACTAGAAGGGGACTGAGAAACAAAAGAATTTGTCCATGAACCACCAGTATTAAAACTGATGTCAGTGACTCTTGAAGTGTGTGGGGGGTGTGGGTGGGGGAGGTGGTGTTCGGCTTTTTAGAAATCTACACATCTGAATTAATTTGCCAGAGTGGGGACAATGTAGTGCTGTAGTACTATATCAACCTTGGGAACTATCTGTTGACTGCAGAGATAAACTGCATGTGACCCACACTTACTAATACAGATGACTTGCTACCTTCCTGTTTCTTGAAGGGGTTTTTCAAAGCAGCCCTGTTGTTAGATGAAATTTCTGTTTAAAAAAATCATCTATAGCTATTGTGGCCCAAACTGAGAGATTCTGATCTCAGTTAATGATGCAAATCTGAAGAGACTTCATTAATGTCAGAGGAATTGCTGCGTGATTATATCAGTGAGTAAATATGCTATGATATTTGTCTTATAGTCTATTGCGTGTTCTGTTTCCCTGTTTGATGGGACAAAAGAAAGTTATGAACAGCATAAAAAAAGAGAGATTTGGTGGCAGGTGTGATGCTTTCCACCAATTTTTATCGATGAAATGAAACTGCAACTTTAACATTTGACAATGGTTTGAAAGCATGTCTGCAATTTGGTTGTTTGAAATATTCTGGAATAAGAAAACAATGAAAATTTGTTATAATTTTTAAACTGTCCCAGTTCTTTTTAAAAAAGAAGTTTGTCTCACTTTTCTTCTTTTAGATAGTTTCTGTATTGCATCCAATCTTTGAACTATGTTTAAGTTTTCCTCTTTTTGATACCGAAAGTGGGATTATTTTCTAAAGGATTTCCAATGTGCTTTTATTGCTGTAGACTTGCCACAGCCAGTCAAACTAGTGGAGTTAGAATGAAGAGCATACTTAAAACAACACCCTTGGAACACTTATGAATTCATGAACTTTCACTTGCAACCATTTGTCTTTGTTATTGAAAAAAGAATGAATGATGGCAGATCAGAAGTGTTAAATCAACTTGCCATTCCTAGTAATGCTTGTGTTTAGCCTGCTGTTAAACAGATATCTAAAAATGAGGAAAATGAAGATGAGGCGAATGCAGAAGCTTGACAATCAGAAAGAGTGAGAAATCATTTAACTGTCCTGTTTTCTTTTTGTTTCCCTTGCTTTCTCTGTTTTATTTGAAAAACAAAAAACAAAAAACAAAAACTTATTAGTTTCATAATTCATTATTGGAGATATGGTAAATGGTTTCAATAAAGGTCCTATTCTAATTCATCTGAAAAGTTTCATATTGGTATTTTAATGTCAACAAACTCAACTGAGATTTTGATATCTAAAAGTTCTATGTTCAAAAATACTCTAAAAGGGACTCTATGGACATTTTGCTATTTAGTATATTATGGCCCAACAATATAATTTTCTTCACTGCCTTCTTGGGATGGGGCCCTTTAAAAAAATCCTAGAAACATATAACACATTGCCAGTTGTTAGAGTAAGTGTACACAGCCTGTAGCAGCCCCTTTGTAAGCATGCTTCTGGCTTTTGGCACAAACCCAGTAAATTCACAACATCTAGCATAGGGGCAGACAATGAGAATGAGTTATGCACATGATGTTTGATGAGGTAGGATGCATTACCCTCTTCTCCAGTTCTGTTTATGGAATCTGAAAACCTAACAGCTTCTTTTCATTTGTTTTTCTCTTAGAGGAGCCATTAAAACTGATTGCTCTGGCTGATTTACAGGAATGCAGGTTAAAACAATAAAGAATTAAGATGTTTACTGAAAGTGTAAGTGCAATTTTCTTGGCTAGTTACATCATCACAGGTGGGCACAATACCACCACATCTGAACAGCTCCACAAGAAAAAAAAAGTCAAACCATCATGTTAATAGGCAATAAGAGAACAGGCTTGTTTTCTCAGAAAAGATAATTCCTTGATGTGGAATGTTTGCTAGTGAATTCACAAAATTATGTTTGAATATTACAGATGTGTTGCAAAGTATTGTAAACAGCCAATTTAAAAAAAATGTGCTAAAGAATTGCTTGCTTTTTTGCAGGAAGAGTAAGGCAGACTAATCATCTGTCTTGGCAGGAATGTTTTCAACACAACTATTATCAAATGTTCAGTCTCTATGATATTGTAGAATACAAGATAGTAGACTGGAGATTCCATCTTACCCCCAACTGAATATATACCCTAAAATGGTGAATCCATCTTCAAATCACACATTTTTACATTCCTCTTCATATTTACTCTAAATAACCAAAAAATCTCCTCAACAGTAATGTTAATTCTCAAAATACACATACAAATAAGTTATAAAGTTAGCAGAGAATGCTTGATTTTGGAAGGATAAAAGTGTTTTGGGAGTGAGATTTTCTTTGCTTTAGATTGTAATAAATTTTTTTGTGCTTCATAACCCCATGATTGCCTTTTGTGACCCATCAGTGGAGAAACGTCCTAAAGCGCAGCACCATATTGCAACTTCACCACTACAGTTTAGCCATTGTAATTACAGAGCCTATTCATATACACGTTTATGCTTTTTTGCTAGAAATGTATAAAACCACTTGCCTCAACCCCTTGCATCAGTCACTCCCACAAGTTGTATTTGATTTAAAATGTACTTCTTTGTATGATTTAAACATTACCTTCCATTTTCATTTACTTTAGTCTTGTTTTATGTTATAAAAAGAAATAAGTTTCAGACTGCTGCCACTGCATCTGGGTAAAAGGGTTGTGTAGATTATGTTGGGCACTTTTAGGAAACAGCATTGACTATGAGCAATAGCATAAAAGTTAAACAAGGAGAAGTGAATAGTTCTAGTTGCAAGCTTTCTAACAAACTTAGTTTCAGCTGAAACTAGAATATCACTTCCTAGAGTATTTTGGCAGATATTTGCCTTTCTGTAACTAAAATACTGTAAGCGGCCAGTACATTTTTATAGAAAGCATCATAAAATATTCCCTGAATTTTTCTGAGATTAACAAGACATGGAGGCTGTAGTCAGATTCACAATCACCATGTAGAATCTGTAAATCCTAGAATTTAGCAAAGAACAACCAGCAAACTTTCCCCACAGAAATTAAATCAAGGTTTAAGTTAATAGCTCTAAAAACTTCTGTTAAGGTCCTCCTAGGGCTCTAGCTAAACAGGCATGGTATAAATACAGCAGCTTGCATTAGAGCTATGTATGAGAAATAGAGAGAACTTTTCAAGCTGTTTCCCTACCACTAAAGATGAGAATTTTAGTACCAACAAATCCTAATGCCTTAAAGCAGAGCCTTTAGAAGAGTGTGATGGCCTGATGGGGCACTTTCTTAACTCATCACAGCTGCTGTGCTCCCACTCCTTATAATTAAAGTATACAGCTGATCTTTCCTTTGCCAAACACTTTCTTTGCCTTCCCCTGATTGGCTACTAATAACTTTGTTATAGGAACTTTCTAGGTGTGTCCCTTCACTCTGTTTTCACACTCAGAAGCAAAACCCCAAAGGTTGAAAATCTAATTTGATCTGACTGACCATTACAGCTCCTTAAAAAGCCATTATGTATTATTTTGAAACTACTGTCCTGTTTTTAAACTCAGTTGTAGTAGGCAAGTTCTTTGGAGACAGGAAAACTTCCCTTACTTCTTATAGCTTGCAATTCAATTAAATGTTTTTGGGATTAGTAGGGTTTTTTTATACACCAGGTTGGAATTTTTATTAGCAAGTCTTGAACCACATAAAATAGATATATCAAGGAAAGAATGGTAGCACTGAAAGTGGAACTCCTTTTACTGGAAGCTTTACCAAATTAGTGACTTTTCAGCTTTTTTGTGAAACAGTATTTCACTTCTTGATGGGGTGCCTCTTATCTCTATAGGCTCACTGTAAAATAAAATAGCCCATCTAGGGTGAGAGAGTTTGACAGCTAGGTAGGTCAGGGATGCAATAGCAAAATATGCTGTAATTCTGCTATTGAATCCACACAGGCAAACTTCTTTAGTTTACTTTCCTATGAAGCATAAGGAAATAGATTAACAAGATCATTATCAAAGGAAAGTATTAAAACAAATATCTAGAAGTAAAATCTTAGCCTTGC
Source organism: Podocnemis expansa (assembly GCA_007922195.1). NCBI lineage: Eukaryota > Metazoa > Chordata > Testudines > Podocnemididae > Podocnemis > Podocnemis expansa. The sequence goes on from ML681981.1 coordinate 35,402,443, forward strand.
AACATTTATAGAGACTGTTAGGGTGTAACTATAGATAATATGTGCTAGAAAATCTGTAGATATTTTGTCAGGCACAGAATTAAAAAAAAACAAGCACAGCCCCTTGACTTTCTATAAAATGCCATTTGAATAATTTCAGACTTTTATAGACTCTCTCTCTAGAGTCATGTTGAAGGATAGTTTTTAAAATGGACATAAAATGGTGAATGTGTGGGGTAACTGCTAAACCCCAGATGGGCCTTTCTGATAAAAGTGAATGTTTTAAATGGCATTGATAACAAGTAGGCAAATGGTGCTTCCCAATCTGATCATCTTGTATAGATAAAATTATTATACTCAATTTTACAAGCACTTTTGAGAGAGGTGAAGCAGATTCCCTGTACTAGCTCAATTCTATGTTCCATTGCTCCTGTATTCAGATATGCAGCCTATGCAATGAACTGACAAAGGAAATACAAAAAAAAAAAAAAAAGTTGTTGCAATATAAATGGGGTAAATACAGGAAAATAATACTTATTTCTCATCTAAAGCTCTTCATCAACAGATCTTGAAGTGTTTTTCAAAGAAGGCAAATATTAACATCTCAGTTTTACAGAGGGGAAATCATAGGCATGGAAGGGAAAAGTGATTCACTCAACTTCACGCTGCAGGTCAGTAGTAGAGTGAGGACTGGAAAGCGGCTCTCCCAGTCCAGTGCTCTGTCCACGATTGACATTTGTAATATCCATACCAATATGTTTGCTGTACATGGTAGGCAGCCATGTGCCAGTCTCAAACCCTCTCTCATACTTGATACTGTGACAGTAAAAGCTCTTACTGTGACAAATTAATTTGTTCCTTGGGCTCTGTTCTCTACATTCAGTGGTGAAACAGTAAGCAGTATAACTGTAATGTAAGTGGGAAGCAAAACAGCAGTTAATTTTATATTTAGCATTGTTCTGAAGAGTCTCAGTCTATGGCAAGTGCCTAATTCACTATTATGAAATCTAAGGGACATTAATTTTAAGCAATAGAGATCTGTCAGAGTGAATCCTCGATCTACCCTTGACAGATGACATTGACAGACAGCTGGCATTTGAGGGCATTCTGAAACAGCAGCACTTTAAGAGTACAGAACAAATAAAGGAAAGTATTTATGGTCATCAAAGACACAAAGCTCTTGCTGCCTGCACTAACATTCTCAGTGATTTTCCCCTATGCCTCTACCTTCCAGGTCATTAACCATGCATTTAACAATGCAGTAAAGCCTAACACAGAATTAACAAGGTATCCTGTGGCCTTTTTAAAGACTAACAAATTTATTTATTGCATACAATTTAAAAGTGACACAAGGGCTCCTGTTTTGCTGAAATAGACTAATACAGCTCCCCCTCTTTAACTTAGTATAGAATTGCCACCCATCTAGTACAGCTTGCAAATTTCAAACTGAAATCATAAGTTACAGCATTGACCCATACAAGAACTCAAGGTCTTTGTGATTTGTTTTTTGTTCCTCTAACCTACAAAGAGAGAGATTCATTTTCCAAATGGTCATAGGTAACATACTACAAAACAAATAAACAAGCATTTTTTTTCTTAAAACTTTGGTGGTTGCTTTCACATTATAATTGCTAAGTGATATTTATTTTCAGCGCAGCACATTAATCATAACATGACCTTTAAAAAAGATAGCAATTTTTTTTTTACACCCAGTGACAAGATACTGTACAAGTTAAGGCAGCTCATACTTAATGCATATATCTGAAAAGGGTAGTTCAAACCATGCTCATCATGATTTTGTACCATAAAATAAAGACAATACACAATATTTAGAAATTTCATATCTCTGCAATTCTCAACTGAGCCTTAAAAATACTGTCTGTCAATCTCTTGCTCTAAGTGCTAGATATCACTTTTGCAGACTAACTAAACATCTGACCAACTCTTAATAAAAAGTCATTTTATGTCAAAAGCCGTGTCTGAAATACATGTGATTGCATGATATTTGGATTACCTTAAGAAAAAAAGCCTCTCTGTATAAAACTTATTTTACTGTTGTGGATAACTTCATTCTTCTAAGTATTTTGCATAAAATAGAAAGGAGCTGCTCAAGATAGCTACCTCTTGGGACGAAACCTTTCACTAATGTGCATTAAAGGATCTTTCTGCTCTGTTCCACTGGAAAATCCATGATAAAGAATAATGATGATGACACTGTGAAAGGAGTGAAAAGGGGTGAAGAAAGTCTGCAAGAATTTTCCTTGAGATCCTTTTCCTCAAAACACTATAGGGATTCCCCTTTATTCACATCAAATCATATTAAGAACTATTGAAATGTTATAAAATTACGTTATATACAGAAAAGGATAGGAATAAAATAAAGAAAATGCATCTTAAGAGAACATGAAACCTGAATCACTAAAGCATCATCATCACTTAAAACATTGACACCCCAAGTCAACCAAAAAGTGTCCAGGTTATAAGTCAATTTGTAAAAGATGCAATCAATCCACAGCCAGGTCGCATCCAGTCTGCAGAACAGCCCTACCACATCAGACAGCCTTACCCTGGACATACATTCTGGTAAAATTTCAATATGGCTAGTTTTGTCTGACCCAGCAAAATACAGGCAGGAAGCCATCCAAATGTGAGAAATGTATCTTATGCTGAGAACAAACAGATGTGATAGAATACATTCCTGGATTCACACCCTGCACTCTATTGTAATAATCTTTGTATGAGGTATGCTGTGTAAGGTATCACTTAAAAACTCAGAGCTTGCTAATTAGTATCATTGCAGTAAAATCTGTGTTGCAGCTTTATGGATAAAGTTATAATTTTTCAGTGTATGGTGTTAAAAGTATGTGTTCAGAGTCATGTAGTATCAAACTAGCCAAACAGACCTGTCTTGAACAAAACAGTATATGCTCATCTTCTTTTTCCTTCAAGCAGTAAACATTTATCCAGCAGAAAGAGGGTAGAGAGGGAGAACGAAGAAAACTCACACAGGTGAAAAAAAATCCAGCATGGAACATCCTTCTCATCATTCACAAAAGAGAGCTGGAAGATCTATTTTTCCAAGAGGGAAATTTTTCCCAGGTTGGGACTTCATGTCATCACTGCAGCATACAGCACTACAGCACTGGGGACGTGAGGACTTACCATGGCAGAGAAAGACAGTACTTTCTGGAAGCTCCAGGCACAGAGTAATGACCCAGTGCAATTCTGTCCTCATTCTCAGGGCACACAGCTTCATCCTCAGCTGCTGCCAGCAATTCAGGGGCTTCCAAAGTCTTAGCCCTTATAGCAATAGTCCAGCATAAGTCTGTCATGTCAGTCTTTTCTTTACCACTATCTCTGCTTTCTCTGCAGGGAGGTAGACCTTTGGCAGGAGTGCTGTGTAGACAGTGGAAGATCACATATGGCTGGGGGCTGAGAGGAAATCTGGCAATGCAGAAGGATTTGCATCCAACTGGTCCCTTGTTATGACAGTCCAATCCCTTATTGTTCTGGCCTTCGGGTCCTATATACATATCAGAACCAGCAGTGTATGAGCAGGAAATCCATTAAATGGCCAGGGTCACCACACAAAAAGCATATCATGCTTTCAGAGTTAGCACACACTGTATAATCTATCCTTGAGATCTGGTGCTTTAAAACCAAGTTCAGGAACTGTTTAGGCTTAGTTAGAACCACATAAACCTGGTGCTGGACTGCATAACAAGCCTTAGGTTTGGGTTCTTGAAGCCTAATGGAATCATGCTAGCACCAAAAACTAAATACCAGAAAGGCAATGATCAGACATTAGCATTTCAGTGTGAAGTGGTGGGATGGGAAAACCTATTGTAGTAGTAGGAATAAACAAACAAAAACTTGAACAAAGGACTCCTTGACCCAGAGTCCTTTCTGTACCAAATAATTCATGAACTGGTCTTGGGCCAGAAATATCACTAGAGATTTACTCATTCGAGAGGCAGATTTTATAGTTACCCAATCAATAGCCTTCTCTACACTCAGAAACATCCACATCCACCACAGTGTGTGAGACAGGAAGCCCACACTGAGCTGCTGCATGCTTGTAGGTCAAACCATTAAACCCCTCTGAAAGAGCCCTCCAGCCCTGGAGAAAGTCCCTTTCCCCCCAGGAAATCAACAATGCCCATGTAACAAGGAACCATAAAGTAACAAAACAAAAGCAAACTGACTAAGAGAAACCCGGCTAGTGTGCCCAGTGCCTAACACACACAGCCTCATTCTCAGAAGCTCCCATAATCCTGAGAGAGAGAGAAAGAGCTCTGTAATTCACCCAAAAATAGGTAGAATGAGATCAGAAAGGGAGAGATGATAGGTTCATACTAAAGAATCATCCAAGCACAGGTTCTAAGGGACATGGATTGATGCTGTAGATTCATAACACCCATTTGTGGTAATATCATTACGAGATCTGTCAGAAATGAAATTGCATGTCATGGGATACCACACAATCCTATACATAATTAGTGTTTCCATTTTCCAAAGCAAACTGATGAAACTGACATTAGGTTAGTTCTTCCAGGTCAAGAAGTTTAGTCAGATTGCTACTTTAATTCAATTACTCATTCAGTTTTAGTAATTAAAAAAAAAACATATTTAAGGTCTCCTGCCAGAGGAAAGGGCAGATTCAATTTATATCAATTAAAGAGATTTCTCAGTTTAAAAATATTAAAGCTAGACTGGGATTCAAATGGCTTTCTCTGCTCTGCCCCCAAATTTATACCTTGCCCCCAAATCCTCAGTCCCTGGCTTTAGCAAACCAATGCCATCATATTAATGTCCATGGTGTGAGAAGGAAGCAGTACCAGGAATGGAGTCCTAGGCATGGAGTTCAACATTATTTCCCATTGACACAGATTAAATAGATTATTGTTGTTCCCCATCTCCTAGCCTCTGTTTAGTTGGCTTTCTTTCCTTAGATTGTAAAACGTCAGGGCAGGCACTCTGCCTTGATTGTTTGGAAAAGTGTCCAGCCTATCATGGATGCAGTCATAAAATAAATAATAATTATACTAATAAGAACATTATCATTCTTGGGAGAGTATAACAGACAATGACAAAAACAAAAGGAGAAAATGGGGCACTGACTGGATGGTTAATATAAATTTAGATTAGCAAATAATTGTCCTCTCCACAGAACTATATTCAGGATGATTATCTTTATATGCAATTACTCAAATTACCTTTTTGTCTGAACTTGTAAGATCTTCAGGATGCAACCTCACTTTTACTGGTACAGTACCTCTCATAATGGGGTCCAGCTTTCTGTGTATGCAGATGGATAAATAATAAATAATATAGACATACACCTAACATTTGAGGAGATGGAGAGAGTCAAGGACCTTCCCGACATTTTTGTTCTTCTACCAAGGTGTGTTTAGATATGAATTCATGTTTCACTTTCTGCAATATTTATGAAAAAATTGAATCTTCTGTTCCTCTCAGTAAATTCTCAACTTGCTAGAATATTTGCAGAAAAACACAAAAGTGGCACAGAAAGATTCATATCAAATTCATGTTAATTCCCAACATATATTTATGGCATTCCTTCCACCCCTAAGGGTCAGCAACCTTTGCTGACCCCTGTGCTGGTCCTTCCTCCCCAACCCTCAGCTGGTGCTGGAGTCCTCCTCTGCTGAAAAAATGTGGTAGCTGCCTGAAAATTCAGCAGCAGTCACGGCTGGAGTCGGAGCGCTTCCTAGACATGCCATGGAAAGAATTCACCTAGAGTGGCTGATCTTGGTGGTGTGCCTGGGTACAGGGGTCCACAGGTATGCCACAAAAAGAAGTGGCTCTTTTCAGGGGTTCCCAGGCATGCTGCAGAAAGAAGCTGCCCGGAGTGGCTCCTTTGGGGCCCATCACTCTACAGAAAGGAGTCACTCCGGGCAGCTTTTTTCTGTGTCACTTGGAGGCACAGGCATGGAGAGACCCCCCTGTGTCCCAGCTGTACCTGAAGGAAGCCACCCAGAGTGGCTTTCGGTGGCAGAAGTGGCAATTTCTGTGGTACTGCAGAGGGTGCCATGTGCTGCTCTAAATGGGTTCTGGTGCCATTGTCGGCACACATGCCAGGGGTTGCCTACCCTGCCCTACAGACTTATGCACAAGGAGGGACACCATGTATTCACCATTCATTCTACCTGGGTCTCACACTACCAGTGCCTTAGGTCCTGGTCATAAATTAATGGACAGAGTCTTGCTGATTTCAGAGATAGACCACACAGTATAACTATTTTAGAAGTCTTCATGCAGCTTTTATTTAAGCTGAGGGCACTCTGTGTTTCTGTGGTTTTAGTTCACTTTTAACCAGAAACTAGCATTAGGCACCTTTGTGCTCAATTAAGTCGCAAAATACAGACTGATGCTCAGCTGTGAAAACTGTTATTTTCTGGCTGAAATTCATGCTTGTGCAGTGATCACTCACAGGGCCCCTGATTCACATCATTCCTTTTTTGAGGCAGAGACTTTGGCATCATGATGAAATCTAGCCAGCATGAATTAAAAAAACCCAAACAGATGGTAGCATAAATTTGGATAGTACTTGGAAAATATTAATCTCAAGTATATGCAGGGGATCATGGAAATCAGGTGGGTCTTTAAGGCTGCCCTCAAGATCTTGGAGGTCTCATGAACTGATGAAGCCAGTCAAGCAAGGCTGGCAGCTAGGCCAACTGTCAGTTTTGGCTAAATAGTCACTTCTGGAGATAGAGATGCATGTTAGGGACAGAAGTACTCAGAAAGCAAAACCATCCTGCAGTGATCTTCTCAATTCATTCTCATGGAAGAAACACGTCTTGGCTTACTGTAGTTGTGTTTGTTAAGAAAACTATTCAAAATGCACACAGTTTAATTCTTTATCAATCTGAACTGTCTCAATTTCCATTTGTATTGTGTATTTTGAAGGGGATACAGATTAATAAGAAATACATACCAATGATAATTTGATTCAGATTTTGCACAGTGATGAAGGTTGCAGATGCTTCTGTGGAACCGTTCACAGAAAGGAAATAGGGTGTGTGTGAAAGAAACAGTAAGATACACACCATTTTGTTGCAATCACACGTCTCAAATAGATAGCAACATACAAAGCTGATGCCTAAGGGCCTTCAGCCACACAAGCAGAGATTTATGAGGCAACAAAAGTACAGTCTGGAGTGTCTTACTGTCATGAAATTCTTCTCTGGTGTTAGAAAAACAACAAGCAAACAGTGATTTCAATGTCAATAATAAAATGTCAAATACAGTCAATTTGAGCAGGCCAGATAGGAACTTCCATATACCTTTAGGGCAGATTCATCCTGGAAATCATTATTTAAAAGAACAAAAAACCAAACAAACAAAAAACCAGGAAAACACCTGCAGGAGAAAATAGAAAAAAATGGATCAGGTGGGCATGAAGGAAGGGGATTTATTCACTTTTACTCAGCTCCTGTTATTGTGAGCAGTGGGAAGTATTAGAGAATCTTGGAAAGGCTGTGTGTGACTCCCAAAGTGTGCTGGGAGACTGTACCAACTATGTCATCCCTAGGGAGCTGCCCCCGGTGCTCCACTCTGCAGCTGACAGCACAGGTGCTGAGGTGCTTACGTCCTCACCTCATCACCTTCTTTGTTGGAGGACTCAGTCTATCACAGGACCAACTGAATCTACAACTGGTACAGGGCTCTGCAGTACATTTCTGTAGCAATACAGGCTATTGTCAACATACCAGACCTGTTCCCTAAAGAATATTAACTCAGTCTGCAAAGTGCTCAATGGGCTGGTCTCAGGATATCTAAGGCTCTCTCTACACTTAAGAAAGCTAGTTTGAACTAAGTTAATTCACATTAATTAATTTGAAGTAATTGAGATTAATTTGAACTAACTTAGTGCAAATTAGCATATCCACACTAGAAACCTAAATCAAACTAGCTCGTCCAAGCACAATATCGCAACATGGAACCCAAGAAGTGCCATGCCCCTACCCAGTCCACAAAAAGAGGAAGGCACCCTGGGAGGAAGAAGGTGAAACTGCCTTCAGTGTGAACTAAAAGTTGGTTCAAACTAATGCGGCTCCATTGGGGTAGTTAGTTTGAACTAAAGGCAGCTTTTACAACTTCGAACTAAGCTTTCCTTAGGCTGAACTAATGAACACCTGCGTGGCCATGGACTAATTTAGGTCAGATTAAGTCTCCTTAATTCAAACTAAATTGGCCATGTAGACATACCTTAAAATATCAACTAAGGCTCTGGGATAGAGCCTCGGTTGAAAACTCTGTTCTTTACATACTACACTAAAGGTAAAGTTTGCTTTTTCAAAGGGTGGCCTGAGACTATAGAGTGAATTCCCAAAGGGACTAAGGATCATCAAAAATCTCACCAGCTTCCACTCTAAGTGCAGAACATGTTCTTTCTAAACATCAGGCAGCATGGGTAGCTATATATTTAACAAAAATTCCAAAGCAAGGAGCTCCAGTCAGCATACCGTACTCCCTAGGGAATTGACAAGAAAATAAACATGAGATGTTAGTCACGTTGCTTAATGCATGACTGCAAGATGCTCAGGTACAACAGTGTTGAATGTGATATAAGAACCTATATATCAGAGCAGCCAGTGACGCTAGCATGAAGCTGTCCTTGCCCTCCGGAGAGTGCAGGGACTACCATGGTGACTAGGTCCTTCATGGTGGGGAATGATGAGAAGAGGAAGGAGGAGATTTGCAGATTCCTTGTGATCTTTCTTGCCTTGCATGAGGGTCAGCACAATGTTGTAAGGCCCAAAGGATTTGGCCTCCTAACAGTGATGGGAGTTTGCATGAGTAAAAGCTAGGTCCCACTTTCATGAAGGGTACATTTAATAATGGTTTATAAAGGGTTAATACATGATGAATGCATGTTTTAATAAATGACTAAATGCCCTTTGGAATGTGGTGCTAAGTAGTGATCTTCGACAAGAAAGCACAGAAAGATAGGATTAAGAAGCAACTAAAACATATGCTAACACACACACACAGAAAAGCACTGGCATGTAGATCTGGCTTGACATAAGTAATTAGGCATGGGTGAGACTCCTTTCTTGGGAGACTGTCTTAAGGAAGTAAATGGAATAATTAGCTGGAAACAGACCTAAGGAACCATATACCATGGGCAAGACAATAATGGATAAAATAAGCCAGAAATCTAAGTTGAGGTAAGAATAATGTGAAGGTGTCATGAAAAGATAGTTTCCTGCAAAATGACCCAGCCAATCCCAAAATGTGTAATGCCAGATATGGTACATGTACATGGGTATGTCTGCACTGCAAGGTTTTTTCAAAATAAGGCAGCTTATTTGAAAAAATCTTTATGCCTGTCCATGCAGGTATTTTGGTATTTTGAAATAAGTGCTTCATTATTTCAAAATAACAAAGCGCTATTTTTAAATACTAAACCTGGATTTATTTTGAAATATTTATTCTTTCAAAATAGCTATTTCAAAAAAAGCCAATTCCGTGGCATGGAATGGCTTTTTCAAAATAATAGCCTTTTACTATATGTTGCCTTTCCCTATTTTGAAATAGAAAGTCTAGCAAAGACTTTCTGTTTTGAAATAAGAACTCCTACCTTATTCCAAAGTAGAGTTTTCACTAGACTTCTATTTTGAAATAATAAATTAGAAAGAATGCTATTTCAGAACAATTGTTTTGAAATAAATTCAAAATATTTACTTCAAAATTTCTCAGTATCTGTGGCAGTGTAGAAATAGCCGTAGCATGTATAAATGTATATAAAGGAAGAGGTTTGCTGTGTAACTAAGGATATGTGGTAAACCTTGTACCCATTCTCTATGCTTGAGTTCGATCAATTCAGGGTAGGTTTGTTGTATGCCAGATAAAGGAAGCTTGAATGCAAGACTGGAGTTACACTGAATTCTTAGGTAATGAAGTGGAAAAGGTCTAGGGGGAACACCCACATCCCCTTACGCTGGTGTTGTGTGTCTCCTCAAGTTTCATGGGCTCTGTTCCCCCCCCATTGCCTGCATCATTCTTATTTCTCTGTCTTATTATCATGTTACCAGCAGACTTACAGAGAAAAGGAATCCAGTTGAGTGTAGACTCTTGCAAACTTGATCAATATCCTCAGTTTATAACAAGATACAGCATCTTTTACTGATGTGCATATAGCCCTTTATTACATACTGCTCATGCCTGCAATATGTCTGTAACACTGATTAATCATTTATTAATACCTTATGCAATAGGTCCTGAGATAGAGTGTATAAACATCACACAGACACAGAAGGGTTTAATGAGCCTTTCTGGGTCCAGGTTTCTCTATCCCATCACACCTATAGAGCCTGCTGCAGTGGGAGAGGGTACGTCAAAAGGAGTAAGACAAAATGTCTTTACAAGTCCTGAGCAAGGACATAGCTGGAGTCTGCTGCATGGAAGGGTACTGCAAGCAGCAGCTTTCCCAGGTTGTAACAGAGCAGAGGAGGTGGCTCAGGGAGGAGGCCCATGTAAAAAGTATCCGGGACTATCTCAGGCTGAAGGCTGAGAAGACTCTGGTTCTTGAATTGGGAGCCTGACAGGATATGGGGGCTGATTAACAGTTTCGGCTTGCCTGAAACCCAGGGTAGGAGAGTGTGACAAACCTCAGGCCTGATGGGCACCTGCACAACCAAGGTACTTGGACCAGTGTGAAACTGGAACTAGCCTGTGAGGAAAGCAGCCACCTGCTGAGCCAAGCTGAGCTAAAGATTTGTTTGTTTTGTTGTTTTCTGAGTTACTTGAAGTGATCAACTCTGAAGCTTGATGAGATGCAAATGGCAGGAAGTGGCTTGAGGAGGCAGCACAAAACACTTGTGGGTGTTTGCTATCATTGCCTTTCGTAGGGTCCTTTTGTGGAAAGGGCCAAATCCCTTCTTCTCCCGCCTACCTGAAAATGCCCAGGTCAGGGCAAATTGCAAAGGCAGCAGGTTCTCTCAGACTGGTGTCTAACACAGCAGGAAATTTACCAACCAGTCATAAATTGCTTCTGTTCCCCAAAATCATAATCCAGAAACTAAAAACAAGAAATTACACAGTCCATTTTATTGTATTTTGGTCGCTAGCCCCCACTTAGCAACTCAGTTCTGTATAGAGATAAATTTCTAAAACCCATTTCCTTTACCAAAAATGTTGAGGGTCAGTCCCATCACCAGACCAATATAAGTTTGAGTCTTACCCAAAATGCTATGCTACCAGACAAGTTGTTGGTAACTAACCTAAGATTTAAAGAAACATTAAGAGGAATATTAAATAGTCAAAACAATCATATAAATATAAAGAACTTTAAAGTTAATATATATCAGATTCTCTGCAGAATTGTGGAATTTGCAGGCTTGTATGGTTCCTCTGGTGTATATCCAGTACCTCGATAGGTCTCAGTCCTTTCTTTCACAGCTTGGCTACGTCTACACTGGCAAGCATTTCTGAAAAAGACTATCAAAATGTATTTCAAAATGTAAACAGGTTTAGCATTGCCAAAAAAATCGCCGGTATTTCAAGATACCGGCGCCCTTTTTTGAAAAAGCTAAACCTGACAGCTTTTTTGAAATAAAAACCCTTTTTTGAGATAGCTTTTTTGAAAAAAGCCATTGTCAGACCTGACAAAGGCTTTTTTCGAAAAAAGCCTGCCTATCTTTTCCATTGCCTTTCTTTTTTGAAAAAGAAAGTCTAGTGTAGATTTTCACTTTAAAAGAAAAAAAGCCGTGGCATTTCGGGACAAGGAGCAGTCCCCAGACCATTCTCCCAAAATAGCATTTTTGAAAAAAAGTTATTTCAAGATAATTATTTTGAATATATTTCAAAACAATTTTTCAAAAAGTTTTTTTTCAAAAATGCTCTCCAATGTAGATGCAGCCCTTCAGTTATAGGTGAGTTGATCCACATGTCAGAGGCAGGAAAATGAAGACAAGTTGGAGATGGTGAAGCTGCATTTTCTAGTCTCTAGTTTGCCATGTGGCTGGTCCCAAACACAGCGACACAGCACATGGGATGGAAAAGTTTCAGAATCTCTTGACTCTAGACATGTCACATGTTGTTACATGCCTTGGTGACTCATAAGGTATAGCCTCTTCATTCTTTCCCTGGATTCATTGTACCTTTGAGTTCCCCTGATGGTCCATTAAGCCAATTTAGTGTTGCTGCCAATTTGAAGTTTGTCTCCCAGAAACACAACACAAGCTGAAATACAAATCACCATACATCCATCATTTACAGTGCAAAGGTGACACATACACATAGAATCATAGAATATTAGAGCTGGAAGGGACCTCATGAGGTCATCTAGTCCAAACTCCTGCTAAAAGCAGGCCTACTGCCACTAAATCATCCCAGTCAGGGTTTTATCCAATTGGGCCCTAAATGTTTCCCAAGATGGAAATTTCACCACCTTCCTAGGCAACCCATTCCAGTGTTTCACAACCCTCCTTGTGAGAAAGTTTTTCATAATATCCAACCTCGACCTCCCCAGCTGCAGCTTGAAACCATTGCTCCTTGTTCTGTCCTTTGTGACCAGTGAGAATAGCCTAGCTCCCTCCTCTTTGGAGCAGCTCTTCAAGTAGTTGCAGGTAGTTATCAAATCCCTCCTCAGTCTTCCATTCTGAGGAATAAATAAGCCAACTTCCTTCAGTCTCTCCTTGTAAGTCATGTGCCCCATAATCATTTTCATTGCCCTCCGTTGGACTCTTTCTAAATTTGTCCAAACGAACAATAAGATCATATTTAGAAGATTTTAACCATTCCAGTTGTACCTGTCATGGCATATCTCACACGAACTATTGTAATTTTGCAATATTTGTAACAATAACATTGTAAATGGCTATCCCAATTCCAGATAGCTTCCCACTCTCCTCTCTTCACCATTGGGAGAGGATAAGGATGTTGCAAATTCTAAGGAAAGGATGACCCTGATAGGCAGGTGACCCTTTCTGTTGTGGGGAAGCGGAGTTGTATATATTTTATTGGACTCTATTATTGCAGAATGAGACAAACTTAACTGTTGGTATGTTTGGTGGGCCACAAGGTGGACTGCTGCAATGCTGGAGAAATTGATGGTTAGGACATCAGTAATGGGAAGGAGGGACCCAGTGAAAAATAAACTGTTGTGCCATGCTGCTGTTAAGGTCCTCACTGACCACAGGCCCTTAATATAAAGTTTGATCAAAATCATAGTAAAGGTTTTATTTCTGACTTCTTGTGCTTCATTTCTATGGTCCCATTAAGAGCTGAACCATTAAAGTGAGGAGTAGGTTATGTTTCTGAAAATGAAAGGGATGACAGTGAATCATAATGTTAATCTAAACAGCTGAACCTGGGTCCTGTCTTCCTAGCACTCTTGGCTCATAACTAGTGTACCACAATGTATTTGGAGAGCAAAGCATCCTAGCAGTTTGTCTTGAAAATCCTTCAGATGAAAAGTGATCTGATTTAATCTCTCCTTTAGCAGCTGATTGTTCCCTGTGGGCCTCCAGTAAAATGAATGTGTATATGTGCCTGGATTACAAAGTACAACTCCTTCATTCTTCTTTGGCTTTGCTGTCCTGGAAACTCAGAGAATCTAAATCATGCCCCTTTCTGTCAGGAGCCTGCCTCCATTAATTGAACAGTGCTCTGTGAAAGCTGAGACAGGTTTTCTCAATGTGCACGCACAGTGTCAGAAGGGCAATCATAGCAGCTGGAAGCAAGATGGAGAAAAATCATTTTAAGAAAAGTAAGATCACTAAGCAGGAAAGATCTTTTTGGGTGCATTGGGAAGATGCTGCATCTTTAATGAGATTTTAATCCTGGTATATACTCACAGACCATTTTAACTAGCTAGCTAATATGTCCCCTTCAGACATTACTGCAGCAAGCCTATAAAATGAAGGCATCAGAGGGAAAGCTAACCAGCAGATGCTTTGCAGTGAGTCTGGAAAAGATATCAGATGAGCTTCAAGGGACACACTTGCAATATTTATATATACACTGGGCATCTTGTGAGGGAAACAGATGTTTAATATTTTTCACAGGTAACCTTCTCTTCACTATGCATGGGGCAGCCTAGGGAACATGAGGATTGTTACTAAAAAGGTGCCTTGGGATACAACTCAAATGCAATTAACTAATTTTAAAGAAAAATAACCGTGTAGAGAGGTAAGTTCTTTGGGTCAGTTTTGCCTACTACTACAAGTGGAGTCCAGCTATTTGTTCTTGTCCACCATAGTTTGCATCAGTTAACTTTTTCAGTTCAATCTTTATAACAAGGAAAGGGGTTAGAGACTTGACCCTGTGTGCATTGAAGCCAATGCAAAAGAAGCCATCGGCTTTGTTGGTGAAGTTAAGGAACAGATACTTTTTTTCCTAAATGTTGAAAGCTGAGATTCCCCTAACTCATGGGGAACAATGCTGTTGGCTTTGAGGGCCAAAAATCTGGTTCTGCAAGATTCCATTAACATGACTTAAGAAGCCTGTATCTAGCACTTCTTTGTGTTGCAGCCCCCAGTGAGCCAATCTGGCCAGAGAGGAGCTTCTAGAAGCTGAGTATGAGATGATGAGGGCCTGAACAGGAAGCGTGGCTGCCTGAAGACAGTATTCTGCACTAACTGGCCTCAGTGGGAGGATGCTTCTTTTAACACTCTTGGTATCACATAGAAAAATGATGTTTTTACAGACCAATTTGACACAATTCTCATTTGGCCATTGTCAAGCTTCTAAGCCACTGCAAAGAAGAAAAATATGTGGAAGCTTTCAGATAAAATCTGCATCTAAAGAAATAATAATATAGTTAAAATTCCAATATTATTTTTTATAAAGAGGTATTTTGCAGCTATTTTCGCCATTTTGGTTATATGGCTTCCCTTGTATGAGGCCACTTCCTTATCTAGTGTGCAATAGCATAGCTTGATTGAAATCAATGAAAATAATGCACACAAAATTCAGTGGAGCAACACCAATTCATGCAACCTGAAGAGCTGGTTTTCTCAGCTCTGCTTTTAGATTTAGGTTCAAATACACCTCTAAAATCAAAGTGAAAGTTACTCAAAATGGCTGCATTTGACTCACTTAACCAATTCTCTACCAGTGATGCACCTTGGTGCTTCTGATTTCTTCCTGTGGCAGACAATAGTTTAGTCTCCTCAGGGCTGCAATTCTTTGGTCTACTGTTGAGCTTGGTGTGGGGTTGGCTAGGTAGTATTTAGTGGAGGAATTGACAGCTGGTCAAAATGGATGATCTGCTGGTCCTTTCTGGCTTTAATTTCATTATATGTTGCAACCGACTGTTCCAAATAGTTTTGATGCCCAGACATTGATTCAAGTTCATTTGAAATAGGTTTAGTTAAGTATTACAAACAAAACCAAACAAATAATCAAAAAATAATCAACAACAACAACAACAACAACAGAGTGTTGCTGAATTTCAAGTTTCATTGTGAAGGTTTCAGACAACTCAAACACAGAACAAATTTTGTATTCTGATCATAGTAACTGGAATTTTATGAAAGCAAACCTCAAAGATTTTGCCCAGCTCTATGACCATATATAGTTGTTTGAGTTTTATTCCTTGGAAACAAACAAAATAATCATTCCCCAAATTACCCTTTAATATTTTCTTCCAAAGTATTCCAAATCTAATAAAGGTCTTCATTTGGCAATAAATAAATACCACTCTTAGAAATCCCAGCATAAGAAAAATCACAGCCTCATCTTCTGTTCTTTTGTTCTTATGCTCTTTACAGTTGAAAGAACTGTGTAACATGGCATTTAAAGGAAAAGGAGAACTTTTCCACTTTTGAAGAGTGGAAACAACATTTTGTTAGGTTAAAATATTTGAATTACTTTCTGTGGTATATTGTGGCATAGAGATGAGTGAGTGATTCTCTTCAAGGAATGTTAGATTTTGTAAAGGTGGAAAGGACAATGTCTGTTACTTTCTAGATTGTATCTCAGTCCGTGACCAATATTATGGACAATAAGTAAGAGTGAGGCACCTGAAATCATAGAATCAGGATTGTTAAGGTTGGGAATCTTTATAAACAGTTGAGTCCCATGCAGTAGGTAATATTATATAGGAGTACTCAAACTGTCATTAGGGTGCCATATAGTGGAACGGAGAATAGCAGCATCACTGAAAAAGGAATAGATCACAGCCATTTGGAGAAAAGGAAAGAAAAAAAGATGTAGTGAGAGGAGATATGGAAAAAAAGTATCAAAGAAAACCTGAGTAAAGAGAAGAGGTGAACACCTTCATGAGGTAAGGTAGACAAGGTACCCCTAATGTCCTATATGAAGGTGAAGATGCTGCCAACTTCATCTTTTATATATGCAGCAAAAAGAAAAATGAGGTAACCCATATTCTTTTTTATTCTTTCTTTTGAATAAGATGAGAGACCACAGTTCCTCTTCCTTCCAAAATCAAAAGAGATTTTTGTCAGGTGCCGGTGGTGGACTCAGAGTGCTATATGAGACTCAGGCCCAGATCTGAGAATTACTTACATGTCTAAACTGCAGACCTAGGTACCCTGCTACCAGCTCTGGCTCCCCAGTGATCCACAAAGCTTCTGGAGACCTCTATTGATGCCTAAGCTCACTTGGCACTTATGTTTTCAGGGTAAAAGTCCTTTCTGGGTCTAAGTTTCTGCCTTGGGGAATGCACACAGCTGTCCCCTCTAGGCATAAGTCCCAAAGTAATACAAAAACCATGGGAAGAAAAGTATTGTCTACTTCAAGCATGTGCAGGCCCTAATTAGTTAGGTATTCTCAGAAACCAGCTATCAGACTGGGTTTCTTCCACACTTTGGGGGGCAACAGGGGGAGAGGTGGTGATAGCATTGTAACTTTTAACCCAGTGGTTAATGCACTCACCAGGGACATGGGAGACACTGGTTTAATTCCCCCACCCCCCCTGCTCCCGCTTGAGGAGGAACAAGGATTTGAAATGGGTCTCTAACCTCTCAGGAGTGGGCTAACTTCTGAGCTACATGATATTCTGATATGGGGAACAAACTCAGTCTCTCCTGTTCAAGATGTTCCACTGTAGATAAAGAGTGATTGGAGGAGGGGACTGGACCTGGGGTCTCCCACCTCCCAGGTGTGTCCTCTAGCCACTGGATTACTGAGTCATTCTTTTTCTCTCTCTAGCCCAGAGACTGTGCCACTCTGGATGAACACTTATCACTGTAGCCATATAGCCACCACCCAAGCACCCCCTTGTGGCCACGGATTCCTCTGTGAAGCCCAGCTGCTAATACATCTCTCAAAGGCCTTCTTCCACAGACACTATGCACTTTTTCTGAGGACAAAATACCACTCTTTCAGGCTTACATTTATTTCAAGTCCCAAATTAAAGTCCCCCAAACAAATGTTTCTTTTCCTTTTCCCAGGTAGCCTTGCCTAGATGGCTTTTGACCTCTCTCCCTTGCTTATCCAGCATTTCCCTTGCCATAGCACAGGCTACTCCCAGCCTTTCCTTGCTGGTGTCTTCATCCAAAATCCCAAGACTCTAATGAAATCTGCTCATTTCTGCCAGTCCCTGTTCTCCCTGAGCATCCCCCCTTCCCTGCAGCCATCTGCTGCCTGTTATAGGGAATTACCTGGTCCCAGTCAGGTGGGGCTCATCTGTCATCTGGGCTGGCTTAGCCCTAGGGTCTCTAGTCTATGTGGAAAGACACCCTATTCAAATAATCTAAAGGTTAGGCCATGTGATGCTCAGCATTGCAAAACCTGGCTCTTGGATCCGATCCTCAGGCCCTGTCCCAAGGAGTTACCTAGTTAATTATTTCAACAGATTCTTGTTGGTATGGACACAGATACTTATGAAAAGGTTCTATTTTGTATACCAAGATGATATTTGCTATGGAAACTCACTGAAATGGATGGTGTCACTCCACAAACAGGAATAAATATAACAGAAATGCAGTATACCAGGGCATGAAGCCATCAGAAAACATTAACTAGAATCAAATTGTTACTGCATGCTCCACTGTAACATGAACTGTCTAGGAGAGAAGACCTGTCTGTCATTGTCAATGCTGGCTTCCCTTAGAGAATAAGCCAAATCAAGGTCTTGGTACCTATCTTCCAGGCACTCAATGCCTTGAATTCAGGACCTCTAAAAGAGCAGCTAAAGCTCC
Source organism: Podocnemis expansa (assembly GCA_007922195.1). Taxonomy (NCBI): domain Eukaryota; kingdom Metazoa; phylum Chordata; order Testudines; family Podocnemididae; genus Podocnemis; species Podocnemis expansa. The sequence goes on from ML681981.1 coordinate 35,420,562, forward strand.
TGGCTGAGTTCTGTGGTTGAAAATTGCACTCTTCAGATACAATGCAATCTTTCTACAATAAGGGAAAAGTACAAGAGATAGAACTCTTTGGGGGCTTATCTAAGACTGTACCAGGTGCCCAACTGCCCACAAAAATAAGAACCGTTGTAAACTTCGCCACCTTCTGATCCAAGCACAAGAAGCACATCTTCAATTAGCTGTTTCTAACAAACACACAAAAGCATACATAAACCAAAACCAAACTCAAAACCCTACCAAAATAAACACCTAGCAAAGTCTAGTTCTATGAGGACAGCAAAGAAGAGAATCATTTTACACAGTAAATTACAGTAAATTATTTAGCACTATATATGAAAAATATGCCCAAGCATGTTCAGCTCATGAAAGGAGGGACAAAGCGCACATACTCAAAATCATGAAGAACCGTACTCACCAACAAATAATCATATTTGCAGGAATAAAAGCTCCTCTCCAAACATACTGGCCACTTTAGTACTCACAAAACAGCAGTAGAAAAGGGATAGGAGCATAACTGATTTGAATTGCAAACTGGATTTATCAAAACAAACAAGAGTTCTGTGGCACTTTTAAAGAGTAGCAAATCTATTTATCACATGAGCTTTTGTGGGAGAAAAATCCCACTTTGTCAGATGCTTTGAAGAAGGGGAAACTTACAGAATGGGAAGAAAATATATGCAGGGAAGTGTAAGTCATAGGATAAAGTCAGACTGTGAAAGCAAATCAATGCAGGAATGTTTCATAAACACAAAAAGCATTATTCTAATGTAGTCACAACAAGCGTTTGAAGAGAAAAATGGAGGATCAAGAGACATAATACAGAATCATTTGGAGACAAGCTACAGAAGTACATGCTCAAGCACTTGTGAGCTGGGGCAGTAGCTCAGATGGTAGCAACACTGATCTATGTGCACCGTGACACCAGATCAACCTTTTAGCACTGTTATTAACTTTCAGATGGAGCAATGAAATACCCTTGGTTCCAAAGGCAGATGTTGTAAAGAAGTATAAAACTCACTACGCTGTGAGAAGTCAAACTGCCCTCAGGGGGAGTAGGGAAACTAAATGAGATTTTAATGTTAATAAGTGCTGACTGACCTTTTCTATTAAGTAGCTAATACATCTCCAGTAGACAGTGCAGTATCTATGATACACTACTAATAGGTCAAGTAGAAAGCTGCTAGTTCCTTAGAATTAATTAACAGTCCCCCATTTAAACAATTAGATGGGTTTCCAGAAAGACATTTGTGAACAATATATTAAGGCCATCAGTAAGCACATATCTGCTTTATGCCATAACAAATAAAGAACTAGAGTGGAATTAAAAATATTCAGCTGACTTCAACAGAGTTGCACTAATTTAAACCAGCTGAGAATCTGGCCTCTGGTCAATAGGTCACTACCATTTGTAACACTCAGATTGGTATGCAGAGACAGAAAGGATTTCCAGAGGTACTTGTCTGGGACTTGTGAAGCCTGAGTTCAATTCCCTACTCTCCTACAGACTACCTGTGACGTAATATAAACCACTTAGACTATATCTACACTGGCAAATTAGTCTGGACTAAGAAAGCTTAGTCCATGGCTACACTAGGCATCGCCTAATTCGAACTAGCAAGTACAAGGATTAGTCCAGACTTCTGTGCTTAGCTTGAACCAGGCGTGGGCAAGACTTGAACTAGGGCTTAGTTCAAACTTAAGAAGTTAGTTAGTTTCTGGTTAGTTCAAACATCTTAGTTTAGACTTGCAAGTCCGAACTAATATTGGCAGATGTAGACATAGCCTTAGTCTCTCTGTACCTCAGTTCCCTCTCTGTAAAATGTTGATGATACAACTCTGCATGACAAGGGTGTTGTGAGTATAAATGCATTAATAAAAGACTGTGAGGTGTTCAGATGCTCTTGTAATAAGAGCCAGAGAAGTACTTCAGACAGATCATGTTGAACCTTATGAGTTGCTCAGTGCTTATGGAGGAAAGGGGCACTTCTGTGGAGTTTTCTTCAAGATGATCATAAAGTATTAGTTAAATGAATAAGTACCATATCTATTGTACATTGTTTTTACTATTAGATGAAGATCCTCAGGGGACAGACCTTTTTTTGAAAATTCTGGCCAGTATTAATATTCCAGGAAAGCTGTAGCTGCTTATTATATGAAGGAGAAATCAAAATAGCATTTTCAGAAAGAAGTTAGCATAAGTTGTCCACCATGCCTCTGACTACTGAGATCTCCCACCTCACCTTATCTTTAAATTGCAGCCACATAGCTACTTTAGTTCTGGTCCTCTGCTCAGCAAATGGTTCTCTGACTGAGCTATTGAAGTGGTAATGTGATGTGCCTCACTATTCATTTAGAAATTAGTATGAAACCAGAATTCACTTTGGTGTTTTTGTGACCCAACCAATGCTTGTAGAAATGAAAAGCTAGATACCAAAGTTTCAAACCTGGGGGTCTTAAATTAAGGGCATAAATTAGCATATTAACATACTACAAAACCTGGGGTCCTGTATCCATATTCAGATGGGTGGTTAACACTCCCTCATATAATTCAGTTTTAATAAGTTAAATTTCAGAATATTTTTAGTTTTTCATGATACCGGATTCCCATCCTACTGCTTATAATCCATAAAAAACTAATGTAACAAGAGACCCAGATTAAACACTACCTGAAAAATGAAATAATTTAAATTGGCAGAAGACAAAATAGTCTGGATCCCCTGAGTCTGTTGAGTGGGCAGGTTAGTTACAAACTGATAAGTCTGTATCAAAAACAAGGACAGAAAAAGAATGAAAGAGGAGTCTGCACTGATTATGAGGGGCTCTTTCATCATAAGCAGCTTCTCTCTGAAAGGGTTCTCTTGCCTTGGCACTGAGCCACACATTAAAATGAGTTTTGTTGAATGGAATCATTAATAAGCCAAAGTGAATCCTCTTCTATTTTCTAAGATTGAAAAGGATTAGGAATAAGATTGGTCTGTGTTGGATTTTCTCACCCAAAGAAAACTGTGAAATTCACTGAAATAATGTGGCCCTGTGAAACCAACTACAGGTATAATGTAAATGATAAGGGAGAGGATGGAGGGACAGCCATCAAGGCATGAGGGGGCATTTTGGATTGAAACTCCCTGAAGATTTACTGCAGTTCCTTGCTTTCCATGTTCCGACTGACTGAGAACTGCTTTCCTACGGTAGCAGCAACACAATGTCATTGTCATGGATGGATAGTTTGAGCCATCAGTTGGTCTAAGTAGTAGAGTCAGTAAAAAATAAATAAATAAATAAAGAAAAAGTTTTGTTTGTCAAACTAAAAATGGTCTTTAGTTTGTGAAAAACTCGAGTTTTTCATGAAAATGTAGATTTTTTCATGAATTTGTGTTATTTTTATCAATATTTTATTAAAGTTTTTAATGAAGAACATTGGTGAAGGATAGTCTGGTTTTTGTAAGTTACTCTAGGTGCTCAGCAAACCATTCACACAGGAATTCTTGTTACATGCTTTCCTTTTAATATATTGGGTCAGCTTTTCCATTCTCAGTCCTATGATCAGCAAAATCTGGGTACAGAATGGAATATAACCTATAATCAGATGTTAATCTGTCAGATGGATAGCATGGTTGCTGTGATTCATTCCTTGGCAAGCCCCACAGTCTTCTTAATGGTTGAAATTTGTCATGGACAGTGTAAATAATCCAGTATTGGACTATTCTCCTGTATACAATGATGGAAATGGAATCAACAATTCTATCTAATCTCAGAATGGAATCAAAACTTTTCTATCAGAGGAAGGACAGCCATACTAATTAAACCCATGTTCTGTATTCTTTGCCCAAGTTGCATTTTTAGGCAGTTTTAAAGTATCATGACTGGACTTTGTCCAACTGAGGGCCATATTTACAACTTGCAAGGTATCTGAAGATCACATCTATTTTGCATATAATTTTTTCAAGCATAGTCATCTTTTTTAATATGGAGATAGAACCTACAGAAAACACAGTTCTTGTTATGCATTATTTCATCTTAATCCATGTATCCTGATTGATTGAATCAAGGTGGATCAGTGTATAATATGAGTTGAAATCTCTGGAAGCCAATGAATTTGACTTAAAGAAGAGAGCACAACTGTGGCACATTGGATGACTCGGGCCATACTAGAAAGATTTATGTTGCAAGCAGATAAAGACATGGTGAATCTCCCTGGAAAGGAAACATTTGGATTCAGCTTAAACATTCCCACTGGGAGTTCAACTTCTAACATTTGCTTCAATTAAAAAGTTCTTAAAGGAACAATAGACTTTTTGGTGTTGCCATTTTGTACTTCTTTGGAATACAGCAAGGAAAAAACCTTCAATGGATTGTAATTACATTATGTACAATGCATGCATAATTACTTAATTCATTTAATTAGAGCTCTCAAATCTCCTGCTATGAATATTTAGGAACTAATGATAGACACAACAAAAACTGTAGTGCAAAGAAATAAAGTTCAGCTTGTCATTATTACCGAGTTCTGTATTTCCACTGCTCTTTCACCCAGAATAGCCCACCCTGGGCCCCCTTATTTATGTTCACATGCTTCTCAATTAATACTCTGTAGACTGCACACCTACAGAGTCTTTATCTCTGACCACTGCTCAGTTGCTTTTAACCCTCTACAACACCTAGATTACAAAATAATTGAAGTGAGGAGAAGATATTCTAAAATAGGACTGCTAAGGGGCAAACTCATAAGGTAAAAACCATTGGACTTAAAGAGTAAAATAGGAATTTTGCTTGAGTAAGATCTATGGGACATGGTCCTTAATTAGCTAATGTAGTGGAAGTCTGGAGAAATTCTTTGCCAAAAGAAAAAGACTTGTCACAAGCAAATTTCAAAGAGTCACAATAATAACAGTTATTCAACCTATTACTTACTGTGAAAATATTGGCAATAAATGATAAAAACTGATAATTAGTCACTATGAGAAAGTGTAGGAATTTATAGGTTTCCATTCAGTGCTCAGATACTTCTGGAGGCATTTAGATGCTGTTGTAATAGTGTGAGCTAAGTCCCTAGATAGAAATTGTAGAGATACATATAGGCACATTAGAATGATTGATCTTTAGAATGTTTCACTTTTTCATTGATGATATTTGTTCTTTCACCATATCAAAAGATGAATGATATGCAAAAACTGTCCATCTTTGATTTCTGGGGCTCAGATTCTGTCACCTTTTCAGGAATATCCTGAAACTTCTTTAAACAAAGGAACATTGCATAGACAATAAATGGGCCAGAAGTAGCCACCGGTTCCATGATGATTCAATAGAGGTGGAATGGAGTGATCTCTAGAAACTGAAATGATAAAAAATCTAGGTGCTTATACTTTGCTATCTATTTTTAAAAAGATGGCAACAAGGGAAACTTATGAACTATAACTAAGTCTGAGTTTGCAATACATAATACTCATTTGAAAACCAGGCACATTTGAGAGCTGGTCACCTTTTATTTTGAGGAGTAAAAGGAAAATGTTTGTAGAATCCCAAGGTATATCTATTGTCAAGGCTTAAAATCAAGCATGTGTCTGAGGCCACAATGCTTTCTGTCTTTAAATCATTGTTTTTGAAAGTGGTAAAGCTAACTGCAATTTTTGAAGAGCAATGCAATCTTTAGAAATTGCATGATTTAAAGGCACTAGAAAACAAAACAATTACTTCATAGCCTGTCACAGATGGTATCACAAGAGTGCTTTACTTTATGATAAATCAATTGCACTCCATGATGGAAAATGCATCACGAACAATCCTGTCCTTTTAAAAATAACAACAATGAATTTCTTAAAAGATGGAGAAAGGCAAATCACTGACTTCAGGAAAAGACCTTGGATCTGAGATACATCTCTGTACAAAAGAGATATCCCAGAAACAAACAATGGCCCTTTTCCTGCAAACATTTATCCAGTTGTTTAACTTCACGTATGTCAATAATCCCATGACTTCAGTATGCACCCATGTCGGGAAGTACTTCTAATACTGAGATCGCTAATGTAAGAGTTATGGCCTCAGTTCTGCAAACTCATGGGAAGAGTATTTGATCAACAATAATTCTGGTACTATGTGGAATCATCATTTAATTGGAATGTGTTTTCAGCTATTTCCATCCCCTCCTTACCCCCAAAACAGTACAAGAAAGAAAAGATAATAATCTACCATAAATGCAGGTCTGTTTTCAATAACAGAGACTTTCCAGTAAATTAATGTGATATGTATCTGAAGCTACAAAGCCCAAGAAATCAACCAGTTATTAATGGCTAAGCAGGTCAGTTATGGAGCACATCTAGCAGTCCTGTCGATATTTTTGCTTGAGCAGGATATCCATGGATTTTGTAGGTTTAGAATGTGAGCCTGTCTTCCGCATTTTGTTTATGTTCATTTTGCTTTACACTTCTCTCAGTGGATGCCACAAGAAGGCAGTAGACATGCGGTTCAGTAGTGCCCAATTAGAAGATTGGAGAGTAGACTGCAACATCTTGTTGCTCTTCCTTTTGTGGCAGTTAGATGACTGAACAATCTAGATATAGACTTGTGACACATATGAAAGAAGAATCAACATTGTCCATTGTTTGTCCCTCAGATTTCAAGGTTTTTTGTAGTAGGGGCTGTATCTTCTTATGCATTTGGAAAGCACTTACCATAGAGCATGCCACCCTAATCGACATATATAATAAAAATTATCATCATATGTAAGATGAGAGGCAACCGTTCCACAGTATTCTACACTGGTGAGGCCTTGGCTGGACACTTGTGTCCAATTTTGAGCACCACACTTTAAGAAAAATGCGAACAAACTGAAGAGAGTCTAGAGGTGAGCAGTAATATGAGAGGTTTAGAAAGCAAAATCTCTGAGGAAAGACTTAAAAAATTGGGCATATTTAGTGAAGGGAAGAAAAGGTGAAAGGGGACATGGTAACTATCTTCAAATATGTAAAGGACTGTCAGAAAGAGGACAGTGATCAATTGTTCTCCATGTCCACTGAAGATAGGACAAGAAGTAATCAGTTTAATTTGCAGCAAAGATGAATTTGGTTAGATATGAGGAAAAACTGGATAAAATGGCCTGCATCTTATCTGTCCTTATCAATAATAATACTTCAGCTGTCCTGTTGTTTTCTCTTTATTTTTCACTCTGTATTTCTTCCTTTTCAAAACATTTGAAACACTTTCCCTCTAGATTTGCTCTCCAGTGATTCAGTATATTCAGATACCAAGTCTGATACATGTCACATTACCTTGAGCCCATGGTAGGACTGAATATTTTTAAGTGAGAAAACAATGCTTGATGTGAGGATGATTCATTCTAATTAGGAGAAACGAGCTTCTGTATTCTAGAAACTCCTCCCAGTAACCTTGTTTCTTTTGAATGAGATTACTAACTAATCCACATCTCAGCATGTGCAACAGTTCAGTCCATTTAATAACTCATAGCAGTTCCTACCTCAGTAAAGTTACATTAAAAAAAACAGTTTTCTCTGTTTTTTTAAGCCTATGCTGGGATTGCTAAATAAAACAATAAAGAAAATTGTAATGATGATGATAAACAACCTCTGTATCTGAAAATATGACAAATTACACTGGTATTGATTTTCATCTGTTCAGCTTTATTGCTCTTTGCTAGTATATTATATTTTATTTCCAGAATTAATACTAATTTAGAATAAATGCTAGATTTGTTCCTAGCAATATCATGCCTTGCATTTAGTGTTTAGTCAGACTGCCTCCTTGCTTCCCCCTCCCCACCTCAATAGTTTATAATATTTCGTAGGAGGTGCATATTATAGTTACTGGGCAATTTTATGGCTTCTAGAAAGAGGACACTTGCTTTACTTGATGTATTAACAAATACCACCATAAGTTTCTGTTTAATTTTCATTGTATAATTTAACTGTCCATAATTCTTTACTAGTAAAAATCATTGGACACCAGCTAAATCCACATGAAGTTCTTTTCCACAGAAAATTGTATCTCTGGAAATAGAAGGAATAAAGCAATGCAGTCAAATATCATATAGAGCACAGGCACATTTTTAATTAAAACTGATATTACATTTAGTGTGCTCAGGTTTACAAAGAAAATATCTGTCAAGCATCCATAAATTTTGCTATATTTTTGCAGTGTTAAAAGGACAGAGAAAAAGAAATAGCTTTTCTTTTTCTCGTCTTTATGAGAGTTTTCCTTTTCTTTCATATGTGTCAAAAGTCTCATTTGGATTGTTTGTCTTTTTTAGTTTGGCAGCCTTAGCAAAATGGCCTCAGTGCTCCTGATAGCCTTACTCTTATTGCTTGGGGTTAGCTAAATATTGTGCTTGAACTTGTCTTGTAAAGCCACATTCCTTTTGTGTGTGTTTCTCTTTATAGGCCTTTTATTATCCTCTGTGCCTCTCCTACAAAGGGATCCATCCCTGTGGGCTCAGATGTCAGTGCAGAACCCCACTGAAGGCAATGAAAGTACATGCAGGGTTAAGGGTTGGTACAGGTATGTCTGTTTCCAGGACTGAGGAACTTGCTTGCATATAATGGAGTAGCTCAGATCATAACAGACTTCACATGGGAGGAGCTTATGGGTACGCCAAGTGTTCCTGATGACTCTTGAGGGATTAAAATGATTATTCTGAGGGGGTAAGGACAAGGAAGCTCACTGACTGTTATTTCCCTCCCCAGAATCTCAGTCTACATATTACAAGAAGGAATTTGTGACATTAAAGTCCAATGCCTTTCTCACGTGAACAAACTCTAAACCAATTCTGAAAAAAGAGTTCAAACTAATATATGCATTGTAATAGTGAAAACAAACTAGATTCTATTCCAATTTGTAAATCAGCTGAGTGGAAAATGAGCTTACCCTGCAGAATCTTTATGTCTGACAAAGCCCTAGTCAGCAAGAATCCCTCAGACTGGCAGATTCTAGGCTAAATACACTGATTTGAACTGGGAATCACTGAAAGGCTATCAATGCAGAGCCTCCCAGTGCCATTTTTTATTTGGTCCCTTTTCAAAGTAATAAATTCAAATAACTACATTCAATTAATTTAATTCAATCAAATTAAATTCAGATAGTTTACAAAAAGAAGAAAATTGAAAAATAGTCTAGAATTTAATGGAACATCAACTGTATAAATGGTTTCAGTAAAGGGTCTCTTCTTATTTTTGACTGTCAGTGCTCCAGCTGTATTATTTTCCTAATTAATTATAAAAATGTATTTTATTAGCAAATCCCAGAGTATATTTTTCTATTGGGAAAAGATATTGTAAGATAATGCGCATGCTCAAACTTGTTCTGAAATCACCCTCCAAGATATTCGGCCCTACAATAAGATACCATAGAAATTGGCAGTGCAACCGCACTTCCATGCTATATTAAGGTACCAGAAATTTCTTGGTCTGTTCTGGTTTATTTTCAACACTAACTCCATTCTGGAGAAGGAGTTCACATACCTGAATAAAACTCTGGTTCTTTCACCATACTATTTTGGTTCCCAGAGGAAACTCTTTTTAGGATCGGGAAAGGGTATTTCATCCCATTGACACATGTATTTCCAGTAAAATGTTTAATTCATCTTGAGGACAAATATGTTTGTAAGCAAACAAGAAACATCAGCATTTTTTCCCACATAAGAAAACATATTTCTTCCATTTGTGGCAAGTTTTACACCTCTTGAGAAGAACTGACTCCAGAGCTGCAGAACAGAAGGTCAGATTTTTCTTGAACAAGGGATTCATAACACATATACTGAACAAGACTTGCATGATTTCATGCATAATGGATAAGGTGGCCCTTTCCTCATGGCTTTGATGGGAGTTGACCTTGCTATACTCCTTATGTTTTTTTTTTTAAATATTTATGATTGTTGACAGTTTGGGATTACTGCATGGGTTGGGCAGCTGAATGTGAAGTTAGACAATCAAACAAGATTTATTGAAAAGTGGATTTAAACCCTGGACTATAGGAAAGGCTATTAAGGATCAGCAGTGAAACAAAGCATCCAACTGGGGATTATTAAGGACTGATTCAAAGATCACTGAAATCAGTGGAAATTTTTCCATTCTCTTCAGTAGTCTTTGGACTAGGACTATAATAGATCATTGGTATTAAAAAGGATAATGACATGCTTCCAACTGCCTGATTAAGTATTTAAGACCTTGGTTGTGTTTAGTAAGGTACAGACTGGCATAGCAAATTTCATGGATTCAGTTTTCAAATCTCTATGATGTAATCATCTTGAGCACAAATGAAGACATCTTGACTTCATGCACAACCGAGGTGCCTGAGTACCTTGGCAGTCTAACTGGTCATTTATGTATGAACATGTCTACTTCATATATTAAAAAAATAGGGGAAATCAATGAGAATTTTGCCACTGATTTCAATACAGCTGGAATGCAAATTTGTGTATGTTTTATAGGAACTCTCTGCCTCATACTGGCAATGAGGGGTGGGTAAGGAGAATAAGATTCTCTGTATTAGCAATTGGAGGATTAAGAAGAGCCTATTGACTCAGTTGAGCCTATTCTGCTACCCTCTGTAGCAAATATCAGGCATGGAAAGGGGAGCTAACAGGAGACCTAGTCTAGTTCATGGCTGGCCAGAAAGGACAGAAGAGCTCTGCTACTTCCTTTACAAGGGAAGGTTGGTTCCAGGTGAGACCCTAAGGCCATTTTTTAGCTGGGCAGGCTGTTTTATGGATGGGCTGATTAGGCCCAGGAGGACTGACAAGAAGGGACTGGCTTCTCAGGATATATCTAAACTGCAAGCACTGTACTGGGCTCCATGGATCGATGCAGCAGGATCAATTGAGTGGGCAATGGAGACTTGCACAATTGATCTCTGAAGTGCTCTCCAGACAACACAGTAAATCCAACTCTCTGAAAGAAATGCTGCATCAACTGGAGGGCATTTCTGGTTGATGAAGTGCACTGGAGGCACTGGGATAAGGGAACATTAGTAAGTAGACAGGAGATACACAAATTTCAGCATGTAGCTTGTGTATCTCCTATCGATGCCACCAGCAGTGTAGATCAGGCAAGTTCCAAAAGAGGTAGCCATGTCAGTCTAGTCCAGCAAAAAAAACCAAGGAGTCGTGTGGCACTTAAAGACTAAAGGTATGTCCACATGTCTCTTTTATTTTGAAATAACACTGGTTATTTTGAAATAAAAGAGATTAGGTCCACACGACGTATTCTTATTTTGAAATGATGGGGTCTGTCATTTCGAAATAAGAGCCGTCATTTCGAAATAGCTTAAACCTACTTTAAAGTGAAAATGGTTATTTTGAAATAATACCGTTCAGACATGTTATTTCGAAATAACACTTTTGCCCTTCTCCTTCCCAGGGTGCCTTCCTTTTAGCCTATATTGGGTGGGGGCCCAGGGAGGGGGCCATGTTGCCATACCTCCCATGATGCCCCTTTCCTAAAGAGAAATAGCAAGTCCTGTGTTTGGACCTGCTATTTTGCTTTGAGCTTTTCCCTTAATTCGAATTAACTTATTTCGAAATAAGATTTATTTTTCGCATGAGCTTTTGTGGGAGAAAATCCCACTTTGTCAGATGCTTCAAAGGTGGGTGAACTTACAGAATGGAATGAAAATAAATGCAGGGGAGTGTAAAACATAGGATCAGCTCATACAGTAACAGCAAATCAGAGCAGCTGTTAGGTTCAAACACTGGCAAGGTGGAAGAATCTCCTAGCAAACCCATGGATGACCCTGATTCTGAAATGTGCATTCCCATTTGTCTTGGATTTTGACACCTTAAAAGGTGATAGGACTTGAGTGTGTCCTAGGTTTAATGCTAAGGCACCCTGACCCCCTAATATGTGATGGGTGATGAACAGAGATCTATAGAGGGGTAGGTCATGCCCTGATAGGCCATAGGTTACAGGCCCTGACTAAAGTCTCTTTTTGTACAGTCATGGCCTGCTTTGGCTTCAAAAGTTAGGACCGGTGTGACAGAATGTCAGCTTGTGTAAATTGGAGCTCCCCTGATTCCTAGCAACTGATGACCTGGCTGAGCATGATCAAAATAGTTCGGATATGGCCAGTTCCTGTTAGTTGGGTCAGTTCTTTCCTTGTTATATCCAGGTTTGCTCCGTGTTTGCTTTTGAAAATAATTTCAGTTATGAATAAAAAGGTCCACTAACACCTTTTATAGTTTTGTCATTAGTTCCTCAGGCTCATCCTTTCCATAGGATATCATCTTCTGCTCAATTTGTTCACTGTTTTGGTCTGTGTCAGGTGGAATATATTTATTTTAATGAGCTCTGAAGCAACTAGCACAAAACAAAAAATCATACTCAAAGAAACAGCAATAGCAAAGAAAAGCTCATGCCTGATCCAAACACTATGGTGTTGCAGGGCTTGCCTGTACAGTGAGTGAATATGGAGCAAACTGGGGTGTAAATCTATAGTATGGGACACAGTAAATATCTGTGAGGACCCTGTTTGCTGTGCACTACAAGTTCCCAAGTCCTCTTAGCATAATAATAAGTTAAAGCACACTAGAAAACTATTATTGCACAGCACCAGGAGCCACAGAGACCATTTGTGGTTTAATGATAGGATGGTACTGATTTACAACCCAGTTTGCTATGCACTAACTTGCCTTATAGCAATAGCCCAAGAAAGTCTTTCCATTAATTTCAGTGGACTTTTTGACAAACCTCGAGTCCTGAGGCCACCTGGTTTATTTATGCTTAGTTTCATTATTTTAATATATTATTTTATATAGAAATGGGGCCAAGCCAACTCTGCATGCAACATTCCCAGAATGTAAGGGGTGTGTGAAAGTCAAACATGGATCTCTAATTACATGTTGTGAATAATTCTTGACTTTATAATGGGCCAAACTGGTATTTTGGCACTGAAGATTCCTGAACTTTGGGATGGTGGAAATTCAGATTCACATTTTGCAGCCTGCATCCCCTCTAATTTTCTTTTGAACCGCAGATGCATGTTTTGTGGTTTGTATTTGATGTTCTGAACACCTGCAAACCTTTAATGCCTCTTTTATTCTGCCTATAAATGAAACTGTAGATTGCCCTGAAAGCAGTCCTCAGACCTTGGCAGTCCACTCTATTGTCTTTCAGTGAAAGGAAGCTCTTAAGTACAGAAAATAGTGGAGGGGGAAATTTCCCATCAGGGAGAAATATGAGGTGGCTGCCAATATGAATTTTTTCTTTATCATTTATATGGCATGGGGGTATGAAATAGTTTATGAATGCATGAATCAACAGTTATTTGCAGAAGAATGAGCAGGGTAGGGTAAGGAATCCACTTGTAAATTTACATGAAAGTTTTATACAAAAATTCTAATTAGAATAAATCTGCACCAGTAAAGTGGTTAAACTGCACAGCTGCTCAAGATTAATTCTCACTATTTTTTCACGTTAAGTACAGTTTTGAGAAATAAGGCAGGCATTCTGCATGCATAAAATGCAAAGCATTGGAGCATGCTGATGGACTTCCATTTAGCACAGCATACTTGAAACGAAGAATATCTATTGCACAAAACAGACAGCTATCACAGCAACCATTTCCTCATAGGCTACAATTTTAATGGGGGTCATTTTTTTACATTGTGACATTGACATTGTTCAAGGCTTGGAATCAACAACCAGCAAGGAATAAAGTCTATTGGAAAACTAAAATCGTGCTACCAAAAGCTAGAAATAAAAAGACTGAGCTGTCCCTCATTTGAAACCTCCCCTGTTCAAGGGATCAGGGAGTCTTAGAAACTGGCTCACCTCATCTGTTTTGCCATTTCTGAGTCCAATAAAATAGACTTTAACTATGTACAGTACTGGCTCCAAGGTTACACTGTGCTTAAAAGAGGCATTGAGACAGTCAAATCTCCTTTTAAGTATGAGAAGCAAGTCCTCCTCAGATGAATAAAGTGGTTGCTTTATGTATACATTTTACCATTGTGCAGGAAAGGAGAGGAGAGAAGCAAACCACCTCACCATTTGGACGAGTTACAAAATGAAATGAGCTTACAAATTTTATATTAATAAAGTGTGCTGACCAGTATCTCAGCAGCCCAAGTAACTCAGGGCAGACCAATTGAAAGTGATGGGGTTTCTCCAAATAACATTAGTTGAAGGTGTGGCTCATTTATTTTGGAGGTAGATTGCCCCCATTTCCCCCCAGATATGAGGGTGGTGAGTAGACAGCTGAAGGAACATCTTGCTCCTTCCTACCTTCAAACCCTCCAGCAAGGTCTAGTCACAATGTGAGACCCAGTGCAACCGACGTGGAAAGACCAGGAGAGTCTAGTAACATCCTTTCCCGTGAATAACCTGGAATCAGGTGAATTTTGCCTATTTTCATGTTCCATTACCCATGGTGGAATGGAATAAGAATGGACATGTAAAGAGAAAAAAGGGTATATTAGAAAGTACTATTTCTTTTTCCTATAGTGCTTGCATTGCCTCTCTGATTTCATTCCAAACTATTCTTCTATATATCACTCCTCTTCTCTATTATCCTTGTTTCATTTTTTGATCTTTTACACAAACCTCTTTTTGATTTGGTTAAAAAAGAATCTGGAGTAATCCCACTGGTCCTTTATTTCTCTTTCTGCATATTTACTATTTACCTTGAATACTATTGGCTAGATCCTTAGCTGATGTAAATCGGCATAGTTCTTTTTGGTTTCAGTCTAGCCTCATATACTTTATTATTCCCTTTTCTTTTTAAGGACTTTACCTACTTCTAGTTTTCTTGGCAGATTAAGTGGAAGTTTACTGTAGTTTCAAAGATAGCTGCAAGTAGTAAAAGTTTTAACAACATGAAAAATGGAAGCCATTCTCAAGGTGCCTCTTAATCTGAGGCTAAGGGTAGGACCAGAGAAGCCCTGACAATAGCAAGCTAAGAGGAATTTATATTCTTGCTGCTGCAGAAATGAACATTTAGTTTGAGCTCTTCTACAGAAACCATGCATTAGGGGGTAGCAATACTACTTGGCTGTGCCTCAGACACCCAGGAGGGGGGAACAAACCCTGAAGAGCCAGAAGGCAGGCAGACAGCAGCTCCAGAAGGCACTGGGAAGAGGCTTAGACTGTACTTGGCCCCCGTCCCTCCCAGAAGATTGCAGTAAGCATGAGAGGAAGCTTTGTTTTTTTTAAAGGCTCCCAGCTTTTCCTGTGACTAACCCCAAATCAAGTGAGTTTTGCCTGCTTTCCTGTTTCATAACACAAAGGTCCACACAGCTCGAACCTTAAATACAGACTCTACAGCACTGCCTGCGTTACTGAGGGTCTTTGTGCATGATGCACCTTCACATCACATTCAAATGATCCTCATGATTTCCATAAAGGACTGAGAATTAATAGATGATTACAATTCAATTATCTTTTCAAACTGAGCTTGATGTGTCCAGATTAGATACCAGATGGGTCTGAATACCAAACATACTGTAGTTTGCCTAAGGCTATAAATCATATTGCCAAAACCCTTACCCTCCCCATATCCCTTAATTCAGTCATCAGCAACCCAAAAGATAAGAAATAACATTTTAAAAAATTCCTTCAATATCCAAGTATTTTTAGAGCTGCAATGGGTGTAGTCTGCTTGTGGGGGTAGGGGAGCTGGGCCGGGGTGCCTGCCACAGGGTCCCTTGGTGGCAGGGAATGGAAACCTGGAGCCAGGAGCAGGCCACCTGCAGGGCCCCCAGTAACAGGGGGTGCCCAGAGCCTGTAGCTGTAAGAGGGCAGTCAAATAGCCACAGGTGGCTCTACAACCACAGACTGCAGACCCCCTGCCTTTGCTTCTTTGCTTTATTAAATTTGACATTTGGCTTGTTTTATTAACCCAATTTTATAACAAAAAGGTGCTTCCTGCTGTAGTGAATATTAAAAACTAATTCTGCAGCAATATTTGTGGCAGTGGCTGCTTGAATGTATTAAAACTGTGGGAGAGGCTTGTCCTAGGCTTATTCTTGAAATTTGACCTTTGGCTCATATAGTGCTTCTATATGGAAGAAGATTCTGAGTTAATAAGAGATCTGCAAGTATTTAAATACAATGGATCTGCATCTATTTGTTAACTATGTAAATATTTGCTCCCTTGTAAATATCATTCCATGACTAGTCAATCCAGAAAGAATTACTGGTACAATCTCTCTCCTGATGGGTTGTTAATAGGAAAATACTCATTGTATGTGGTTGCAGGAAGTCAGGTATACCCCAAATTTGGAGGTATTTGAATCATTATAGAGACACAAGGTGCATGTCTTTAAAATACTTCCTAGGAACATTGGGAACCAGGATGCAACTACTCAGTGCTCACTCAAGACACAGAGAAGAGTATGTTTGATAGGAAGTAAAAAATTGTTAGGCAGCAGAAAGCCTTGACTTCTCATGCCTGCTCTGCGATTTAACTGCTGTGTAATTTGTTCTGACTATTTCATCTCTCAATCTCAGTTTCTCCATATATATAAATACCTATTTGCCTCACAGAGGTGGTGTAAATTTTTTTTTAGTTAATGTATTATTTAGTTTTGATAATGTGATGCACTAGGTGAGTGCTTAGAATTATTTCTAGTATGATCAGACTAGCTGTACATACATGTTGCTCTTGTATGGACCTTTAGATTCTCTTCCCTGGTTATATGAACGCTCGACCCCCGCACAAAAAGAGAACAAAAAAGCATAGAAACAAAACCACTTAGGATCAGTGGCTCACGTACAAAGATTTCTTTCACTAAACTGCAATGTCATGTATGTCCTACAACACTAAAAAAACCCACATTTTTGACTGCTTCCTGTATCTAATGGTACCTGCCTAACATCAGACTTGTCAAAGAAGCCTATTAGGATAAGAGACTATAAATCATGAATAGCCTGGTTGAATTAGCTCTTCCCTGAAGGCTTGTAAAAGACAGAATTGTATCCACTTCTCAGAGATGCAATCTAGGAAGCATACCATAGCAGCACTGTAAATCAGAGCTGAAGCATGAGGCAACATAAGGACATCAGGACAATTATCACCAGTAAAATAAGAAAGGCAGCTGTCCTCTCAGGAAGGGATTCCACTGACTTTTCTATGATGTTGATCAATGATTTAAACTAGACACCTAACAGTTAATAATATGCACCTGGCAGGAGTCCATCGGGTGAGAGATCAAGACTCACTTGAGCAGTAAAGTATTTTTAGGGGAGAGAGAACTTACAGACTTTGAGGTCAAAAGGGACCAATATGATCATCTGGTTTGACCTGCACAATAGAGGCCACAGAATCTCCACCTACCCACTTCTGTAATAATCGCCTAACCTGTGACTAAGTTGTTGAAGTCCTTGGTCCATGGTTAAAAGACTTTAAGTACAGGGAATCCACCGGCAAATGAGCGGCAATGGCAATTGGTAGAAATTTTGGAATGGATCTAACTTTAATTAATTATTTCTAGTTACATTTTGTGAGGAAGAATGAAGTAAAAATCAGGTAGTTACTTAATAGACAACAAAGGAATGGTAAAGGAAAGAGACTAAGTCATGTACCAGATTCTGGGGCCCTTACTTAAACCCAGTAACACCTTACTCTGAGTAGCCTCATTAAAATCAGCAGGGCTACTTGAAATTGATGGAGATAATCATAGAATGGATGTTACTCAGGGTGAATTAGTGTGGTAAACAATGGCTCTTTGTTATTTCAAGGATTGTACTCAGCTGTACTAGGATTTTATAAAGCCACCAGGCACAGAACCTGTCTACAAGTAGGGAGGGTCATTTTTCAGGAACTCAGTGTTATTCACTAGAATTCACTCTACCAGTCAGAATATCTTTTGTAAAACAGGAAGTATCGGAAGTCTCCAGGAATTATAAACTGGACCCATAGTTTTATATTGATTATCCAGTGGGTAATGATCTCCAGATTCTAAAGATGTCTTTTTCTGTTCCTCCAACAGACCATAACAAAGTACATAAAACAAAAGCAATACATAACCACTGTTTTGTTGTACTTACCAAAATATGTTTCATTTGCTATTAGTCCACTCTTGGAGAAGCTTAAACTAGATAAATTCCAAATGGGTAGCCATGTCAGTCTAGTTCAGCAAAACAAACAAGGACCTGAGTGACACTTTTAAAGATTAGCAGATTTATTTTTTGCATGAGCTTTTGCAGGAGAAAATGCTACTTTGTCAGATGCAACTTCTCCATCTTCAAGCATGTGATGAAGTGGGATTTTCTCCCATGAAAGTTCATGAGATAAATATGTTTGTTAGTCTTTAAAAGTGCTACTGACTCGACTCCTAGTTTGTTTTGTTAAACTAGGTAGATTGTATAGACAGCTACCACTGTGCCCATGCTGCTCTGTCATTACCAAGGATTCTGGTACACAAACAAGCAGTAAAATGAAAAATTACGTTTATTCATGTTCTACTGGGAATACGGGGCAAGGGGAGATGAGGGTGGATATTATTTGTTAAATGCACAAGGGAAGAGGTTATCAATGGATATTATAAACAAAGAGGACAAAAAATCCCCAAATCCTCAAACAGAACACTGCCTCCCCCCAAAACACAAATACCTCACAACACATACTAACTAAACCACTTAGGACCATTTTTACTCCTATTCAGTAGGCATCACATTGTATGGATGGCAAGATCTGACTCTTTGTAGGCCATGCCTTTAAAATTAGCAGTTTAAAATGAAAGTCTAATCCATCTATTTTATAATATTTTAAACATTCTCAAATACACATAATGCTGATTTCAGTATTATACTGTTTATAATAGGAAAGGTAATGTACATATCCATATGCACTAACACAGATGGAATATGTGCTTTTGTCATTCACTAGCCATTCTGAAACACTGAAATTGCTCTCTTGTTCTCAATGTCATCAAGAACTGGGCTTCAATGAGCTTTTTGAAATGAAGCAAAAAGCTGGTTTGTCAGTAAATCATCATCTTAAAAAACAACGTTACCCCGAGTATCCAGCTCCTCCCCAGTCCAATTATTTACCTGGCAGGGTGGACAGAAGCACACACCACAAGAAGCTGCTATCTTTTAAAATATCTCTTTGTTGTGCTGAGGGGTAGGCAGGGAGAAGGAAGAAAAATAGCAGAGTGAGCTTACTCTGACATGCAAAGAAACATAGCTTGTAAGGAGATTTATTTTGGGACGAGACCTCATACGGGTGACATTCCCACTAGGAAATACTCCAATAAATAATTATGTCTATTGGTACAGGGATAGTTATAGTTGAGTTGTAAATACTGTTTTTCAGAATTTAATATCTTTGCCGTTTTCCATGGCATCAGGCTGAAACCTGTTGGTCCTCATGGTTGCATGTGGCTTTAGGACTATGTCCACACATACATTATTATTTTGAAATAAGTTAATTAAAATAAAAAAAATGTTAATTCAAATTAAGGGAAAGCCTGCTTTCGAAACAGCTGTTATTTCGAAATGGGTTATTTCGAAAGAAGGCCATTTGGTGTTGTTTCGAAACAACATGTCCAAATGGCATTATTTTGAAATAACCATTTCGAAATAACAGCCATTTCAAAATGAATGGGGTTTTAACTCTTTCAAAATGATGGTTCTTATTTCAAAATGATAGAGCCTGTCATTCTGAAATAAGAAAATGTCGTGTGGACATTCCGTTTTTTATTTCAAAACAACCAGTGTTGTTTCGAAATAAAAGACTCGTGTGGACATCCTCTAGATGTCAAAATCACAAATTACTTGCAGCAGGAACAGTGTCTGCCTTGAGTGGACAGCCTCCTGTGAGGAGCTAAGCATACTTAACTCTCACTGAATTCAATGAGATTTGAGGGTGTCCGGGTTTTTGCAGGACCACGGGGACTCAATCCATTCCCTTTAAAAGCTGTAGGAAGATTCCCACTGACTTTAGGGGGAGCAGGTTCAGGTCCATAATTTATAAAAGACTGCAAAGTGTCTACCGAAAATGGACTCAAACACTATGCCTTTCTGGTGTTGGTCTCAGAACACCTGTGAATACCACTGTTAAAACTACCGCCCACATGGTGGTGGGAAAAAATCTGAAGTCAGATTCTGACTCCACAACTGAACTGAAAGGTGTGATTCCAAATAAATATATATATGTGCTCACTATTTGTAGTACTACTTCAGGTTGGTCTAGGTGCACCCCGTAGTCAAAGTCCCACAGCCTTTGAGAGGGAGGAAGCACTACATCCAGGGTAAACTTGATTGCTGGGGCTGTCAAAGAAGAAAACAGGAATGGAAGTGAGATTAAAGGTTGATAATCAAGGAACGAGAACTTGAATTAATATGCAAGCTAAATTCTGTGAAAGCAGGACTTAATCGAGACTATGGGTTCTTTTCCCATTACAAAAGGTAATTTGACTTCAGGCTTCCCATGGTTTGAACCTAACAAACGTTCTGATTTGCTGTTACTGTATGACCTGATCCTATGTTTTACCCCCCTCTTGTATTTATTTTCATTCCATTCTGTAAGTTCACTCATCTTCAAAGCATCTGACAAAGTGGGATTTTCTCCCACGAAAGCTCATGCAAAAAATAAATCTGTTAGTCTTAAAGTGCCACATGGACTAGACTAACACGGCTGGACTAGACTAACACGGCTATCCCTTTGGAAATTGACTGAGCAGAGAACCTCTGACAGTGCCCACCACTCTGCAGTGGCATCCAAGTAGTAATTGGACTGCTCAGAGGAACTCAGCATGGAGGCATGAGTGAACAAGGAAGCAGAAATAGGCCCCGTAGCCACAGAGTGCCCCTAACTTTCCAGCTTTTCCCTTCCTTCTGTGATGGATGGCCATACTAGCCAATGACAGGAAAATGTGCATGTTGGGAGGTTCCATGACTTTGTGGGGCCACAGATAGGCTGTATCAGAATCAGGAGGTGTGAGGAAAGTACACACATGTAGGAGGATCCAGAAGACTGCCAGCAGCCTGATGTTGATGTGCACCATGGTCTCTTCCTCACTGCAAACAGGACAGGTGTCTGTTCCTGTGGAGTTCCTGAACTGTGCCAGGTACTTGCTTATACTCACAGCTTCATGGAGGAGACACCAGCTAATATCCCATGTGGTTTGCAGAATAAGAATAGAGTACAAGCTGAACCGTTGGGGTTTCTTGCCCTTCACAAATGGGGCCCTTCACTTGGTGTCTGGGTGGGACATTAGGGTGAGGAAGTGAATGAGATGAAGTATAAACATGTACAGAAGTTTTCTTCCCATGGCTAGAAGTGGACCAACTCAGTTGACTCATGTGGGCACTTCAAGGGCAGAGAGGGAGGCTCACAGGGCAGGAGCCTGATCACTAGCTCCAGAGTGCCAGGGGTAAATGGTGAGCACACTGTTGCAGGAGCTGCTTGAAGAAAGCAAGAGAAAGAAGCAGGAGGCAAGGCTGCCCTCACCTCTTGGAGCAAAGCAGGATGGGAAGGTCACATGTATGTTGTGCAAATTATTAACATTACAGCAGTGCCTAGATGCCCCAACACAAAATGGGAATCCATTACGCTAAATGTTACACCTCCTGCCCTGAGGAACAGACAGCCTTCGGCCTGAAGAACTAACAGTTTTAGACCAGTGGTGTAACTAGGAGTTTCAGCACCCGGGGAGCGTTCTGCTTGAAACGCGCTCCTTACAATGAATAGCGCCTGGAGCGAGTGGTATGGAGCGTGCCCTTTAATAGAGGGGCCAAATAGAGCCGCTCCAGGGTGCCTGGGGCAAAGAACCATTTGATCTGCCCTAGTTATGGCCCTGGACAAGACATAATGCGTAGAAGAAAGAAATATGTTTACAGATGGAAACTGACACATAGGAAAAATAAGACTAGAATTTTCTCAGGAGCCTAGGGGAATCAGGCATGTAAATATCTTTCTTGCACTGGAACTCGTAAGATCTGGGTTCAATTTCCATGTTTGCCACAGATTTCTTAGGTGCCCTTAAGCAAGTCACTTAATCTTGCTAGACCTCTGTTTCCCCATCTGTTTAATAAGGATAATGTTTTCCTTTTCCCACAATTTGACTGTCCCATTTATTCTAATAGTAACCTCTTTGGGACAGGTACTCACTTTCAATATGTATATTGTAAAGCATCTAGAGCAATCAGGCACTGATCATAATTGTAATGGCTAAGCAGTGCTGTAATAAAAATAAATTTTAATAGCAATAATATGATTATTTTTTTGAAAATCTACTCACTTGGGAAGCACTCCTGAACAGCAATTCTTCACTGGACAAAAAAATCTTTGCCTCTTTTCCCATCTTTTTTAAATGAATGTGCTGCTTTTGTTGGATATGCAAGACTTTTGCACAGCTGTATGAGCGAGGAACAGGGCACATAAAATTCCATGGTTGAGTAAACTTTAGATAGAAGGAAGATCCCTCAAGACCATTTAAGAACCTACTAGAGGCACTGGTTAAACATAAGAGAACTCAGGAGAAATTTCTTTATATGGATGTAATTAGAGTATGGAAAGGACAGCCACAGGCAGCAATGAAGGTGCATCTGTGAATCTTTTCAAACCAGAGTTGGATGCTTAATGGAAAGAAACGCTACAAATTGCAACCGCTGCCTAGGCTGGCTAGACTGCAGCTTGGATCTGGAGAGCCTGCATCAAGACCTCCTCCCATCTAAAACTGGTTCTTTACTACTTATTGTTTCAGAGCAGCATAAAGCTGGAGATGAAACAGCCCTCCATCCACAAGAAGGAAAGAAGAAAGCAGCACCAGGTTTAGTTAAAGGCATCAGGCTGAGCTTTACATTATTTTTACACTGCTGCACTTTCAGTTACATCTTTGGAGTTAGACACGTGTAGCAGCAGGTGAGTTCAGAATCTAGTCCCCTGTACATGGATTTTTTTTTAAATAAGACACTATTTCGAGAAGGAAAAACTCTGGTTGTGAGGGGCAGCAGCTGCCAGAAGACAGTGGTTTGTATTTAAGGAGAGAAGAGGGTGCTATTTAATGCCTTTCTATTCTGAGGCAATGGTATTTAGCTGTGCATCAGGAACACAGGTGCAACATTGATTATTTACACTGAAAAATACAAGTGCAGAGAGCAAATGCTAATTTTGTTCCTCCTGACACCTGCCTGCTCCAGAACAGCTGAGCTTTGCTGACCTTTAGGATGTCATTCCAAAAAAAACACCAATTTGTTTGTTTTTGGGATGTGTAGGGGTTTTGAGTGGGTGTCAGGCAGAATATGGCTGTAAGTTATTTTATTTTGATGCAGGATGGGTTGGATGATTGTTCTTATCAGACTGTGGGTTTAACTCACTGATGTATGTATAGACTTTTAAAAAAATATAACTATAATATATTGGGCTGCCTACTCTGCTGGTCCTAGGTCACCTTTAGTAAATTGTCTTCTCTGTGGCTCTGTCTTGTTTCAAAGTAGTTGGCTCAGTAGTTACAGGGGACACATACAGCATAGAGTCTGTTAATAACCCAATACTAGCGATGGAATTTACAACTTCCAGGAAGCAATTTTAAGTTCACTGTGGCTGGCTCTGAAAGCCAGGGACCCAGAATGGGCTGTTTGATGCTACCTTTGTCTCCTGCACTGAAAGAATCTAGTGCATAATATTTACTGATGTCACATCATTGTTGGTCTATTATGCAATGTCTTCTTAGACACTGCAGCAGGGCTCTGACAACCATACTAAGCAAAAGAAAGAGTAGAACAGGATGGATAATGGGCAAATATTCAAATTGCATTTTAGTTTTTTAAATCACAAACTTCTTCCAGTATTTGATGGTGGTTCTTACCTGAACAGCTCTAACAAATTGATAAATGTAAGGTACATTTAGAGATACTTAATGTATCAAAACAGAAAGGTTGTCTAAAATCTGAGGACACAAGAGACAGAAGATTAGCAAGAAATGTCCATTTATTACCATGGTATGGAGCTTTGGCTATAGCAGATATCCCAAAGGATACCTGACATATTACTTGTCAGTTCTGAGGTCCTGAAAAAAATCATTTAAATAGACAGATTTTTGACCCTTAGCTTCCAAGGCCAAAGATTAATGTCTGCAACATTCATTTACTACAGTACACTACCCACTGAAAACTTCCCCCAGTGCACTCATATTTGTTTTGCTTACTATTTAAATGTTGCTTGACTCCATCCTCTAATATTTCACCAGGGACAGCATTAGGCCAGGCTGTTTTATCTCTGAGAAGTTCATGCTATGCTGGCATATTTCTGGTCAAAGGGTGTTAAATATCCATTTAATAAATATTTTAGGAGTTGAGGAAGTCTGCTACTGCAACTTCATGGACAGAAAATTTCTGTTTGTAACACACTCTTAGGAAAACACCAGGTCTGTTCCCTCCAGTCAACCTTCTCCTAGCATCGAGCAGCTCCAATGGCATTGAATTTCAATTTCATCAATAATGGAAACAGTACCACAGAGAGTAAAAATTGCTGAGGGCAACAAGAGAAAATTTATCATTAAAAGCACTTTTAGCTTGTGATGACAGGTGAGCTTTGTGTTACCCATATCACCACTGGAGCAATGAAGTTTGTTTTGTTAATAGTATAGAGTAAGGAATCAGTGTGTCAGCATTCTTTGTGGTTTCTTTTCAGCTCCCTGGCTTTCAGTGGAGACCTTTACATTGATCTGAACAGCATTTCATGCACATACAGGGTGTGTTTGTGTGTGATGAAACTCCTAGCAGTGAATTATATCAATTAAGAAGCAGGAGAAAAGAATTGGAGTATTCCTCAACTTTAAAATCTTAATATGCAAGCCACAAAAATGGATCCAGCATGCTCAATATACCTATTTGAAGTACAAGCATTGGCAAATAGTTTGTAAGCAGCCAATATCTGGAAATATATTTCTGTAAATCCTTCAAGGTAATTAATGTATTCAAAGTCTGCTCATGAAAAAATCACAATGGAAAGATGGACTACATATACTGAATACATTATTCACTATGTAGAATTGTCCCAGCTCCATTGACTGCTGTTTTTGTATATGCTAGGGTATGCATTTGTTAGTATTTGTGATTGTGAATGTCTCCAGAACTGAATCATTCATTCTTGTGTTCTGCCATATGGCCCTTTTCTCTATTCTCTACCTATCTTTGGTTGTTACATGGCTCTAATTATTATACTATCTGAAGACCTCCCATCTTTTACGTATTTGTCCTTACAACACCCTATGAGGAAGATAAATGCATTATCCCCATTTTTACTGTTGGGGAAGGGAGGTACAGAGAGGTCATATTACTCTTCATTTCCCACTGGATCATTTTCCTCTCCTTTTTCTATTTTTCACTTTATGAACTTGCCAAGTGCTTCATTTTTGTTAAATTAAAAAATATCCTCCATCTTTGGAAGCATTTGTGTGTAGTTTCATGTTCTTTAAAATCTCTTTGAGCAAGTGTTGGAGAGCACAGTTTATACTTGTTCATGTGATTTGGCAAAACAAGCTTGATGCGCTAATTAGAGCTCTGTGAACGCTACCAATTTTCACGTTGAGATTAGCTGCTTGCAAATTACAGTTTTTTTGCCTTTAAGACTGCCTTTAGTCTTTGCATAATTTCTTAGTAAAGATGAAGAAAATTTTTTCTTGAAGTGTCCCAACATGAGGGAAGTGTGGTTCTATGTCCTAGAAATTTATGTGCAAAATGTTTTCAGCCTATTTCTTCTGAAAATAAACACTCAAAATACACCTGCACTATTGTGTATATTAACTTGTACATTTAAGAGGCAATTTCTGCTCTTTGATCTGTACACACACCATTGGGAGTACCTGACCTTAATTCCAGTGTTTAAACCTTTTGTCCATCTACAGTTTGTCACGTGGATATTTGAAACTACAACCTACCTAATAAATTATGGTGATGGATGAAGTTCTGTGAGTTTGTACTTAATGCTCAATATGGACAGACACTCAAAAGTTTAAATATGGAGTCCTGTAGGGTTAGTTATGACATAGCTGTAAAAAGGGAAAACATTTAACTTGCTGGGTGAATACAATGTGCCGCTGCTTGGGGCAGTTACATATAGTAATTTGCCAGACTGTATAGAGCATGGCAGGCTTTTAGTATGCTAGACTGTCAGAAGCTTTTCCTGGTCATACATTTCAAGATCGCAGGATCTCAAATCAAGTCCACTGTTCCAATTTGCAACAGAAGGTTCGAAGTGCAATGAATAGCCACAAGGTTAAGGGGAAGGTCTATATTGGATGGAATACTGAGGAAAAAAAAGCTTGTTCACAAACATTCATTTGAATTTCAAATAGCTTTTATGTTTGACTGTATCTGTGCTAATCTCATTCTTTTGCACAAAACTGAAACTCTTTTAATTGAAAATCTTTCCGGGAAGTGGCTACTCATCTACAAATACTGTTGGTCAGATTCCAAGGAGTCTAGTCAAACAAGTGTTAGGTGTTTGTAGTACGCTGTCATCTTCCTTTGATGATCTTTCTCTTTGTTTGGTTAGCTGGTTTGTTTGTCCCCACCGTTACCTTGGTGTACACATATTTAACATTCCAGTCCAAGTTTGTCCCCACTTTACCACGTGACTTAGGTTAGTTGCATACTGAAGGTTAATGGGAAACAACCTGTCGAAATAAGAGTTCAGCATCAAACCATAGGCTGAAAATCGTCTATCCAAACTGTTCGGCTAGCACTTACAAACTGTGGGCACATTAGTGGAAATTATGCTCCATTTGTGAACCTTCCCAGACAGAAGGAGGAGCTATAGTCAGCATAAAGTTTATTCAGAATTAATATAGTCAGCCATCTCTGTACCACATACAAATATCATTTATTTATGATCTATGTAAAATGCTTCTGATTGCCACCACTCACATTATCCTTCGATCTCCCTACAAAGGAGAACCTGATAAAAAGAATAATCAACTTAGTGCTCCTACTTTGGGTTAACAAGAAAACCTTGTGTTATCTTTGCAGTCTGCGCTCCATTTAAAATTGAATTCTTTGTCCTCAACAGACACAGTTAGGAAGCACTGAGAGGGGAAATGCCAACACACGTTCAAGATAGTATTTAGTTTGCCTTTTTTTTTGTTTGTTTTTTGCTTTTTGTTTGATTTTACAGTGCTGATGGAATCATATG
The DNA here is from genome assembly GCA_007922195.1 of Podocnemis expansa. NCBI lineage: Eukaryota > Metazoa > Chordata > Testudines > Podocnemididae > Podocnemis > Podocnemis expansa. Next base: position 35,447,661 of record ML681981.1, read on the forward strand.
AACTATTTTGGTTTATACCCTATATTTAAAATAGAAGAGATTTTTATAGTACTCTTGAGTTTGCTGCCATGCTTCTGGAATAAAATCTTTTTTATTTTTTTTTTAATATTCTCACCTTGTCCAACCAGACAAAGGATGAGATGCTTAATTCCAGCTGAGAGAAACAAGGCATCTAGAGATTTGGGAGCTGCTTATCTATTGTACCTGAGTTCTGCCTAGTGCAAGGGAAAGGCAGGATATCAGGGAGATATTTTAGCACTGAGGTTTTCAGACTGGGTTGCTGACCTTCAGGTACTGGATTGTGGCACCCCTTGCTGCTGAAAACTCAAAGGCAGTAGGCAGCAATGGTGAGCAAAGACATTTGTGGGCATGGGCCCATGGGTTTCCAGAAAGAAGCTGCCCAGAGTGGCCCCTTTCTGCCTTAGGCAGCTCTTTGTTGCACAGTGCCTGGGGCCACCCTGCCGTGGAAAGATGGCCACCCTGGGTGTCTTTCCATGGTTTGCCTGGGGATTCCCCCCAACCCCCCAATAGGTATGGTCACCACTGAATTTTCAGGCAGTAGCCACTTTTTTTCTGTAGAGGGGGCCCCTGGTATGGCTGAGGCATTGGGGAAGAAGGGCCGGCATGGGGTCAGCAAAGGTTGGGTTGCACGCATAAATACTTCTTTTCAACTGGGAGAAAAAGTTTGAAAATCACTGCTCTAGCACCAGCCTTTCCATGTTCTCTTCCTACTCCCTTCTTGGGGTGAGTCCTCTTGTTTCCTATTGAGTCCTATTTTTAACCATTCCCTTTGTTGTTTGATGGTCTCTTTTCTCTTTGGTTGCTTGGTTTGTTTGTCTCCACTGTTATCCCTCTTTGCTCCTTCCTTTCCTTCCCATCTGTGTGGAGAGGGCCTCTGTTGCTTTGCTGATATTGTACTTATAAGTACCTAAAGCAATGCCTGCTGCTAACTACTGTGGATTTTTATTATGGCAGGTAACTGAAAGTTTATAAGGTTGACAATTTAGGAGGTTATTTTGTATTGTCTTTTAAGCACAAAAGGTTATGAATAAGCATAATCACAAAGGTAAGACTGTCTTGTCGTTTCAGTTTTAAATTACTTATTTTAATGAGGGTTACATGACTGAACTATCAAAAACTTTGGCCCATATCATGTCATCAATTTCTAAGCAGGAATGACCCTTGTAATCATGGCACAATATGGTCCCTCAGATTTGATTGATGAATAACAAGATATTGGCTTGACTGGAAAAGTTCCTTTGGTGGTGAGTCTGACATTATGTCCAGGGCTGGCACATTAGAATTATACCAACTGTTCATAGATTATATCACCTATCATTTTTAGATTTTGCTGTCATTGCTAGAAAATTTATTCTGCAGAGATATTGAAGACACGGGCCAAAAATACTAGTTTTAAAATAGAGGAGTGCACTTACATTGATAAAAAAAACACTAGGCCATCTCATCATGTAATATATTATAGTTACATATATAATCATAGTTGAAAATTATTTATCTTGTAAATATATGCCTACACAATGTTTGAGCATGTATGTGTGTACATATACATTAGATAAATATATAATAGGGCCAAAAATTACTTTAGCCAACTTTTGACAAAATCCCTTCTTACACTTAGAATGGCAATGTTTTTTCTCCAGCAGGTGCCTTCCTTTTTCACAGCAGTAAATAATAATTGCTTTACTCTAGCTATTCAGTCTTTAGTGGAATAGCATGGATTGCTGGGAGTCAGGCAATCACATACCATTGAGTGCCATTGTTTCCAACATTGTATGTAGGTCAAGACAAGTCAAGTATACAAGAGGTGCAAAATTAAATACAATGTTCCACTGTCCATCCCACCTCCAAATATATAATCTAGATTGTCCCTACCTGCAACACCATGGGGAGAACCAAGACAAATTGTCACATTACATATTTAAATAATCTCTACTTTGGCACGGTTGGTTAAAGGCAGCATGAAAATGGGATTAAATAATCGGACTATAAATAATATGCTCCTATTAGCGAACACAGCTCTCAGCCTGTCAAGATTCAAACATGCGACACATTATGTGAGAGAAAGACTTGGAATTTGGGGGACAAAAGAATTATTTATGTGGGACACCTACAGTGTGGTGTGGGGGATTGGTTCCTTAGTGGAAATGCTAGTTTTGTAGCCTCTACTTCAGGATTGTTTCTAATGTAAGAAATTTTCAACAAAAAAAGTGATGCCAAATTTGGCTGGAATGGAACTCCTTTGGAACTCCTGTGGCATTGCTTGAAACAAAGCACATGTGACAGATATGTTAGTATACAACACTTCTGTACAGGAATGTGACTAGCTTTTAGAAACAATTTGCCATATTGCTGCTTGACCTCTTCACTGCCTGATCTGTGTTCACTGGTAAATAAATTCATTTTATTTTTATAGGGGGGAATTTAGTGTCTGCAAATGAGAGATGCTATATAGCACATCTAATATAGTCCCCAACCAACTAAACAAGCATGTGCCTCAGTCCTCCTCATTATCAGCCCTGCTTTCTTCAATCTAAGCTTCTGTTTAACAGATTCAGTTAATTGTGCCAAATGGTGTAGATTTGCTGTGGTGTGTGCAAATGTGGACTCATGTCACAAGAGAAAATGAGTGTGAAGGTCTTATCTAAATTAGGATTTAAACTCAGACTTCTGGAACTCAACCCAATATGCATCCCAGATCCCTAGAGATTAGTGCAACTCACCTAAGTGACTGCAGAGAGACCTCTCATGAATTAGATTAATACTTGTTCCTGTGCAGTTGTAGAAAAAGCAGAAGCTGTCATTCTAGTCAAGTACTTTAGGTTTGCAACCTTGCTCCTACGGGAGAGAGATTTATGAAAGGAGAAAATGCTTTCCTGTCATAAACTGTCATGCTGTCCCATGATTCTTCTTTGCCTTCATGCAGTTTCTTTCATTAATAAATCAGCAAAGCACCAGTTTATGTAATTACTCTTTTAATTTTATTGACAAATATAATTTGCTATGAAAGAATTACATTAGTCTCTGAATTATTAGCATTTTCTTTTAAATAGAAGTATGTTGTAATGGGAGACTGTGATTCAGATCGAAGGACATTTACATTTTGCACCTGGTGGTTTATGAATACAAACCATGGTAAGCATACAAGGCTAGTGTTCCTCATTACAGTCTGTCTTTCTACAAAAAACAGGCATATTTTTATGGGAGCTTGGCAGATGATAATTCCAATTGCTGTTTCCTGTAGGAACACTGCTGCCTGATCTTTTGATTCACTGTGATAAATGTCCTACTCTATGACCAAACATATACTCAGTTTATCATCCGTCTAGGGCAGTGAACCCAAATTGTTTGTTTCATGGAATCAGATGACTGGATAGGACCTCAAGAGGTCTTTTAGTCTAGTCCCCTGAACTCAATGCAGCACTAAGTATTACTTGGGCCAGTATTTCTCAGTTTTTTCAATGCCAGGGATCAGATTGCTGCCCTCCTAAACTATGTCAGAGAGCTCTCAAGTAGCTCCATGGGTGGGTCATTTAAGAACACTGACCTAGACCATCACTGGCAGATGTTGACTAATCTGCTTTTAAAAACAGATAGTCCAGAATCTTCCTAGGCAATTTATTTCAGTTCTTAACTGTCCCAATAGTTCAGAAGTTTCTCCTAATGTCCAATCTAAATCTTCCTTGCAGCAATTTAAGCCCATTCCTATAATCTTATCTTCAGAGTTTAACAAAAACAATTTTTCTCTGTCCTTCTTGTAGCAACCTAGTATGTACTTGAAAAATGTTATCATGTCACCCATTAGTCTTTTCTTCTCCAAACTACACAAACCCAATTTTTTCAGTCTTTCCTCACATGTCACGTTTGCTTGACCTTTAATAATTTTTGATGCTTTCTTCTGGACTTTTCCAATTTGCTTCCATCTTTCCTGAAATGTGGTGCCCAGAGTTGGATACAGAACTTCAGTTGACACCTAACTACTGTGGGGTAGAGCAGAGTGGTGCTGTGGGGGGTGCTGATGAGGCCTAACGGCTGTAGGGTAGAGTGGAAGAATTATTTCTCATGTCTTGCTCTCATTAATGTATCCTGGAATGATTTTTGCTTTTTTGCAATAACCTTATACTGTTAACTCAGATTTAGCTCGTGATACACTTTGCTCTCCAGATCCCTTTCTGCAATACTCCTTCTTCAGAAGTCATTTCCTTCCTAAATGAAGTACTTTTTATTTGTCCACGCTGAATTTCAACCTATTTATTTCAGACCATTTCTCCAGTTTGCCCAGATCATTTTGATTTTTAATCCTACCCTTCAAAGCTCTTACAACCCCTCCCATTGTAGTATTATCTATAAACTTTGTAAGTGTACTCTTTCTGCCATTATCTAACTCTATGATGAAGATATTAACCAGATATTGTTTGTAGAGTGCCTGGTATAATAGAGTACCACTCTGCCACAGAAATACTGAATAATAACTAGCTAGTTTCACGTGCCTCCAGGCTCAATTCTCTAGCATCAAAGACATCATCTGCCATTTTCAATCCTCATTATTTGGAAATGTGGCTCATGTGGACAGTTCTGTCTCAGCCCACAGAGCAGTTAAGTGCACCATGAATTTATGCTTTGGTCATCAGCCACCCCTAAATTAGAAAAGATTACCAGGTCATCCACAGCTAACCTGGTTTCAACAAATTGGTGATGAGTCATTTACTAGCATCAAATGTGAATGGAACAAAGTTATTGGTAGAGGTCATGGGGGTTGTCGCAATGGACCTTTGCTATCTTGGTCAGCAAATGAGTGAATGAATGAATGAATGAATATCAACATGCTATTTTCCTGAAATACATGCATATCTTACACATTATGAGAAAAAAACCACTTTGCACAGATTCAATTCTTCATGGGGCAGAACCATATCTTATAGAACTGGAACCTTATTTTCTTGCTATGATGCTAAAGTTGACTCAAGGGAAGAACAAGCTGGTTTATCCTATAATACTATACCTGGGCAAATGCTGATGGCCTAACATTCCTCCTAACTATATAAATAATAATAGAGACAAGGTTATAAATGGCAGGTTCACAGAACCAGGCAAAGAAATTGAAATTCCTTAGGTAGGCCTGTTGTGGGAAGAGAGTCAATTGATCATTTGTCTAGTCCTTTGTTATAAATACAATTGCCTTATAGTTCTTCATGGCCAATCCATAATAAATGTTTTGAGATTCTTAGATGAATGGTGATATAGAAGTGTGGACTGTGAACACACCAGTTTAAAACAGGCTATATTCTGTTTAGTGTATGATGCTATAATTGGTGCAGGTTAAAAGTGTATTAGTATAGTATGTTCATTTTCAAAACTTCATTTGAAGATAAATAACTATGAACTTTTATTTTGCTCTGTTTGGGAATCCATGTTTCTGCATTTTGTGCTTGAGCCATGCCCTCAATGCCCAGTAGAGCAAGTAATATGGAATATTTTCTGTGTCTGTATTTGTCTGAACTTGCCCCGGTGCAGTCAAGAGGATCACTATGAGCCCTTCTTACCTGGTTTCCTGGCTAATAAGGTTGTGGTTAGCTGAACTCTCAGATCTAAAGTTTTTAACTAAAAAAGATAAAAAGATACAGTTCCATTTTAACAACTTTTTATTACATAAAAAAGAATTTTAGACTGAAAGGAACATTTTCTGCCTAACCTGGGAGATGTTTGAGAGGTGAAGATCAGGATTAGAATGGAATTTTTCTGATAGTCTGAGGCACTATTTTGTTTCTATAATACTTACTGCATTCTCTTATATAGTGGTTGGTAGGTTCAAAACATATTTTATAAGCAAAATTCTCTGGTGTTTTACAGCTCCTTTGCCTCACTTGGGTAGCATAATATCTGTTTTTCAAATTCCCAACAGACAATTGCCCTGGTATTGTGGAATTATCTGCTGGTGCAAGCATGCTGCAGCTGGATCTACACATCTGCCTTTCCCAGGTGCCACCACCACCACCTGGTTTGGGTATTGGAGGAGACCTGGCTTATTTGGTCTCCAATTGCCTACAAAATCTTAAGGACATCCCCCCTCAGCAGAAAGGAAGGACCAGAAAAAACAAAGGGAACAATACAAAATGAACATGGGAGGAGGTGTGGGTCATAAGGTCAAAATTAGGGTACTAGAAGGGAAAACACTGAGCAGAGAACCTTAGAAAGTGCTCACTGCTCTAGAGAAGAATCTAAGGAGTCAGTGGACACCACAAGGAATGCTGTCCTGAGACATGAACAAAGAACATTAGTCACAAAAGATTCCATCTATCCCACCTCCCCTTCCTTGAATGACAAATTGCCACATCCGCTCACTGATGCCGACATGTGTACTTCCACGTGGGGTGCAGTGGCGCCAGGACATAACAGACACCACGCTTCCTGACGGGGCTAATAAAGGGGCCTCAGCTCTCTTAGATGGAATTGGCAGATGTGGTCAAGCATGTGGCTGTCTTAGATCATGGCAACATATGTGGCATGGAAGCTGCAGCCACATGAACATATCTTGGGTGTGCTGGGTCCACAGTGTTAGTTGAATGGAAGGCAAATGGATGTGTAAAGCATGGTAGTGGTCCCTACAGGACAGGTTTGAGGCTTGTTGGCAGGCTGGCATAGGGAACTATGCACTGAGGTTGTGCTGCACATGCCATACGAGTCTATAAAGAAAGGACTTCAGTCTCCAGGGCTATCACTCTGACAGTTTCTATGGGCACTAAAATTCTCAACAAGTTGTTGTTTTTTTTTAATAAATACACAAATAAATAAAAAAACTGATTAGAAAATTAGCACCATTTTCCTGTGTGTTAAACCCATTGCATATCTATCTGCTAAAGGTTTCAAAGAGTTAAAAAGAAATAAACTAAAAAATAGAGAGGATCTGAACACACTGTTTGTAGACGTCTATGAAGTCTAATAAAAGGGGTCTTGCTGCTTACAATATTAAGAGAAGGATTTACACATTTCATCTGAAAATGGTTTGTCTAGAGGCAGAAGGCTGCTTCTTCATGCATGTATTTTATTTTTCCATGCAGATTTCCAGTACTCCAAAGCTTACCACATGCTGGCATTCTCCTGCTTGAAGAGGATGTTTTTCTGCCAGGATTATATGTAAAATGAACACCCAGCTGAGCTGTGCTTCAGTAGTTTATGGGATGCGTGGGACATAACTGCAGTTCTGCAGCCTTTATTTAACAGCTCTGGGCTCTCAGAATGAAGGCACCGTGAGAGACTCGTTCTTTTGATACAACTACTTGACCATATAATTGGAAAAGAGTAAGTAGTGTATGATGTTGTATGCTAATATTGTATTGTAACATTGCTATACTAAATTTCAAAGAAGCGGATCCCTGTAGAGGGGCAATGAATCTAATATATGTGAACTGTCCAGAAGAAGGCTGGACAATGCAGAACACCTTGCGGGGAGGGGAGATTAACAACTAGGAGTGTGCTGGAAGCCAAAGTGTGAGTGGTAGTTGCCTGCTAACAGGCTGCTAGGATCAGAGTTGCTGGATCAAGCCTATACACAGACATTCAGGGGGGAACCTGCATACAATCTGTGAGGAGACCAGAGGAAACTACAACAGCAAAGATTTAAGGGCAAGGGTGACACAGCCCCTCAGGGTATGTCTATACTGATGACTGCAAATTCGCCACCATCAGTTCGCTCTTCCAGGAGCAGATTGCGGCAAGTATGAACTTGCCGTGCCTCTCTGGGAAGCTGACCCTGGAAGTCCTGGGGGTTAACGGGCATAGGGGAAGGCTGACCACAAGTGATTTGGGGTTGGCTTTCTCTAATGTCTAATGGCAGCTTAGAAAGTCGCTGCCGTTTACACAAGGAATTTTACATTATATACATATATATATATATATTTACACACACACACACACACACACACACATATATATATATATTTATTTCATGGGTGTGTGATTAATAACACAGAAATACTGCCAAAATTCCAGATATACTTAGTCTGAACCTGAGCCACTGAAGGTGCACTGCGTCCCAGTACAAGGATCTGACCTAAGTAGCAGGATGCACACTGAGCAACACAGTCAATAAGCCAGCAGGGAATCATATTCCTCCTGGCCACATGGTATCAGTAGAGTTTTTCCCCAGAAACTTCTTCAACCAACATGCTACAAAGTAGCAGTGGATGGCAGAGAGGAAAGGATCTGAGCAAAAGCAGGTGCTGCTGTATAGAAACTCCCCCCCACCATCCACCTTGGAACTGGACTCCTCACTCCACAAAGTGACACACCTCTTTTCAGTTCAGCTGCCAGGAGAGGTTGGGTCTAAATTTTCCCCTGTAAGCAGATGATACAACAGGATTTGTTATCTTCTGGTGAGTTTCTGCAAAACAATGACTTCTGCCTTCTCTTATTCATCATTGGAGGTGATTATTTTTTCCTCCTATAAAAATGTTGAAGGAGAGGCCTGAAGAGAAGATACCAAAATAATACTGCGACAAAGAGCAGGAACTTCATTTTAAGTAGAGCTTTGCTCTTTGTTTTTGTACCTACAAGGGGCAAAAGGTGGAAACAGAAAGAGAGAATTTGGTTTTTTCAGCTAAACTGTTGAAAAGAGTCCATTCAGGCTTTAGCAATCCACCTTTCCCCATCCATCTTTCTGCTGGGAATACCAGTCAAACAATGGAGGCTTAGAACTTATGTACATGTTCCATTCACGTAAAGTTTTACTGTGGGCTTGAAGGAATAGAAAGCAAATTAAAACACAAAAAAGAATAAAAAGATTATTATAGCAAATCTACCTTTTTCTCTGTGTCTGAACAGAACTGGACCCTGATTTCACCTAAATAACAAGAATCAGTGTATGTTTGAAAAATCTTTTAGCTGTCAGTGGGAGTGAAGCAATTTACACTGGTTTGAGTGAGAACAGAGAGGAGCATGCAGCAGGCAAATTAGAAACAGAGAAGCAATAATATTTCCTAAAGAAAGTACAGAACAACACACACACAACCATTTTTTGAGAAAAAGGGCAGAGGAGGCAAATTCAGATGGCAGCATCCAGAATATTAAATCAGGGGAACAAGTCAGAAGACTTTGAAGTTCTCCTTTCTTGGAGTCCTAGGGAACTGACAGATTCCAGCAGGCTACTAGAGATTGTTCTACATTTGATGACAATAAATTATATCAAATACAGAAGAAAGAACATTAATTGTATAATTCGGCTAGTTGAATGAAAACACATCTTTTTTTTCTTTAAAGATGAGCTTTATTTTCCTCTCAGAATGTCAAAATCAGGGGGGTTTCAGAGTAACACATGTTTACTGGAGTACAGAATCTGGGCTAAAAAGTTACATGTAACAGTATGAGGTTAGGCATACAACATCATAGATGTGGGTTAAAGCCTCTAAAAATCCAGAAATAAAATTATTTCTTGAATTCCAAAAACAAAAGGTTGGCCTCATTCATTTACAAATATTTTCTGTCCCTAGTGAATGACAAAGCAGACAGACTAATAAACTTATGGATACATAAGAGCTGAAACAGAATGAAGTATAAGGATTCAAGTATTGTGTTGTAAGTCTACCACACATCTAAGACTAAAACTGATCCATCAGACAATATTATTGAGAACCTGTTGAAGCCTGAGTCATAAACTAAAGGCTTGTATTAATAAATTCTGGAGTTATAGAAATGAGAAAGCAGATTTTCTGCACGTTATGGATTAGTCCACATTTATTGGCATTCAGCTGAAAAAAAAATCTGTCAGAAGAGAACTGAGCACAGATTTGCCATTAGATTCCTGGTGCTTAAAGCTTATATTTTTAGTCTGAACTGGAAAATCTGGTCAGATATGACATGAAAACAAATTTTTACTGGATTTTCAGAACTTCCCTCTCCTGGCTGAGCTGGAAGTGATTTAAAAACAACCTGTCTTTTACAGAGGCCTTCTTATATATGCAGCCTTAGCTCAAAACCTTCAAATAATGTTAAACAGACATTTCAGATATTAGAAAAAATGTGATTGAGTTGTAGACAAAAGGAAAGGTTCTGGCATGATTCTTAGAATTATCAATCCCAAACAGCCCACTTGGACCTGTCATAGAGCACTACAAAGATAAAAGATAGACACTCAGTGCAATTATCAGTAGTTTCATCTATTCTGGGATTACTGCTAACATTCCATACTTCTAAACAACACCTATCATACCAAAATGGCAAAGAAACGGTTTCTTCTTTCATTCATCTCTGCCCAAAATTACTCTGACCCAGTGTTAAGGAGAAGAAATATTCAAATTTTGGTTTAATGGCAAATTTAAGGGCTAATATCTAATAGGATTAGAATGGATGGACTGGTTTTCTGCTGATTTGAACTGGCACAGCCCTGTTGAATTTAATGGCATTTGGCTTGAGAAACTGAATTCTACAAAATTAACTTCTTTATTCCCAATGAGTGTGACTTTTGAAATCTGTTACATTCATTCATGGTGGGCTGATATAGGGCAGAGAGGAAGGGCTTGGGGTAATCCAAAACTGAAATGTCATCCTTTCATTAAGGGTGAAATTAGATTGTGAGAGTGCTCTTGTAATAAAAAGTAAAACACAAATCTCAAATATTCATTCTTCTATGAGGCATGTTTGTTTGGGGAGAGGTTCAAGTTTGGAAAAATTAAAATAGTCTCTAGCTAGCACTTCTGTGTATTAGATTTCAACTGAAAGGGTAACTGAATGTAAATGAGTCCATAACCAGCACCAATGTGTACAGCCAAAACCATCCATAGAGCATGTATGTAATCTATTCCCTGTGTATAAACATCTGTATATACTGACAAATATATATGCAGTGTTTGGTGTAGCCATGCTGATCCCAGGATATTAGAGAGGCAAGGATGGTGAGGTAATATCTTTTATTGGGCCAATTTCTTTAAATCGTTTCAAACTCCTGAATAATTATCTCTCTTGCCAACAGAAGATAGTACAGTAAAATGTATTATCTCACCCACCTATACTGATATAGCTTATCCAGGAGATAAACATTAGAGCATATGAAGCAATTATTAAAACTTTTACAATTTATTTCCTCCACTTTATTGAAAAGAAACTTTATTTTACTTTTTTCTTCAATGGATCTGTCCCCACTGGAAATAAAATAATTTTAATTGTTGAACTTTGATAGAGAAGGTTCAGATCCTTCCAGTAAACAGCTGCATGCTTGGTAATAGAGTTTTACTCTGCAAAGTGGCTGAACTGTAGTGAAGGTGTGCTTTAAGATATTCATAGATTTTAAGGTAAGAAGGGATCAATAGGAACATCTTGTCTGACCTCTTGCACAATGCATGCCATGGAATCTTCCACCCACTCCTGCAATAGACACCTAACCTATGACTGAGTCACTGAAGTCTCCAAATCGTGGTTTAGACACTTTAAGGCACAAAGAAACCACCGTCCATTTCCCACGCTACAGGGGAAGGTGAAAAAACCCACTGGGCCTCTGCCAATCTGCCCTTGGGAAAACAAACAAACAATCAAAAAACCCACCCCAAACATGGAGATCAGCTAATTTCTGAGCATGTGGACAAGACTTACTAGCCAGGCACTCAAAAAAGAAATCACTGCACCAACTTATAACAAGCCACCCCATCAAACATCCTATTGCAAGCCAGTGGCACATTTACCACCAGTTGTCACAAATCCGTTAATTACCAAATTATGCTATCCCATCATACTACCCTCCCCATAAATTTTTCCAGCTCATTTTTGAAGCCAGTTAGGTTTGTTTGCTCCCACAGCTCCCCTCGGAAGGCTGCTCGAGAACTTCACTCCCCTGATGGTTAGAAATCTCCCCCTAATTTCAAGTCGAAACTTCCTGATGGCCAGTTTATATTCATTTGTTCTTGTGTACACACTGGTGCTGAACTTAAACAATTCCTCTCTCTTCCTGGTATTGATCTCTCTGATGTATGTATAGAATGCAATCATATCTCTCCTCTTTTGGTTAGGATAGGACATCTCTGATGCTGTAGAGTACAAGATATATGCATTTCATCTTTCCATGTCACATATAGCACATTGTTCATGGTGAATGTCCAGATAAAAAAGTATCAGTTAATATTTCCTCCCTTGCTGCTTTACACTTGTATTTGGAAGCACTGAAATGCAAAGTTCAGAACAACTGATATCATGTATGATCTTAGAACATCCATACCAAACAGGAAGTGCTGGGTATTTACAAGAGAACTCTTATATGAGGATGAACAGAAGACTTATACTTCATTCTCAAAAGGGTCCAGGCTCAGCAAAGCACATATGCGCCTGCTTACATTTAGGCATAGTATTACAATCATTCAGTTTATGAGAACTAAGGCCAGGAGTATAAGATGGTTCAAAAAAGAACTAAAAAAGTTCAGGGAGGATAGGTACAGCCATGGCTTTTAGCCAAGATAGGCAGGGACTGCTATTTGTCAGAGGCTGGGAATGGCCAGTGGAATGGATCACTTGATGATTCCTTGTTCTATTCATTCCTCTGAAGCACCTCATATTGGCTGTTGTTGGAAGACAGGATACTGGGTTAGGTATACCACTGGTCTGACCCTGTATGGTCATTCTTATGTTCTTATGAATACTCATATGATTAACTTCAGAACACGTTCTTAAGTGCTTTGCCAGACTGCACCCATAACCAGCTTTGAACTTGAAAACTTCTCATATATAGGGGGACTATTGGACCAATGCATCATCTCATTGAAAGGAGGTCTGCATGAGCACAGTCTGCATGTCTAACTTGCGCAGATCTAATTGCAGAACTGAGGCCTGTGCTAGGAAATATCAAATTCTATTATATGTAGCAATAGTCTCTAGGATGCTTCATATATACTCATATTAACAACAACAACAAAAAACTACTTACAAAGAAGAAGATTTGTCCTATCAAGATGTCTGCCATTTTAGGGGTTGAAATTTACCCCTATGCACAGCACCCAAACAATGTCTATTCAACACATAATTAATAAAGGTAATCATGAGAGTGATTAACAATGGGTCAAGCTACCAAGGGAAGTGGTAGATTCTCCATGTCTTGTCTTCACATCAGGACTGGATACCATTCTGTAAGATATGCTTTGGTCAAACAAAAATTATTGTGCTCGAAACTGTGGTAACTGTGTGAAATTCTATGACCTATGTTATTCAAGAGTTCAACTAGAGGATCTACTGATCTCCTTTTGGTATTAGAAATCAATGAATCTAAGAAGGTAATAATCCTTGTGAAGGTGTAGGGGTTAATTTCATGCCCAGGGCCTGCTGCTCCACTCTTTTTGGCATCATTTATATCTGTGCCAAGTGAATTCAATGTGTATGCACATTGCTACTGTGAGACACAACACAGGCGTGTGGAGGATAAGTCTCTCAGCACAGATCCCAAAACATCCAAGAGAGAGACTTGTTTCTATAAATCAGACCTTGTCTCAAGATTCTTCTGGGGGAGATTAAAAAAAGCACAATTAAAAATTTGTAGCAGCAAGACACTAGGGACCGGAGTTCCAAAGGAGCTCAGTGCCAGATTTTCAAATGCTCAACAACTAGGGTCAGATTTTGGGAACACCATAACAATACAGCATGCTGAACTTTTTGAAAAGATTGGCCACTTATTTTGGTATTTATAGGCGAGCTGAGCTCTTCTGAAAACTCTGGGCATGGAGTTTGATTCTCCAACTATTTCAATAAACCCATAAAAATGGCTAATGGACCTGATATCAGATACCACACACCAGTCTCGATGGGTATTGAAACACAGCTTTTCCAGTGATTCCATGGAAATCCTTGCGTAGATACCACAAAGAACAAGACACAAATCCAGAATAATATAATGCCTGGGTCGAAATGCCTTAATTAGCTGGAAATATACCAAAAAGAAATTGGCTACAAAGACTTCTCTTTCCCATTTACTACGCATTCTAGACAATCCAAACTTCGTGTCAAATTTCCCACAAGACCATAGCTTGATAGGTCCAAAATAATCTGAATCACATAGATCACATCTTCTATATTTAAGGCCTGAAAACATTTGAACAAGTCACTCAAGCATGCAAGCTTAAAAGATTGAATTTTTGAACATTATTTCACTAACAGAACTGAGTGGGAACCCACACAGTAAAGCAGGTCCAAACATGAAGATGAACTGCAGAACTGAAGGACAAAATGCCATTCTCTGTGCATCTGTGAATTGTGGCAGAATGTAGATGTCTGGCTAGAGTGACCAAATTTTTCCACAAGTTGTCATTATATTTCTAGTTTTTTAAAAAATTTACTTCAGCTGTGCTCCTGCTTTTTTTAATGTCACATCCCATTTAAGTTAAAGCAAATGAATTAGCTGGCATTCATGTTCACTGAAATGACAAAATTTCAGCAAATATTGCAGACTATTTATGGAAAGCAGATTTTGAATTTGTAATCACAAGTATTTGCATTGAGAACCTGATTGTAACCATTCATCTAGTCAGAAAATAAACATGCCATGCAGCCTGTGTGCCCAACTGGAACAGCTTGAAGTTGAATTGAGTATACTCACAGTGAACAAATTACAGGCCAAGAATTAAATGAAGAAATTACTTGATCAATAATTTGATTAATAAATAATTGTCAGGAAAAATCAAATCTTTTTATAGACAATTTGTGAACAGATAAATAGCCAAAATCCTTCTAATAAATGATTCATTAAAAATTATTCATCCAGCTGGTGGCATGGCATCATGCAATTAAAATGGGGAGCAGAATTTCAGAGCTTAGAAGAAAATTCCAAAAGCTTCCCTTCCTCACCTGTTTGAAGGAATACCATGCACACATGTTTTCTGCATCTAAGTCATCATCAAAAATATACGGTAATCCTAAATAGGCAAAATTCTAGAAACAGAGATGCACTCATCTTTCTTTTTTTTTTTTGGAACTGTCCACAGATTCAGACAGACTTGCTGACTCACACAATTAATTAAGATCTCACACTAGCAGTGCTTAATTTGTTCCGGGGCTTGCCAGGGCTGAGCCCCAGCATACCTAAGCTTGGCACTTCATAGTTCTGTCACCTCAGGGCTTGATGTGTCGGTTATGAAAGTAAAAAAAAACTGCTTGTGCCCCAGCAACTCTTTCATTACAAATTAGCACTGCACCCAAGGAAAAAAAACATTAAAAAAAGGTTTAATACATCATTTTGTTAGACATACATCGAAGTGACTCATTAAGTGCTGGGCTCTACAACATGTAGTTGTATTAGAAGTATGTATTAAAAATCAGAGCATTTAGGATGCTTTGCAAACATAGCCTCACCACCTGCACATACTAAAACACAACAATTTGTGCCTTTATAATGCGAAGCGAACAACCTGTTGACAAATTATTGCAAAAAACATTGTACCAAATAGCTGTTTTCTATGAACTTGTATGTAATGATGTCACCATAACAACCTGTATACATTGTTATACAGAACATCATACCAAATATTTCCTTTCCCACCTGCATATAATAATGCTGTACCAACCACCTGTCATATTGTTAGAAAATGCAAGATGGACACAAGATGATATAAATTTAAGATAACTGGATCATTGGGTAGAAAACAAATACCATTAGGAAGCGTAAGTGAGTTACATGTCCAGCCATGATACTATTACTTTTAAATAACTACCAATTTTGCCTCCCTTAAATATCATGCAACTCAATCACTGCATGTTAGTTAACTCTAGCACACATAGAGAAACACAGGAACATATACATAAAATGTACTTACAGAATTTATACATAGAGTCATCAAACTGCTTTCTAGATTCTTTTGTAATTCTGTATGAAAGAGGATGGAGAACAGAATTGCTTTGTCAGTCATTGACTAATCCACATGTCCTTTTTTTTTAGGATGAATCACTTGTGTGTTAGTATTTATTGGGGTGAATTTGGTTTTATATAACTCCTTTCATATTGCCAATGCCCATAACATCAAAATCTTAATTACAGTAGGGACCTCTCTTGGATAGTGAACTACCTTGAGATGGATAGTGAACTAACTACCTTGTCACTCTTACTAAAACAGAAAGATATTGGGGAAACATATTGAGTAAGTGTCTACTATTGCTGCCCTTTGAGCACTTGTTTCTAGAGAAAAAAAAGTAATTTTGAGGGTTAGAATCTTTTCCCAAGCATTAAATCTACTTTGATAGAGAAAAAATGTAAAGAAAAGTTAAATCCACAGACTTATTATGCCACTAGGACCATAAAGTTCTATCAATTTTCCCTCGCCTAATCCTCTTGCTCATATACTAAGTACATCTGACATCAATTCACTTATATGGCTTAAGCCAAATCTTTCTTACTCTACTGGTACGTTTAAGGAGTGCTATACTATTAGATAGGAGGGACTTGTCAAGGTAGGATTAACTTCTTTCTGACTGATTTAATACTTTCAGAAATCCTTTATTATCCACAAATTGCAGAGTTTATGTTTATGATTCATATGGAGTGATATGATAAGTAATGTTGCTATCATTCATTTTCTGGCATAAGAAGGGCATTTCCTTCTGTTTACATGAAATACAAGGTTAATGCTACTTTCCAGACAGTGTTCCTCATTTGCCCCCTGTTAAGGTATATGATTGAGATTTCAAGCAAACTGCTTGTTTGAGAGGCAATTATTTTCTATTTCTAATTCCTGTTTGATTAGGAAGTTCAGACCATTGGTGTGTGGTGCGTTAGGTGGTATAGAGACCTAGGCTATGTCTACACTTAGATTGTTAAACTGATTTAACTTAAATTGATCTAATTGAATGGAAATAAAAATCTTTAAATCAATTTAAGTTAAATTGATTTAACGTGTCCCCACTAGAAACCCAAATCAAAATAGCATGTCCATGGATAGGATGGGCTAGTTAAATTTAGGAGAGGGGCACCATGGGAGATGTGGCAAGATGGCCCCCAACAAGGGTCATGCACCCACCCATTATCTAAAAAGAGGGAGGCACCCTGGGAGGGAGAAGGGCAAAAAGTGCTACATCAAAATAACAGTTAAATTGAACTAATGTGGTTGCACTGCAGTATTTCAAAATAATAATTTTGATTTAACTGTCATTTTGATATAAAGTGAGGTTTTATTATTTTGAACTTATGTTCCTTATTTCAAAATGAGGCAGCTCCTTATTTTGAAATAAGGAAAGCTAGTGTAGACATGCACTACTTAAATCAAAATAATCATTATTATTTTGATTTAAAGTGTAAGAGTAGCCATACCCCTAGAGTTTTAAAGGCTCTCAGATAAAAAGTCCAGTCTAGTGCTAGAATAAAGCCAGAAGTCCTGGTATTTTAAGAAATTGCCACAGGTATTTGTCCTGATGGACTATCAGATGAAGTTTAAGCAAGCCTTTCAACTCACATATGGTATTCTGGCAACTGAATATTCAAAGACAGCAGACCCAGAACTCCCAGGGTCCACCTAGAAGCCATTTATGCATTGACAGGATTAATTGGTGCTTGGATATAGTCTGAGCTTTGCTATGCTGGCAGAAAATCCAGGCATTCTAGTGGAACTAAATACTCCAGAACTGTATAGTGGCATTAAAACAGTTTGGTTTCTTTAGCTCTACATTTTAAAAATCTCCACTAGTTTTGTGGGGCTTGATTTTTGTGTGCTCACCTTTAAGTTCTGGGTGCCAGCTGCCTAGTCCAAAGTCATGTATTTAAACTAGGTGACTTAGTTGTTAGAAGTAGGATGGGGCTGGGGAGGCATTAAGATATTTTTCATCTGGTAGAGTAAGATCTTATTGATGATCAGTCCAGCAACAAGCAGACAGCAACATGTGCACCTTCCCAAATAGGGAATATGGCACAATAGCTCTGCTGCTCCACTTGCATCTGATGGTGGTTTGGGTGTATGGTTCATCCAAAACACCCTATGCCTATTTACAATCCTTCTGCTCACTAGTGTGTCTACAAGATGTATGCAATGAGTAGAATATAGCCAGTCAGAGGAAGGCAATGTTTTTATAGGGAGATGTGCAGGTTCACAGAGGAAAAAGCAGATTAAAGAACACAGAATGTCAAGGAAGATTATGAGCATGCAAAGGGTCTCAGGAAGCTGTAGATATAAAGAACAGGGAGACAACCAAATGAGGGAAATCAAGAAAGAGAGGATCTGGAATCAACAGAAGGGTAGAATCACAGAAAAATAAAAAAATTTTAAGAGCTGATCTAAAGCCTGTTGAGATTGATGAAAAGACTATGTCTCAGTTACTGGTCTATTGTGAAAACGATGATGCATTAGGAAAGGTTGTAATATTTCTTGGAAGCAAATCTCGTCCTGCCTTCCACAGCTATTCTGATCTGTAGATGCAGTAGAACTACTTTACCCATGGAGAAGAATTAAAGGACACATTGTTGTGTAGATTCATTACCCTTTGCCCTTGCAGCATGGGGAAATAGGAAGAAGCCACAGGTTGCCACTCCATACTCAGACTAACTCAAATTCCACACAACCTTAGAACAAACCTGTCTTCTTAGACTTGGCATTGGTGCAAAGGATTTTATATTAAGATGCTTCCAGAATTCATCAAATTAATAAAATGAGTAAGGCAAGGATCCATAGATACTTCTCTCCACAAATATCCACCGAGATTTGTGGTTCATAGCAAAACCTTCAGCAAGTTTCATTCCAGACATGATATATAACTCATATCCCTTGTCCTCTCCCCAACCTGCCATTTAAAAAAAATCAGTGTAATGATAAATTCCTCCTCCAGAGGAATTCCTTCTTTGAAGAGATTAGCCTCTACCTAGACTCATCTTAAAATGCTTCATCTTTTTCAGTAGGCTTAGGAATTCCACCCTCACAGAGCTTTCTGTAACAAGGGCTACACAACACTAAGGTAAGCCTTAAAGGAGCACTTAGCCTTTTCCTAAGATGATCCTTTAAAATGAAAAATCACTGCCTCTGGAGTGATTAAACAGCCACTTAATTAGATAGGGAAGCTTGACTGATAATATTTGACAGCACTGAACAAAATGAGTTCCTTTAAGGATTTTGCATGAAATACGAAACCTCTCTAATTTCTGAGATTCTCGTTAGGTTTACCAGCAACATGAATGGGGATGAGGGGAAGCAGGGTAAGCACAGGATAACCCTTGTAAAGACCCTATTAAATGGTTTAAAATGTCAGATATGATCTACTGTGTACAGGTAGTCCTCACTTAGTGACCGGGTTCCGTTCCTGAAACCCGGTTGATAAACGAATTGGTCACTAAACAAGGAGCAGCCCTTACCGGTATTTCAGGCATAATGTACTTTACTGGTAGTGGGTTTTTCAACCATCGGTAGATAGTTTTAATGTCACCTTTGCATCATTTATAACATTTTT
>ML681981.1:35467458-35504325 GCA_007922195.1 Podocnemis expansa
CTCACCAAACCCCTCCCGCCTTCTTTCCGGCTGGCGTACAGTCTCTGAGTGTTGGACTTGGGGTGGAAACCTCCGTACATTGTGAGGAGCTTCTGGGTCTTCACATCGGCAGCCTCCATGTCCTCCTTTGGCCAGCTCACTATACCGGCAGGGTATCTGATGACTGGCAGGGCGTACCTGTTGATGGCGTGGATCTTGTTCTTCCCACTGAGCTGGCTCTTCAGGACCTGTCTTATCCTTTGGTGGTACTTGGATGTTGCTGTCTTCCTTGCCTCCTCATCGTGGTTCCCATGGGACTGTGGGATGCCACGGTACTTGTAGCTGGTCTGTATGTCTGCTATGTGGCCTGCTGGTAGTTCCACCCCATCAGTCTTCACTACCTTTCCTCTCTTTACTACCATTCGGCCACACTTCTCCAGTCCGAATGACATCCCAATATCCTCACTGTAGATCCGTGTCAGGTGGATTAGCGAGTCGATGTCTCGTTCATTCTTAGCATACAGCTTGATGTCATCCATGTAGAGGAGGTGGCTGATGGTAGTTCCACTCTTGAACTTGTATCCATATCCAGTCCTTGTGATTATCTGGCTGAGGGGGTTCAAGCCAATGCAGAACAGCAGCGGGGACAGCGCATCACCTTGGTATATGCCGCACTTGATGGTCACTTGTGCAAGCTGTCTTGAGTTGACTTCCAGTGTTGTCTTCCACAGTCCCACTCAGTTCTTGAGGAAGGTCCTTAGTGTCCTGTTGACTTTGTATAGCGCCAGACATTCACAGATCCATGTGTGCGGCATTGAGTCGTAGGCTTTCCTGTAGTCAATCCAGGCTGCGCACAGATTGGTCTGTCTAGACCTTGAGTCTTGGGCGACTGCTCTGTCTATGAGCAGCTGGTGTTTTGAGCCTCTGGTGTTGTTCCCAATGCCCTTCTGAGCTGTGCTCATGTACTGGCCCATGTGGTCCTGTAGCTTGGCGGCTATGATGCCTGATAGGACTTTCCATGTTGTGGGGAGGCAGGTTATTGGCTGGTAGTTAGATGGTGCTGTTCCCTTGTGGGGGTCTTTCATGATCAGCACTGTCCTTCCTTGTGTTAGCCAGTCTGGGTGGGAGCCTGCTGCTAGCAGCTGGTTCATCTGTGCTGCTGGGCATTCATGCATTGCTGTTAGTTTCTTTAGCCAGTAGGTGTGGATCATGTCCGGGCCAGGTGCTGTCCAGCTCTTCATGTTCTTGACCCGCTGTTGGATGTCGGCTACTGTGATGGTGACTGGTTCCTGTTCTGGGAGATTGCTGTGGTCTCTTCTCAGGTCCTGCAGCCACTTTGCACTGGTGTTATGAGTCTTCTCTTTCTCCCATATGTTCTTCCAGTACTGTTCAGTTTCTGCTGTTGGGTGGCTCTGCTGTTATTGTGTTGTTGCACTGCAGTTGGGAGTACACCTTGGATGGTTCTTTGGAGAACAGGGCATTTATCTTTTTGGCCTCTACTTCTCTAGTGTATCTCCTTAGCCTGGTGGCCAGTGCTGTGAGCCTTTGCTTAGCAGTCTCTAGGGCTTCAGATGGAGTCAGGCCCTTGTATTTTCTCAGTAGCCGAGTCTTATCCTTAATCTCTACACCCTTCTGTAGTTCCACCAGCCAGCTAACTTGTCTCCGGGTTGCCTTTATCTTATCCTCCAACCTCATTTTCCAGGGGGGATACGTACTGCTGTTCTTTTTGATTGTGTAGCCAAGCATCTCCAGGATTACAGAGGCTGTAGCGTATACCAGTTCATTGGTTTCAGTGATGGTGGTAGTAGGAATTGTCATTAGGGCTCTATTGGCATCTTCCAGCATACTATCTGATGGTACTTCTCCAACGAGCCTTGGTAATCAGTCTCGAGGGTTGACTGTAGCTAGTTTATCCGTGATCTTATGCCTCATATCAGCTGCTGTGTTCTGTAATGGAGGGGGTGGCAGTGGAGTTCCAGCTTCAGGTGGTGGCTGCACATCTAGTTGTTCTTCTGGAGCTTCTTCTTGAGTCTGGGAGGTAATGTGGAGTTGGTCTATCTCCAGTTGTGAGAGCAGCTGCCTCTTTACTATGTTGAAGCGGTGGGTAACTAGCTGTTTCTCAGTTAGTGTGGATGTAGGTCTTTTGTCCATCCATAGTCCCCTCATACATTTCATATATCCCCTCTCATTAGGTCTGCTGTTGTAGTAGCATTCCATCAATTCCAGGTTCTCTTGTCTCATCCATGCATGGTTTGTTCCAGTAGCCCACTTATTGTCAGATTGTCCTGGTTCCCCAACATCTGGCGCAGACCTTGTTAATCCGGGCAACGTCCAAGCCAGCATGACTCTCCTAGTTTGTGTCTCTCTCATGTTTGAGGTAGGGAAGTGAGGCGTTAGGGGGTCTTTTGCCCAAGGACCCCTACTGGGAAGGTAGACAGGTACCCACCAGGATTTGAACCCCGCTCTCCCATATCAAAGAGCATCACTCTTAACCACTCTGCTATCTAATCACCTATATATATATACTGTTTTAAATTTATATTTTTAAACAAAACAAAAAAACATTAAATTTAAAAAGTACACATCTGATTTTTCATCTGAATTTTAAATTTCATTGTTATCTCAGATTTGGAGGTGGTTCTTGGAGTCAGATTTCTGACATGGTTCAGGACTTAATTTTAACATTCTAAACTCCTCTTCCATTCTCACATTCCTCCAATACATTTGAAGGGGAACATATTTAAAAATAAATTAGAATCATAGGGTTGGAAGGGACCTCATGAGGTCATCTAGTCCAACCCCCTGCCAGAGGCAGGACCACTCCCACTAAACCATCCCAGTCATGGTTTTGTCCAGCTGGGCCTTAAACACCTCCAAAGATGGCGATTTCACCACCTCCCTAGGCAACTCATTCCAATGCTTCACCACTCCCCTAGTAAAAAAGTTTTTTCTAATATCCAGCCTTGACCTCCCTAACTGTAACTTGAGACCATTGCTCCTCGTTCTGTCCTCTGTTATTACTGAGAATAGTCGAGCTCCCTCCTCCTTGGAGCATCCCTTCAAGCAGTTGAAGGTTGCTATCAAATCCCCCCTCAATCTTCTCTTCTGCAGACTAAATAAGCCTAATGCTTTCAGTCTTTCCTCATAGGGCTTGTGCTCTAGCCCTTTAATCATTTTGGTTGCCCTCCGCTGAACTCTCTCTAGCATGTCCCTGTCCTTTTTGTAGTGGGGAGCCCAAAACTGAACACAGTATTCTAGATGTGGCCTCACCCGTGCAGAAGAGAGGGGAATGATCACATCCCTTGATCTGCTGATAACACTTCTTTTGATGCAGCCCAGTATGCCATTGGCCTCTTTGGCTGCAAGAGCACACTGCTGACTCATATCTAGCTTCCCATCCACCATGACCCCCAGGTCCTTTTCTATACTGCTGCTACTTAGCTGAATGCTCCCCAGCCTGTAGCAGTACACGGGGTTTTTCCATCCCAAGTGTAGGATTTTACACTTGTCCTTACTGAACTTCATAAGATTTCTATTGGCCCAGTGTTCCAATTTATCTAGGTCTCCCTGAATCCTGTCCTTGCCCTACAACGTGTCTACTGTTCCCCCCAGCTTGGTGTCATCCGCAAACTTACTGAGAGTGCAGTCTATTCCATCATCCAGATCGTTGATGAAAATGTTGAACAGAACCGGCCCCAGGACCGACTGCTGGGGCACACCACTCATGACTGGTTGCCAGCTAGACATGGAACCATTGATTCCTACATGCTGAAACCATTGATCTAGCCAGTTTTCTATCCACATTATAGTCTGCCTATCCAACCCATACTTCCTTAATTTGCCAATAAGAATGCTGTGGGAAACTGTATCAAAAGCCTTGTGAAAATCAAGGTATATCACATCAACGGTTCTTCCTGCATCCAGAAAACCGGTCATTTGATCATAGAAGGAGATGAGATTGGTCAGGTATGATTTACCCTTGGTGAATCCATGCTGACTGTTCCTGATCACTTTACGTTCCTCTAAGTGTTTGAGGATGGATTCTTTGAGAACCTGCTCCATAATTTTTCCAGGGATTGAGGTGAGGCTGACAGGTCTGTAATTCCCTGGATCCTCCTTTTTCCCTTTCTTGAAAATAGGCACTATATTTGCTTTTTTCCAATCCTCTGGCACCTCCCCCATTCTCCATGAGTTTTGAAAGATACTGGCCAGCGGTGCTGCTATCTCATCGGCCAATTCCCTTAGCACTCTTGGATGCAGTTCATCCAGCCCCATGGACTTGTGCATATCCAGCTTCTTTAAACAGTCCCTAACCTGACCTTCCATCACCAAGGGCCTCTCTTCTTCGTCTCTCTTCAAGAACCTTGAAAATATCCAATCACTACAGAATGCAGGACACACTCCAAACACCCTAGTCCAAACTCTTGTTTTTTTGGTGTTAAGAGGGGATATTGTTTCTCTCCTCCACCTCTATTTTATATATATTTATAAAAATATAAAAATATATAAAATATAAAAATAAATTCCTTAAAATAATATATATAGGGCTTGCAGCTGTTGGGTCAAGTATACACGTGGAAACCTTCCTAAAGATTCATGGTTGCAGCTTGTGCCTCTATCAAATTATGCAATGTTAATGAAACAACTAATGTGAAGGTGGTCAGACTAGATCAGGAGTCAGCAACCTGATAGACAAGAAGAGCCATTTTTGAAAATTCCTTCAACAACCATTATTTTGAGAGCTGCAATGGATGTCACATCCTTAGTCTTCTTCCAGGCAGGGCCAGGCTGGCTGCAGGGTCCTGGGGGTTGGGGGGTATGAAGGGAGCTGGGAGCTGAGCCAGCAGTGGGGAGCCCAGAACCAGGAGCAGGCACACCACAGGGTCCCCCAGTGGCAGGGGGCCCTGGAGCTGCCAGGTGGCAGTCAAGGAGCTGCTTGCAGCTCTGGAGCCACATGTTGCAGACCTCAGGGCTAGATGATCTAATTGGTCCCTTCTGACCTTAGAGTCTCTGAGTCTGTGAGGAAGTGAGGTTTGAAATTCTTTCCTTGGTCCATGGAGAAAACAATAGAATCAGTGAATGGAAATTAACTAAGTAAAACCAAAAGAACCTAACACTTAAACACCTTATGTCATGTTGACTGAATAATTACAGAGGTCATACTTCTCTCAGTCCAAATGAGAGAATTATTGGTATGTATCATCTTATAAACAATGTTCCATAGCTGTACCAAATCACCTCAAGGTCTTGTTAATAACATGAAATACTATGTCTTTTAGATTAATTCAGTGAATACATCTTTTGTTTTCAGCTGGGGGGGCCTCGGCAGAAATGATTTATCTATGCTGCAGTGAAAGGAGTTGGAAGGAAGAGTAACTGTTGCTCTTCTAAAGGATGGTGGGTGATTCATGTTGCAAGGCGAAGGTGAGTTTCTGAAGAAGAGGCATGTATGTGGGGAAGTGAGACAGTAGATGCTGATGTTCTACTATGCATTGTTTCTCTGTAGTGGAAACATACTAGTCCGGAAAAGATAAGTGATAAATTCACCATTACAAAATACCAAGTTGTATATCAGAGGAATAATGTTGAAAAAACCCAGTTCTTACCTGAGGTATGTGTAGCCAGTCTGTGGTGTCTTTACAAAGCATGTTGGAAGAGAAGAGGGGTTCGTGATTGTCTTGCAGCTGCTTTCTATTCCTCAGTCCAAGAGGGTGATGTACCTCAGCTAGCATGAATTTTGGTCCCTCGGCAAATTGGCACATTAAATTGTATTTAAGCTTCTTGAAATACATGTCCTCTTCTACGTTGGTGGTGTGGTTTTGGCTCTACAGACTGTATGTTCTTAACATAAAATATATAGATATTCCCATTTACAAATTGTGTGAAGTCCAATTGCAGAGAACCTTAGAGGAGGACTCATTTCCAGTCAGTAACATATTGCTTCTAGGTTTGAAGCAAGAGGGGGACCAAATATAAAAAGCAATATCCACTCCTTCCCCTGGAGAATAGACAGGGCTCTGAGGAGAAACAATAGGAATAGACAATAAGAAAAAACCTACTTATTCTCATGCTTTTGTGGCATACATGGGCACTAAGATTAAGACACTAAGGCTATGTCTACACCAGGGTTTTGTTTTGAAACAACAGCCTTTGTTTTGAAATAAAGCCGGGCATGTCCGAACGACGTTTTGAAATAACAGCCGTCGTTTCAAAACAGTAAAACCTCACATACAATCGAAATAGCCATTGTTTTGAAACTGTTGTTTTGAAACAATGCCATTCGGACATGTTATTTCAAAATAACAGTTAGTTTGAAATAACACTTTTGCCCTGCTCTTTCCCAGGGTGCCTTCCTTTTTGTATATATTGGGTGGGGGCATGGCCGAGCGAGGGGGCCATGTTCCCACACCTCCCATGCCGCTCCTCTCCTGAAGCGAAATAGCACGTCCACACATAGGGCATGCTATTTCGCTTTGAGGGTTTCCCTTATTTCGAATTAACATTCTCTTATTTCAATTTAAGTTATTTCAAAATAAGAATTTTATTTCAAAATAACTTATTTTGAAATAACAGTTTATGTGTGAACACAGACTAAGAATCAGGAAGAGCACAAAATTAGTGGCAAAGATTCAAAGGGATCTCTCCAGAATGCTCAACAGAACTAAAAGAAATAAAACTGCACAAAGGAGAACAAATTAATGTTGCTGGCCTCTCAAAAACATGCAACTAGGCTGTGTGATCCAAGGATAAATCCTTTTCTTGCCTCAAATAGCCTTCACAGTGGAACATAGAATGGTTCATCTTTCACATAAACCACGCATGGAAAATTCAAGAATAATAGAATAGGATAATTTAGAGTGCAATGGATGCTTACATTATAGCGTAAACTTCATCTAAGTCTTGTTTGGAAGTTTTGGAAGTTACCTAACATAGGCTGACTTGGAAAAGACAATGTTGTGGTTAAAGACATTGAAGTGATACTCTGGAAAAGTGGCTTCAGGCCCTGGTCTGTTTTAGGCTTCTTGAGTGACCTTGTGCAATTCACTTATTTCCTCAGTGACAAGTTCCCCATCTGTAAAAGGGTGCAATAATACTTCCTTCCACTCTTTGTCTGCTTTCTTCTATTTACGGCATAGGCTCCCTGGGCAAGATTTGTCTCTATAAAAGTTTTTACAGCGCCTAACACAATAGGACCCTCAGCGTGGGCCTGCACATGTTGATTTGATAACAACACCACCACCACCAGGCCAGATATAACTGAAGTTAAATGCCAACGAATGCATTTTAAGGTGACCCCATCAACAACTGTTCTGACAGTGCTATCATCTGAGCTCTAGGAAAAGGCAGGATGCTGAAGAAGGTACGGCTTTATGGCACAAATATTGGGTCCTCCTCTGTGTGCCCAATTTGAGACTTTTGGTATTTTTGTCCCTTCCTGACCCAAGTGATTAGTTTCAGTTCAGAGTTGTGGGGATTCTCTGGTTTGAGGTAAAAATGGATGGACTCTGTTTTTTTTCCCATGCAGTCTTGTTTGCTTCCAAGGAATGTACAAAGACCTGCTTTTCTGAGCACAGGTGGAGCCAAAACCAAACAGAATCATGTCTTAATTTATAGCCCCAAGCCTTGCTAGCCAACAACAGCTTTTTCTTTAGCTTTTCCAGCATCACAGTATGCTTCCAGGCTGATGGTTGAGTTTTCTTCCTGCCTCAGGGACTTACTCAGTTTTCAGCATGTCTTTTTCTCACCCACACCCACCTACTCCTACCTCCAGTTCACAATTCCCAGTTGAACCTTCTCCCCACAGGGTACTAGTTTCTGGGCAGACTCTATTAGGCCTTCTTTTAGGAGTGTTCCTTTAAGCATTTCTTACAGCTGTCTGAAGTGAAGGTGCATTCACATATCAGTTTCTATGTGGTTGAACAAGGGTGATGCAGTTGATACAGTATACCTAATTTTTACTGTGGAGAATGCTGAATAGCAAAGTCCCATAAAGATATCTACTGGGACCAGTGCTATTCAACATATTTGTAAATATTCTAAAAAAATGGGTAAGCAGTGAGGTGGCAAATCCTGCACATAACACAAAGTTATTCAACGTAGTTAAGGCCAAAGCTGAATGTGAAGAGATACAAAGGGATCTCACAAAGCTAGGTAACTGGACAACAAAATGGCACAGAAAATTCAGTGTTGATAATTGTTGAGTAATGCACATTGAAATACAAAATCCCAACTATGCATACAAAATGATGGGGTCTAAGTTAGCTGTACCAACTCAAGAAAGAAATCTATGACTTGTAGATTGTTCTCTGAAAATATCTGCTTAATTTGCAATGGCAGTCAAAAAAACCTAACAGAATGTTAGCAAAGGGATAGATAACACAACAGAAAATATTATAATGCCACTATATAAACGCATAGCATGCACACTTTGAAAACCACATGCAGTTCTCAACACCCCCATCTCAAAAAGGATATATTAGAACTGTGAAAAGTGCAGAGAAGGGCAACAGAACTTATTAGGGGTATGGAATAGCTTCCATATAAGGCAAGATTAAAAAACAAACAAACAACAAAAATAAACTGGAATTATTTAGTTTAGAAAAGAGACACCTAAGTGTGAATATGACAGATGTCTATATAATTATGAATGGGGTAAAAAACATGAATGGGCAAGTATTATTTACCTCTTCATATAACACATAAATGAGAGGTCACTCAATAAAACTAATAGTCAGTAGGTTTAAGAAAAATATAAGGAATCACTTCTTCATCAGTGCAGCGCACTTGTGGAACGCATTGCCAGGGGATGTTGTGAAGGACAAAAGTATAACTGGTTTAAAAATATAGATAGATAAATTCATGAAGGATAGGTCCATCAGTGGGTATTAGCCAAGATGTCAGGGATGCAATCCTGTGCTTTGGCTGTCCTTAAACCCCTGACTGCAAGAAGCTGGGACTGGATGAGAGGTCACTCAATAAATTACTTTATTTTCTTCCTTCCCTCTGCAGTATCTAGCACCAGGCGCTGTCAGAAGCAAGGATACTGCCATTCTTATATTCTTAGAAGGGCACATCTTTTCTGTGCAATCAGATTAGGATCTTTTTGACTTTCTCTCAAGGATATCCATATGAACGTGAGTCTCTGACCTTGTCAGGTGCCAGAGGGTTGTACAGGTACTCCCCATTCTGAGGTGAGGGATGGACATTTATTCTTCTCTCTTAACTGCATTCCTCTGTGCTGGCTGACATCTACTTCTAAGTGATAGGCCAGAGGGGCCCCAAAAGCACTGCCATTTCTGTTAGAATAAATTATCTGATCTGTCTCACCAGATCAAATTTTTGTTTTATTTTGCTCATTTTCTCTGCAGATGGAAAGATCTTTTCTTCAGCTAAACTCAATATGGATATTCAAGAGTGCCAGCTCTTAGAGCAGGGTTAAAATCTTATTTTGTTTATCAATCACCAGCCATACATTCTGAGTAGTTTAGACTGATTTTAGTGTTGTTAGATTTGATGACCCTAAATTAGCTAATCAGCCACATACAGAACTATCACTATCATTTCTGTCAATGAGTATAGGGCTTTAGAAATATAATTTATGGACACGCCCTTGTAGATGATGTCACACCAAACTTCATAGTTTGATATTGCTGATGCTAAGACCCCACAGCAAGTGATAAGTATAGTTGGAGTGGTACCCGCTGTGGATATGGAGTATGACTTAGAAAGCCATATTTGGTATGAGAAATTGCCTGCTTTCATGGATAGAATAATTAATTCTGAACATTCAGTTTCTAAAGTGTCCTGCATTTGGATGTGTTCAGCCATTTAAAATCACACACAAACATATGCATCCCAACTTCTTCTTGGTCAATAACAGGAATCAATTTCACTGCTCCTCATTCTGAATTCAGTAACTGAAGTTTAATATCTGTGGAAAGGACCAGGGAGATTCTTGCTTGAACACTGGCCTTCTTTACAATGCCTCTGGAGGAATGTTGTGAATCACTGCAAGTACCCATCTGTCTAACATTTGAATTCAGACTGCCAAATATTGGCTTATATTTTCGGCTGTGCTCAATCTTCATTTGGCACAGTAGAGATGTGGGAGAAAAGGGACCTGGCAGAAGTAGCATTTAAAATATTTAAATAATAATAAATTGATTAAATTAAATTAATAGTAGAATAAATATTCTCATTGAACTTGTAACAACTCCATAAATGCTGTTATAGACACTATAATATATTTATCATATTTAAGATCTAATTCTAGATCTCTAAGAGTCAAATATTTGCTAAACAGAATTGACAGTAACTATAAGGCTTGGCCCATCATTTGAGTTACAGAGATAGAGGGTTTGAATCGGTGGTTGGAAAATTATTATACTGTTTATGTATAGTCAAAGATGATCTGTTGTTTGTGCCTTTTGTAGAAATTATCATCTCTAGAATACGCTAGTTTCACTCAATGGGAAGAGGGTCTGTGCACAATGCTATTAATTAATATTATTAATTTATATGATAGTTGCATCTACATACTTCTGCTGAGATAAGGGCCCCTTTATGCTAGATGCTGTACATATACAAGGTGAGAAATAATTCCTGAGCATAATAGCTTACATTCTAAGTAAAATGGATTAAAGATGGGAGACAGGAAGAATTATTATAACCATGTTACACTTGGGAAAATGAAATGCAGAAACCTTAAATGCCTTGCTCAAAATCATGCAAAAAGTCTATGACTAAGGCAGGAACTGAAACAAGCTTTCTTGAGTCCTCCCCTCATCCCCGTGCAATACCTTAACAATGCTTTTTAAAAACCTAGGGCAGCTACCTTGAGACTCTCATCTACAGCCCGCAGGACAGGGGCAAGTGCCATACAGTTAAACAAAGATGGAGTCCTGTGGCTCTTTTAAAGACTGAAAAATGTATTTAAATAATTTTTTTTAGTTTTTAAAAATGACACAGGACTCCTTCTTTGTTTTGCTGAACTAGACTAACATGGCTGCCCCTCTGGAACTTGTCGGCATGCAATTAGTGTCTCTTCCTTGCTCTGCTTTCACCCCCAACAGACAATGTGTGGTAGACCAGAGAATATTAATAAATGTTGCCATTCATAGCTTCTTAATATATACTATATGTAAAAACACAGCAGCCAGTTTATTTGATGTACTGTATATCGTATTCTCTTTCATGGGAGTTATAGAGTATTATCTAATTTAATAATAAAATAGATATACCATCATGGCAAACAATAAGATCAGCACTTAGTCTCACAAACAATTTTTATTTATTAAGATGTTTTGGATACACAGAAAGTTTTTTTCTTCATTATTTATTATTTCACCTCCTTGCTACTGGGAACTGCTAGTGCTTTAATAAAAAGGATGGAGAGGTTGTTGTCTAGTTATTTTATAACTTTTAAAAGCACATTTACAGAAAAGCCATTTTGTAACTTTTCAGGTAGTGGTTCTCAGCAAATTAGAGCAGATAATCCATAGGCCTTCAAGAGAATATTAATATGACTATTTTATTTTCCTCCCCCAGCCATGGAAGCACACACTTGATGAAGAGGGATGATCTAAACAGTACCATTAAACTACTCTTCCTGAGAGGAATAGGACATTCATTTAAAGGGAATATCTAACAAACAAAAAAAGAAAACAGTTAAACAAGAAAATAAATAGTTATAGATTATATAGGGCCTGAAGCACCAGAGAAACCTCATTCCCAGAAATAATGATACAATACAGAAACAAAAAGTCAATGGAGTCCTGTTGATTTTCAAGCTCTTTTAGAACCGCAGGGAGTGTGAGGGAAAATAGAGACTTTGCACTGTAACTATTAGATAATCCTCATTGTGTCCTGTCAAGATGAGCCTTTGTTCTGCAACAAAAAGTTTAAGCAGTCCAGAATGCTCAAGAATAAAGCTTTCTGGATTGAGGATATGGTAAAAACTGTAAAAACAAGAAGCCCAATTCACTAGTACACTTCTGCTGCTTTGAGCTTCTCCAATAGTTTAGCTATCCAATTAAGCAAGGCTTACTTGCTTTGCACCATCACACTGGTGACGATTAATCTGGCTCCATATCTGCTAAATTTAAAAAGAACTTTAGGGAACAGTCGGTGATCCAAACCTTGAATATTTATTGTGAGCTTATCTGAAGTGTGGATCTCCATAAAAAAATAATTTTATTTGACCTTTTCATCATTCAGATTTTCAGATGACTCAATGCATTTGGATAATTGGATTTTTATCAGTAGTTTAAATGAGAAGTATGTGCTATTTTTTCAAAATGTTAGTTGTCAAATGACAAAGGATGCTAAAGGTATAAAAGAGCTGTAGCCAGCCTGGTTTTAAACCACAAAGAATGTCTTAAATAGGTCTCGAGCAAAAATAATTTTAGCAACTGTATCAGTCCATTGCTAGATGGAAATGGTGAAATTTCCAGTAATGAGTATGATAAGCTAGAAGCATTTAATTAAAATAACAATAACATATTTGCTGTGCCAGTCCAACAGTAACTAAAGAGATGATAAACTGCATAGAAACCAACACTCAATTTAAAAATAACAGGTCATGAGAAACTCCCTTGGACTTTTAAAACAGTTGATCAAGGAGTAATTTGGCTCATTGTGTTAATTTTTAATAAATCTTGGATTACATTGTAGAAAACTTCTATTGCCCCAGAATTTTAAAAGATCAAACAAATTGACCTTGGCAACTATAAGCATTAAACGTTATATCAATATTGAGCAAAAGAATGAAATAACTGATATAGGACTAAATCAATGAAGAATTAAAGGATGAAAATGTAATTAATGCCTTTCTGCTTAATGGAAAATAGGCCCTGACAAACCAATTCAATATATTTTAGTGAGATTTCAATTTTAATAGATAAAAGAACTGTTTGCTACAAAATTACTAGGTTTTTGTTAGACTTGTCCTACTATCATGTTTTGACTTAAAAAAGAAAAACAACAAACAAAACTAATTTGGCAGATATTAAACTGATTAAAATAGCTTAATAGGTCTCAAAGTTTAATTGTCAAAGGAACAATAACTGGAGCATTTCTATTGGGGGTCCCAGCCTGATGCTACTGAATATTTTTTAATCAATGAACTAGGAGAAGATATGAAAATCATCAATGATAAATTTTGCTGATGATTGGGTGGTACACAATGATGGGGGATAGATCATTTACACAGAGTGATCTGGATCACTTAGTAAGTTAGATCCACAAGCAAAAATGTAGGAAAAAAGAAAGTAAGATGGATATATGGGATGAGGGGCTATATGGAATTTGAGTTTCTGGTATGATGTTCCGGCTAAAAGAACTAATGAGATACTTGAGTGCATAAACAGGGATATATTTAATAAAAGCAGAGTGATGGTGTGACTGTTGATGGAGTACAGTGCCCAGTTCTGGTGTCTTTGCACTGTAAATAGTATGTTGAGGGTCCAAATGAGAAAGATGAAAAAGATTCAGTGGCTTGAAAACACATTTGACACTTAGAGGTTTATGGAGCTCCATCTTTTCAGTATATCAAAGAGAAGGTTAAGGGGTGACTTGATCACATTCTGTAGATACTCACATGAGGAGAAGGTATCAGACACTAAAGAGACTTCCCTGTGATTTGGCAGGCAAAAAAAAGCATAACAAGATGCAGTGGCTGGAAATTAAAACTAGAAAAATGCAAACTAGAAATACAATCTATCTATCTATCTATCTATTTAATTTATTTATTTATTAATTAAATAGCAATGGCAAATAACCACAGGAATAATTTACCAAAGGATGTGGAGGAGTCTCCACTACATGAGGTCTTTAAATCAAGAAGGGAAATTTTGCTAAAAGATGTGCTCTGGTTCCACCACAAATATTCTGCTCAGTGCAAGACAGATGGTTGAAATTCCATGGGCTGTGTTAGGCAGATTATCAGAATGGTCCCCTCCGATCTTAACATCTAGGAATATTTAAAAGTTTGGCTGGCATAAAATGTCTAACACAGGAAAACCACAACCCATCATTTTAAGCGTCAAGGCCAACAAGCCACATGGTTAACATGCAGTGATATTGGCTTTATACTAAGCACCTGAACTGTGTTCAAATACAGAGCATGTTTTAATGGTGAACCTTGCTACACATAATTAAAGAGAAACATTTTTTACAGTATCAGGAAAAAGTGAACCTGATTATGAAGCTGTGTCCTGAAGTTAATAAAATTGTAAGGTTAGCTACATGACATGTAATTTGACTATCTTCATACTGTTAATGTAAATTACTGGTAGATATCTCTAATAATGCATGAAAACATGAGGTGAAAAACCTTAGTGAATTTAAATTGTGTCTTCAAGCCACTTGCTGAAGATCAAACAATGAAGGAGTGTTGGAACTCATTTCACATTTGAACTCCAACCCTCCTGGTTGTGTAGAGTAGAAAATGAAAACACTTTCATGTTATGCATAAGGTCAGTGCATTTTGCCCTTTACTTCACACTGTTTAAGTAAAGAGTCTCCAGTCCTAGCACTTCTTTATTGCTTTTGGAAGAAGTCCTTTAAGAATTTGTAAATGAGCACTTAAATATTTCATGTACCGGTACTCATCTGCCTGTTTAATTATACCTATGTGCTCAAATGCAGCCTTTGTAGACATACATTTTGCAGTACTGTTACATAAATGTTTAACTAGCTGCTGTTCCATGTATCTTTCAGAGAGTAGTGTAGTGAAACATACAAAAATAGCCATTGCTTTAGAGATGCAAATATATAAAAGTGCTTGTAGAAATTTATGTCTATTTTGAAAATTAAAGCAAATCTTCCACGCATAGAATGTATGCGTCCTACTTTGTGTTACATAATTTCCCCTTTGTAAGATGAGCATTTTAAGAAATTATCATATTAAAAGTAGAGTGTAGCTTGGCTTAGCATCTTGTGCTGCAATCCTGGCAGATGCCACAAGATAAGCATGGTCAGGCTGTGTTAGTACTTGGCTTCCAAGTGATTGCAACATTTTTCTTCATTGTTTTCCCTAAACTGTTGCGTCATATTGTTGTGCTCTATTAAACAGCTGCGGTGTTCTAGCCCAGAGGAGAAAAGGCATTTCACTGGTAGGTGCCATGACCTCAATATATTTAGTATATACGTAGGGGACCCACTTGCAAAGTTCAGATCCAAATGTGAACTTTCTCAAAAGTTTTGTGGGGTTTAACTGCTGAATTTTATTTTGGGACCACCTGGAAAGATTTCTAAATCTATTTGGTAATTTTGTAAATCTTTGATCTAAAAGGTACTATAAAAAGCAGACAGATAAGATTATTTTAGGTTTAGGTATTACTTGCATTATAGTAACGCTCTAAGAATTGGTCCTATAAAATGCTGATTGTTTCAAAACCCACTGGCTGAATTGGAAGTGCTACATGCTAGAAAAACATAGCCAGAAAAAATTCCTGTCCAGAAAGCCATTTAATGCATAATGCACATATCACCTTTAGACTATTTATCTGATATTTACCACTAGTGTGACTATTTATCATATCAAGCCTAACCAGCATTTTTCAAAATTCCTGTCAAAATGGAAGAGGATGGAGCAGAATTTTACAGTTTAAGGGCATCTTTCTTTCATCTCATTTAAAGAAAGACCAGCATAGAAAAACAACATGAAGGTACTCTTTAATTTAGATTACAGACAAGCTCTCCCTGCCATCAGCATAGGATACGACATAGTCATATCTGCCTTAATATGGGATTGGGTCAGTTGACAGCTGTTTTCTAGATACAAGAGGCAGAAAAAGGTGTTTCATACTCCCTGTCCTTTGCTATTCTTAAAGCCCATGGAGCATAGCTGAGAATCTGTCTGTTCATCTTTCTGAATAACCAGGTGGATGCCAAGTATCTTTTACTGGACCAACTTCTGCTGGTGAGAAACAAACTTTCAAAGCTTACATATATTTCTCTTCTCCAGGTCAGGGAAACACAGTGTCACAGCTAAATACAAGATGAAACAGATAAATACTTATATTAAACTAACACATATTTAATGGTCAGGGGACCATTAAAGGTGAAAGGGAGAGCACGCTGATGTTAGTAGGTTATAAACTGTAATCTGGCAACTGTTCCAGACATGCTTTAACATGACTGCCATTCTTTATTGTCGAAATACCTCAGGTTTGCACAGGAGGAGTCCATCTAAATAATTATATTTTAGGATCTCTAGAAGGAGCAAAATCCACTGTCAGTCCATTCAGTGAAGGGAGAAGACTACAGCATTTGCCACCCTGTGATCACTAAGACTAGCTTTATTGATATGTCTTTTCTGAGGAATGGTATTAGATTTTTCATGGCCCTGTCAATTGAAAGTTTGGTCCAATTCAGAGCACTGAGAAATGTGGGGAAAAAAAAGGATTTCCAAGATTATGTAATATGACAATTAAAAGGCTACAAAGAAAGACAATGTCAGCCCTTCAACAGTATCTATTCTGTCATAATACAGCAAAGACTGGTGGTGGATGATGCATTTCTACAAGTAACAGAAACATCCAAAACACAAGACCTGGAAGTAATGGGGTACTTTAACTATCAAGACATCTGCTGGGAAAGTAATACAGAAAAACACAAAATTTCCAGTACACTCTTGCGAATGTATTGGGGCAACTTTTTTTTCCAGAAAGGGGAGGAAATATCCGGAAGGACAGCCATCTCAGATTCTATTCTGTCCAATGGGGAGGAATTGGTCAAGAATGTGAAGGTGCAAGACCATTTGGGTGAAAGTGATATTGAAATGATTGTTTAATGATTCAAAGGCAGGGAAGGAGTGAGAATACTGGGGCAATGGACTTCAAAACCAGTAGACTTTAACAAACTCAGAAAATTGGTAGGTTAGGTCCCACAGGAATAAAATCTAAGGGCAAATATTGTTTAAAAACCTGGCAGTTTCTCAAAAAGACAATATTAAAGGCACAACTGCAATTATCCTCATGCAAAGGAAAGATGGGAAGAATAGTGTAAGTCTAATATGGCTCTATCAGGAGCTCTTTAATGACCTGAAAGTCAAAAAGGAATCCTATAAGAAGTGGAAATGTGAAGAAATTACTAAGGGGGAGCACTAAAGAATAACACAAGCATGTAGGGATAAAATCAGAAAGGCTAAGGCACAAAGTAAGTTACCCCTAGCAAACTGG
Organism: Podocnemis expansa; assembly: GCA_007922195.1. Taxonomy (NCBI): domain Eukaryota; kingdom Metazoa; phylum Chordata; order Testudines; family Podocnemididae; genus Podocnemis; species Podocnemis expansa. Next base: position 35,484,621 of record ML681981.1, read on the forward strand.
CGATAAGAATACGTTATTTAAATGCATTAGGAGTAAGAGAACATCTAAGGAGCGAGACAGTCCTCTGTATAGCTGGGAGGGAGAGCTCACCATTGATGAGAGCTATAAAACACCGAGTTTTTTAGAAATGTTGCTTCTCTCTTCTAATGATGACATTTACTCAAAACAACTAATATTAAAAACAAAGGTAAAAAAAAGAAGCAAGAGATGTGATATATTTTGATTTTAGCAAGATTTTTGATACAGTCCCATGTGACATTCAGAAGCAAACAGTGAAAATATAGTCTTGGTGAAATTACTATAAAGTGAGTGCACCACTAGTTGAAAGACTAATAAAAGAGCAATTTTCTGTGATTCACTATTGAATTGGGGGGGTGTATCTAGTGGGGTTCTGCAGGTATCAGTCCTGAGTCCCATATAATTTAATATTTTCTTTGATGACTTGGATAATAGAGTGAGAACATGATGATAAATTTTGCAAATGAGAACAAGCTGGGAGAAATTGCAAGCACAGAATTCAAAATGAATTTGACCAATTTGAGGATTGGTCTGAATTCAGCAAGACAATACTCAAGACTGATCAGTGCAAACTAATTAACTTAGAAAGCAAAAATAAAATGCACAACTACATAATAGGAAGTATTTGGCTAAGAGGTAGTACTGTTGAAAAGCATCTGGGTGTAATAGTGGATCACAAAGTGAACACTGACTAAGCAATGTGATGCAACTGCAAAAAAAGTCATTTTGGGGGTATACTAACAGGAGTGTCATATGAAAGACATGTCCTGTTTTACTTTATATTAGTGAGGCTTCAGCTGGAGCTCTAAGCACAATCCTGAGTGCCACACTTTAGGCAAGATGTCAGCAAACTGGAGAGCATCTAGAGGGGAGTAACTAAAATGTTAAGAAGCTTAGGATATCTGACCTAGGAGGAAAGGTTTAAATAACTGGACACATTTAGTCTTGAGAAAAGGAGATTGAGGGGCGATTTGATAAACGTCTGCAGATATGTTAAACGCTGTTGTGCTCCATGTCCATTGAAGGTAGGAAAAGAAGTAAGTAGTTGGGTTAATCTGCATCATTGTAGGTGTTTTAAAAACAGTTTAGACACATAGCTGGTAGGAATGGACTAGGACTTAGTCTAGGACTAAGTTTACTTGGTTCTGCCATAGCACAAAGGGCTGGACTTCATTACTTCTCGTGGTCCCATCCAGCCCGACATTTGTGTGATGGAAAAGTAAATACAAAGATGCAAAATTCTCTGCACTCACTGGCTATGTCTACACACACATCGTTATTTTGAAATAAAGTCCTTATCTTGAAATAAGTTAATTCAAATTAACTGCAACAGATCTAGTTGGTGTCACAGTGGATGGTAAGAAACCCCTCCTAATGCATATGCCAGTTGCAGTGCCTGTATGTGTAACATGTGTTACAGTTTTAGTTATGCATATGATATTTTATCTCTTCCCTGCCACCTCCCATTTTAATGTTCAGCTGCTATTTATTGATTTACATATAGACCTGAATAATCAAACTACTGCAAAAGACCATCATACATACATTTCTTTACAGTTTTGAAAAGGTGAGAGGACAACCTGTGCTTTAAAAGAGAAATCAATTGCTGATGATTTTGGGGTTTTGATAGAATGTTTTCACTTTGACAGCACATTCAGCCAGTGCTGCCCTGGGTTCCATCCTGAGCTGACAGAGCACAAGCAGAGGCAGGAGCCTGATCTCATTTCTAAGCCTATATTTCTCAGTTCCAAGCCAATATTTTTTCTCTGGTTTCCTACTCCCTTTTTCTATCAGGTATGCAGTAGGGACAAGTGTTACAGGAAGTGTGTATGCCAACGAGATCCTGCCCCATGTCTTCTGTGGCTGCAAGCCACGCTCCAGGGGCTGGCAGCTGAGAACCAATGCAGTCCAAGCCTGGCTGGTGAACACTATCCTACTTCACCTGGGGGAGGTCTCAGAATACGTCACCATCCCTGGAACTGACAGCCCGCTGAGATCAGATGTCATGATTACAGATGTGGATGAGAAGAAAATCATCACGATCAACATCACGGTTCCATTTGAAAACAGAACCCTGGCCTTCTGCAGAACCTAGGCCAGAGAAGAGGAAAACAATGCTCCCTTAGCAGACACCCTGAGAGCCAGGGGCTACAAAGTGCAGATCCATGCCCTGATCTTTGGTGCTCTAGGTACCCGAGACTCTGCCAGTGAGTGCTTGCTGCAAGCCTGCTATGTTGGATGGTGCTATGCCCAGTTGATGTGCTACCTCTTAGTGTCCAACATCATCAGGTGGTCCAAGGACATTTACATTGAACGTATCACTGGGTACAGACAGTACCAGGTGGTGTAAGAAGGATCACCTTTGCCAGCTGCCACCAAGAAGATTCAAAGATCTCCCCCCTACAGATGAGAATGTATTTACTGACACTGTAGACACTTCGCACCATACTACTGAGACAATTCAGGATGATTCATTTTTATTAACAGGTACTTCCATTCATGTGCACCTTGTATAACCTCCACAATATCTAGAAAGGCAATGTTCCTGAATTTCTTGAATCTTGTACCTCAAACCCATATTTTTTTGACTTTCTCCATCCAGGATGCTGTAGGTCATGTACTGGTTGTACTTGCCATCTATGCCATAATATGTTCCTTCTCAATGGTGTGTACTCTGAACCTGGATGCCCAACTGCTCCCTGTGTTTAACCCTATGATTTTCTGTACCTTTATAACATTTTCTTAATAAACAATTGACTGGAAACAAAGGAGGATAAGACTGGATCACTCTTATGTTTATTACATGGGACGATGGCCAGGTAGCAGCCTTTCTAGTACAGACAACTGTCACAGCCCTGAGCAGCTACTGTAGTGGAGCCCTGAGGAAAGGAACTGAGTGGCCAGCAGATGGACGATTATTAAATTATCCCAGACTATTTTAATTTACATCTGCACAATGCCTACAGATGAGCATTCCAGCAAGGCGTTTAAAAGCAAATGCAACCAATTCTCAGCACAGTCCAGAATCTGGTTTCTCCCTCTTCATATTTATTTATGGATCTGGCTGTGAGCAGGTGCAAATCAGACTTCAGTGGAGCTACGCATATGTCCACCAAAAGAAGGGCTCATTCTTTGTTGTTAACTTTTAACACTTACACTTACTATTCTCTTTTTTGTGGTTGCAGCCTCCCACTCAATCGTTTTTATTCTTGTGTTTGGACACAATCCGTGAAATTAAGTTCCAGAGGGGTAGTCGTGTTAGTCTATTCCAGCAAAACAGAAAGAAAGAGTTCTATTGTACTTTGAAAGTGACAAATTTATTTATCACATTAGCTTTCATGGGTAAAATCTGTGGGATTATGAATGTAGAAATTTCACCCAAAATGAATATTTTTCATTATAATTTTTGCATGGCTGTAACTCTTTGGCCGTAATAAACAACATTATTGATGATGCACAAAAGCCAGAATTCAGCTCATTTCCTCTTACTTACCTTGGTGCTTCACAGCTAAGAGAAGTAATCAAAAGTAGAAATTTATTTAATCAGTAAAATCAGCTGTCGGGACTGTGAATACAAAGAGGAAACAGGGCCAAAGAGTGAAAGGTGCTATTTCAAAAGTTACTTTATGCAATAAAACTAGATTCTTATACTTCTTCTCCCTTATACCCCTTTTAACCAGATTCTTATACTACTTTTGCCAGAGCCTCCTCTTCTGGGTTTGCTTGTTTTGCCTATGGAGTTTCCTATAAAAGTGGATTGGAATTCAAGTGAAAAATTAATACCCCTTTCTACTACTTAAATTCACTGTTTCTAATGTGATATTTAATCTTTCATTTCTAGAATTTATATCTATACATTTTTTTTGGTTATCAGAGCTGAAATTTGCAAATCTACATACATGCTGAAAACCGTAGCATCATCAGGAATTGCAGCATACAGCTATGGAGTCAGGGTTTATTTCAATACCGGGGACTTCTGTGCTGTAATTAAATTCAACACAAGGTGCTGGGCAACCATATGGGAAATGGTTTCCATGCAACTAAAGTCATGCATTTCTTTATGACAGAGCTACAGTAACTAGACACTCCAAATTAATTTCTTTATATCTTTTATTCAAATCAGTTGACAGCTAAGTAGTTTCCATGTAAAGTACAGTACCTGACTGTATGTTGGATAAGCTTGTTTGGAACAATTGAGGTTTATGTGGCACTATTATCTCTACACAGTAACAGAGTATATGTTATATGAATCTCTAATAGGGGAGGTAAATGAGAATTTAAATGAAAAAATAATCTGAGTTTCTGGCCTGATGCAGTGACAACAGATGCCAGTGGAAGGATTCCCACTGATTTCAAATGACTCTGGATCTGTTTTTTTAAAGTTAAAAAGCCTGTCCTACCCCCCATTTCTCTTCCACGGGTGTGAAAGACCCTTTTACCATGAGAAGGGAGGTGGGAGGGTCAATGAAGACAGACAGGACAGTAGGCATCTCTGCCCAGAGGCTCTCAAGCTCTCTCTACACTGCAGGCTCTATTAGGTCAACCTAACAATGTCTACTTTAAGTTGACTTAAAGTCAACCTGGTTTAGTTGACTTAGAGAATCCACATAGAAAACTCCTGTTGACTGCCTGCATCCATGCTGGCAGGTGCTAGGACAACCCTTCCTGGTGGCCAGGAACTTTGGGAGGGGGCCTGGAGGCCAATTAGGTCAACCTAAGGGCTTTCCCCCATCTACATTCACTTAAGTTGACTTCATAAGGTCGACTTAAGTGTTGTTGACCTGATAAGGTGGTGTTATTAAGTCAACTTAAGGAAGCACATAAATCAACTTAATAAAAGCCCAGTGCGGCCATGGGGGTCTGTAGATTGATTTAACCTTCCTTAAGTTGACCGAAGGCTAAGTGTAAACGTACCCTCAGTGTTTTATTGCAGAGGGATGTATTTGGGAGCAGAGGTGAAAGATCTCAAGTCTTTTCCTTTGCTGAGGAACAATACTGGTGACAGGAAACCTATCTCGGTCATCAGGCTGAAACAGCAAGCAAGGAACCTCTCTGACCTTTGCAAACTTCTCTGTGTGATGGGGAGGGATTCTGGCCAAATGCAGCATTTCCTGGTATTAGGTACGGCCAGATTTCTACTTAACCATTAATCTGATCCTTCTACTTTCTGAGGAACCATTCATCCCCGACAGAATATTGTAGCCACAGATGATGTAGTAAAATGCTATGATTCCCTGGGAAGCATTGGCATAAGCAAGTAGTAGTATTTAAGAAGCTACGCAGACACTAACCCAGGTACCTTTTCCATCCATTTAACAACAAGCTTGCAATTCTGGTTTCAAGGCAGATGAAACAATAAATATTGAGGAAAGAAAATTAATCTGTATCCAGAGCATTTCAGGAAATAAAATGTAACAAAAATCATGGCAGGTATGTGCAGTTCTGACAACTGTTTTTGTTGTTTTTCTTCACCGTTTTCACCGTTTTCACAGTTGAAATCTAAAGAATACCTTGGAAATTACAAACAGGAAGCAATAATTCTCACAACGATATTATTAAGGCTTCTTTTCAGAATATTCAACGATATGTTCTAGAAAAGCAAATGCTTATTGCAGTGATATAGACAAAAGACATACTAGCTGATCTGACTGCTTGGACAAGAGTGACTGGATGGTTTAGAGCCTGATCATTCCTTGTACTTCCTTCCCTTAAACACTACTTAAAAGAAAAGGGTCTTTATGATCGGACCCACAGTGAGCAACTATCCCAAGCATCACACAAAAACTTGGAATCATTTTCTATAGACCAAGATGGCTTTCAGAGACTTAAGACTGATGTGTGTTTATTGGGCTGAACAGAAATTCACGTACACTCATCCTTTCTTGCTTTATGCTTGAAACCAGTGCTGCAAGTACCAAACCCAGAGGTATGAGTAAGAAATGGGGAAATGCTTAAACTGCCAGTTGGAAGCATAATGCTGGTGTATTTTTTAATTTAATTTGAAAGGAGGTTAGTGAACTGCAAAGAAACTGCTGTCTATGTAAATATCTATCAGGAAGAGACTAGAAATCATAAAAGGAAAATTGCTCTTCTGCCAGATGTGATGTATAAGCCCAAGGATCAGATTCAGTTTAGTCTAATTTTATGTTGTGCCACGGAATATTGATAAGGTGGTTTGAAGAGTTTTGAACTCTGAACTCCTTAGTAGTGGTGAAGTGCAGGAGCAAGCAAAATATTTGGCCAAAGACTAAAATGAGATAACTTTCACTTTATAATGAATCCATCAGCTGTGGACAACATCACAATGTCTAGATAAGTCAGACCAACCACACCACAGCTACAATTACAACATAAATGTAATCCACACTCACTGCCCCCTAACACCTCTTTGAAGATCAGGGTCTAGAACCAAGGTTGTAAAGATACTGGCTTTTAAACTATCTGAGCTTAGAGAAATGACCCGGGTAAGGTATAGGCAAAGACCCAAGACAGTTTGTGGATTGACCACTAAGGAGAATGGTTACAAATTCCCACAGCAGCTGGGATTTTAAAAATGAAAGGAAGTTGTACACCAGTTCCTCAGGGCTTTTCGAAAATTACAGCTAAACTAAATAGGTGATACACTGAAGATACGTGGTCCAGGGATACATAAAGAGTAAGGTAAGTGTGGTTTGTTTTATCCTCCATCCTTAAAGGCGAGATCCTGAAAACATAATGTGTAGGATCAGACCTTAAGAACCTAATCCAAAGCCCCTTAAACCACCGGGAGTCTATTCAATCACTTTGTATCATGTGAAGCAGGTTTGAATTTCCTTGGATTCTAAAACCTAGCTGGCATCCCTCTAGCCAGAAGATCTGGAAATCAGATTGTTGTACTTATACTCACCTAATCGCATCACATGCTGATTCAGGTTCTTAACTCAATCTGATTCAGTAATCCTTTCTAAATCTAGTCTGAGACCTACTATGGGATGATGGTGGGAGAAAAAATTTTCCAAAAAAATCTTGTTACCTTCATAAACCTCCAGCCAGAGGCAGAATTGGAGGAAGAAGAACTATTTGAAAGAGGAATAATAAATAAAAGGAACTGATGTCACAGTTTTGCGAGTGTTAATGCAAAAGAGATTGCATATTGTGTAGAGAAATGATAGATTAGAAGTCACAGGAAATAAACACCAAGATTTTTTTTCCCTCTTTAAAATGTCTTTGAAACAATATTATCACTAGGATTCTGTCTCCTGTAATCTTAAAAAAAAAAAAAAAAAATCAGCAACAAAAAAAAAGTCAGCACTCTCCTTGTTTATACTTTCAAACGCTGCCTTACAAACTGCTCTGAAGAGTCAATGATTTTACAGAAGTGCAATGGCCCGTTCTTGCACGTGGCATTTTCTCAGCTTTCTCAGACTAAGCAGAAAATAGTGCTCCCTACATTACACAGTAGAGAAACGGTGACACTCAGACAAAGACAGTCTGTTAGGACAACGTCCATTAGCTCAGCTACTGTCTGAGGTGAAGCAAGATCTTTCACTGCAGATATCAAACAGCCTGCCAAAAATATCTGTATGTTGTTTTGATGTAGCTATGTAGTTCCCAGGATATTAGAAAGAAAAAGTGGGTGAGATAAAAATCTACATTTATCAGTTTAAAACTACTAACATAGTTATTTAAGGATGCAGAAGGTGAAGAAATAATTGGATAACTGAAGTGTTATGTCTGTTGGGAAATGGCCAATAAATCTGGTTAGAAATCTGCAAACTCCAGTCCCAATTTTGATCTCAGTTTAACAAATGTAAATCTGGAGTACCACCATCTGATGTCAGTAGAGCAAATTCAGCTAGGAATTGGGTTTCTGGCCCTGGTGTTACTTGGTAGAGAACCCATGAGTATGTGCATGCAATACAAAGGAATAATGCATCTTCATGGAATCTTTCCCTTTTGAGGTTCATAGTGAATTAAACTATCTGTATGTTCCTAATTGCTTGAATGTTTATTATTTGAAATAGTCCCAAAGCATTTTATCCAAAGTTCACAGATGTTCAGATCTGGGGTTCTGCTGTATGCTCACCTCTCCTGTTTACAGATGTTTCCACTCAAGATCATCATCATGAGCTGTTTGACCTGATAATGAATAGGGTAAATATGCATATGTAACCTGCTAGGGTGGGCTCAAAGCCATTTATCTGCCCCTCACCAGTGCCTCACAGAAAGCAGAGACCTGCAACAAGCAGCTGGAGAGCCAGGATCTAGTCTGTAAAGGGGCTCACAGTGAAGACTGTTCAGAATTCAAAAAAAAATAAACAAAAGCAATGTACTCTATTAAACATTAACTTTATAAATCTTCTATGAAAGCAGAAGAAATTATAAGTATACAGATCTATAATACATAGTGGCTATTTAGCAGTATCCACATGAGTCTGTTATGGTCTCAAATCACCAAGTCCAAAGGCTTGTGCTAGAAACAGCAGCTCCCTCCTCTTTGGCAGCAGAAATCCTCTGTATGAGTCCTGGAAAACCTTTCTTCCTCTGCTGGGAGCACGGCTGTCCACACAGCTTACTCAGTCCACACTCATTTACATACACACATGTATAAAAAACCCTGTTACAAAGGAAAAATACCTCTCTGACAATAACAAAATATAATTATCGCTTTCCCCTTATTACACAAAAGGACTGTAGCTAAGCCCATAACCCAGAGTATAAAGTTAGAAGGCAACCACCCTTCTTTTCCCAATAGTTGCTTCTCTGTACACACTGCCTCCAGACTTCCCTGCTGGAGGGTTAACAAGGCTACTGACCTGAAGCAAAATGCCTCAGAGTGGGGAAAAACAGCCTGCTGTCTGCTCCTGGCTCAGCTTCTCCCCTTGCACAGAGCACCAGCACTCTCCTCAGTGCAACTGGCCTGGCTGCTCGATGGCAGACCCCTGACCACTGCGCCGGCAGGGAACCTTGCTGAGCATGCTCCAAACTACACAGACCATGCTGGAACTTCTGGGCCTGGACAGCTAAATCTGCCCAGCAACAGCGACACAGCAAGAGCAACTCAGACACCGGCAAAACTCTTAAAGAAACACTCCTCCTTTAAGCCCATGGGTTACACGTACAGTAGCTTTCTTGACTTCAGTCAGCTGAAAAGCAGTCTGCTATTGGTGATTTTTAAAAAAAATAAATCTTCTCTCTTAAACAAAGAAAAAATGTGGTGCAATAAAAACTTAATATGCAGAGAAAAGCCTGTATTATCATATCCTGTAGGACAGGGGTTGGCAACCTTTGCTGATTCCTGTGCTGGTCCTTCCTTTGCAATCCTCAGCTGGTGCTGGTGGCCCCCTCTGCTGAAAAAATGTGGCCACTGCCTGAAAATTCAGCAATGGTCATGGCTGGAGTGGGAGCACCTCCCAGGCATGCCACAGAAAGAAGTCACCCAGAGTGCCTCATCTTGGCGGTGTGCCTGGGGACAGGGGTCCACAGGCTTGCCATCATGAAACGAAGCGGCTCCTTTCAGGGGTTCCCAGGCATTCTGCAGAAAGAAGCTGGCCAGAGTGGCTCCTTTAGGGGAGCATCACACGACAGAGAGGAGCCACTCCAGGCAGCTTTTTTCTGGGTCACATGGAGACATAGGCAGGGTGGGACCCCCTGTGTCCCAGCTGCATCCAAAGGAAGCCTCCCAGAGTGGCAATTTCTGTGGTACTGCAGAGGGTGCCATGTGCCTCTCTGAATGGCCTCAGTTGCACTGTCGGCACACGTACCGGGGGTTGCCTACCCTTGCCATAGGACATTGGGTGGAGCAAGGGAGTTATCCCGAGCCTACTACCTATGACTCCTTCACAGGTGTCAGAAATACAAGTTCATAGGACATTTCTAACCTGTTTCCATTTTGCAGGGTTCAGAATGGACCCATTTTGGGAAAGAAAACAATTTCCATGAGGTTTGTAAAGCTATTTTTAAGTTAAAAAATTTTTTGTTCAGAATAGTTATTGAAGATTTTCAGTACACAAAAATAGCTAACATGTTTGTTTACTGAAAAACCATAAAAACAAGAGAATGACTGAAAATTCAATTAGGGCAAAAAGGTTGATTCAATTGTTATTAAACTTATACTTTTTTAAAAAAAATGGAAAATAAATGTCAATTTTTCATAAATGGAAAAAATGTCTTTTTTTATTTTTAAGGTCAATTTTTGTCAGAAAAACTGAGTGCATGAGTTTTTTGCAAACTTTAATTACTTCTCAGCAAAGAGTCTTATGTGACAATATGGACAGTGTGGTATCAGAATGTTCTGACACTAAAGAGCTCTCTAATGTGTGTTCCTCTGAAGCAGTGAATCACAGACTTGACCCATCTTTAGGGATGGTTGATAAGAAGTAGTCATTCAGTTAGAATAGTTTGTGGTTATAGATGTATTTACTATTCTTCAGCACTGCTGTAAACTGTTCATGTTTGATGATTTTGAGGTAGGGACGGAAAAAAACAGAAATAGATTAGGAAGAAGGAAGTGGGATTAAGCAACAGCTTGTATGAAAAAGGTAAAGGGAAGAGATGTCAAGGATATCTCCAAAATTTAAGTTTTGAAGAACACAGGATAACTGAGATAATCTTCTATTATTATTTATGTGACCATCACACCTAGGAGTCCTGGTCAGAAATCAGGACCCATTCTGCTAGGTGGTGTACAAGCATAGACCAAAATAGAGGGGGTGAGAAATATGAGGAGTTAACAATACTGAGCTGGCAACAGAATGCTCCATATGTAGGACAAGTCAGTTTAAGACTTTTTGCAGACTTCAACTCTTAAGTAATTTTTATGGTGCTTCAGAAAATGGAGAAAAGATCTGGTTTGTCCAGTTGTGCGATATGCTGGGGAAGACTCTTGCCTCACCCTTGTAGTGATCATTTTATGCCTTGGAGCATGAGAGCCAGGAGCTAGATATTTGACTGCTCTTATTTTAGAATGCTTTACTATGCAAGCTGTTAATGGTCAGAGTGTATCTCCCTCTGGGCCTGTAAAATTTAGCTCAGGTTCAAATGATGCTCTGTAAAAACAATGACTGGAAAAAGGTGTCATTATGTTAGTGTGAAAGACATCAAAGGGTAACTAGGGAGAGGTGAAAGTAAGGGGTAAGAAGGGGGCAGACAGGCTATGTCTATAGTAGCAAATTAGTCCGGATTAAGGAGGCTTAATCCACACTAATTTTGTTCCGTCTGCACTAAGCTTTGCCTAGTTCAAACTAAAAAATTTTGCGTTCGAACTAAGCAAAGCTTTGTTCAAACTAGTTAGTTCAAACAGTCAGTTCAAATTTAGCGCTTAGCAATGTAGTCATGCTAGTTTGAACTAAATATGTTCAAACTAAGCAGTTAGCTTGAACTAGCCACTTTTTCTAGTTTCAACTAACTTTTAGTTTGAACTAGCTGCACTTTTTTAGTTCTAACTAAAAAGTTAGTTCAAACTAAAAAATGTGGTTGGTTTGAACTAAAAAAACTGCATAGTTAGGATTAAGCAAGTCCGAACTAAGCTTTCACATGTAGACATATAGCCACAGAGCAGCATGACAACCAAATAAACTCACAAACTTTAAGGTTGGAAGGAACCATCATGAGCATCTAATCTGACTCCTTTCACATTTCAGGCCATAGAACCTCACTCACCCACTTCCATAACAGACATCTGGCTGAGTTAGTGAAGTCCTCAAATCATGATGTAAAGACTTCAGAGAATCCACCATCCACTCTATCATTAATTAAAAAGAAAAGGAGTTTATTTCAGCAGAACATAGATAATTTGTGTGATTCCCCCTGAATTTATATTGCTGGAAAAGATAAATGTGGCATTGTTACACTCATGCTCCCCCCCCCCCCATTAAAAACATCATACATTTAAAGAAACAATTGTGACACAGGAAGGTTAAGCTGAAAATGGTGGCTGAGTTGAAGAGGGTGTTAGAAGCCTTTGAAATTTGGCTTTGTTCCCCATTCGGTGCTTTCTGTTTTTATGCAGTTGAAAGGCAATGAGGTTTTACAAGGTGAGCATTACATTTAAAGCAATTCTGCATGTATGCACTTTTGGATTTTGTATAGAATTAAAGCCACACCTTGAAGTGCAGTTGGAGTTAGTAGTGTTGACCACTCAGACATCGCCTCAGAGGCATATTTCATTGTGTCCTTTGATATAGGTATATGCAACCCAGTTCGGTCAATAGCAGAGCTCTGGGCCTGTGTGTGTAGCTACTTAGTAAAATTTAGAATACAATGCCACTAATTACAAGGTACTCAGTACCATATATTTAACAGCACAGGCACTATGTGACTTTAGCCATCTCTCCTTTCATCAATGAAATACTGAGCAGAAGTACCCCATGGCAAGGTTTGGTAAAAAATTATGCAGCCTGATAAGATGTGATACAATCTTTTGAAAAAAATCAGCAGCGTACACCAAGCTAACCCGTATTTGGTGAAGCTCTCAATGATTGCATTATACACATTTTTTCAGTTAGTAAGATTTGTTTTCTGTATGATAATTCTTTAGAGAATAGACTATTGCTAGCACATGCAGCTCTTTTAGATTAAACAAATGGGAAAATTAACTATTTTACATAACTTTTTGTGAGGGTTGGTGGGTAAGAAGGAATATTTTTTGCGACCATCTCCAGTTTTCTTTTGCTGCTGGTGTTGAAGCCTTCTTTTTGGAAAGCTCATACAAATCTATTTGTTCTTCAGATTTACCATTTTCTTTAACCATTGTACCTCCTTTATCTTGACTTTTTGAAAAACAAAGCTTCAGCTTCAGTGCTAGATTTTGACTGAGCTTAGGTGGAAGAAAGCAACCTTTGTTCACTACTCAAGCCTGGGGCCAGTTTAGCTTCTTGTGCAATTTAGAGCTGGAACAGGGCTTTTTTTACTCCATAAATTGCAGTAATCTCTAAAGGATAATTATTGCAGCAGGCAAATGTGGTGTTACAGGGCATTTGGGCCATGTCACTTTTTGCTGGGCACACCCCTAACATGTTTGGCATGATAGAGATCAGGATGGGGCGTGGTGTGGGGCCATCTATATAGGAGTAATTCTCAGCAGATTAATTAACACAGTTTCACAGCCTCTTTATGCTACAAGCAACAGAAAGGAGTCATAGTGAGGCAGAGAATCCAGTTGATATTTTGTAAAATGCTCTGGGAATCTTCTGGATGAACACGCTGTAAGTGAAACATTATTTTATGATTGTATTCAGAAAAGGAAGGTTTTGAAAGGATGTCGTGAATCATACTGTTGTCGCCTGCAATGTGATTTGCTACCCCATCCAGAGCATTATAATGCTCTCATTTGATTACACATCATCTGTGATTAGAAATGCACCAACCCCTTTTGTGGGTAGAACATTTCAGCTTTTACTCAGCAAAAAAACTCTCATTGACATCAGCCTCCAGCCGAGGTCTGTTGGTATGGGAGAAGTTGCACTAGATTCTCTGGAGGCACAGATCCGGTCTTTGATTGGAATTTCTTATTTGTGAACAGTCTATACTTGGCTCCTCTGTTTTATATTTTGTGTATTGGATTTCCTGGACTCTGGAGAGAGTTTTGCTTGGGGAAGGTGTACAAGGATTGGTTCCTTCTGATCTGATACATTTTCAGAGACTCTACCCAGCAGAAAATTATTTGCTTCTCATGGACTTCTTTGAAACTCACATCTGTCATGTCTGCTTTGACATTCACTTTTCTTGGAAGTCTGTGGTGGTGCATGCTGTTAGTAAGAGTTGTTAGCTGGGTGTTGGCAAATTTATCATCTGTGATTCACAGTTATAGTAGTGCAAATTCACCCACCATTAATGTTTTTATGAATGTACATAAATATATCAGACTTGCATACATCATTTAGACATTCTGTTTTGAATCCATTAGTACATAGTGTAAAGATCAAGGATATATCCTCTCATTGATGCATGAAGATCTAGCATTGGCGTTAGTTGTAAAAATGGCCCCAAAGACTCTCTGGACACATTCATGGATTTATGAATTATATGATCAGCTCTTTGAAGGAGTGACTACGTTTAGACAAGTGTTTGTTCGATACTTAGCACAGTGATGCCCCCAATACTGACCATGACCACTAAACAGTACATTCATGTAATAAAGGTAAGTAATAATAATAATAATAATAATGACTCCCTGCATCTCATTTTGACTACTGATATTGACCCTTTTTATTTTTGACTGAACTCACTAAATCTACACTTATATAGCCTATGCAGTGATTCCCAACTTGTGGCTTGGGGACTTTCCTGTTGGTTGCAAAAAGGAGCCATTGCCTAAGGACCCAGGCATGGCATGTTTCTCTGTGGCTAAAAGATCGCTGCAGGTTCCATGCTGCAGTCAAGGGGATGGGAGATCAGTGCTCCCGTCCCCCTGTGTATAGTAGGGAGCATTGCAAAACACTGTGCCTAAGTCGTTAGGCACTGGAGCCAGAGGGAAGGAGATGCACAGATCTTCCATTCCCCTGGCTAAGGAAGGGAGCCACTGTCTAGGGACCTACGTGCAGCGCACAGGGTTACAGGCTGCAGCTGGTTTCCCAGCTGAAGCAGGATTGATAGCAGATTCACAAGGAGAAAGTCTTCTTGCTTGAATGCCCTCCATCCGACAGCAGGGAGTAGGGGGCCTGCTGGCGCAGAGGGGTGGTCCTTCAGGGCTGAAAAAATGATGTGTGGCCCTCGAGCCAAAAAGACTGGGAGCCACTAGCCTACAGCCTTTGGCTTATTTTGGGGAAGAAAATAATTTAAAAATTAAATCCAATATGCAAAATTTCTTTCAAATGGTAGGAAACAGAGGATCCAAGCATATAATGCTCACAAATAAGAAATTCAAAACAGAGTAAATGTCATCGCCTCAGGGGAATGTAGTTCAGCTGTTCACATGCAACCAGAGTTGAGCTCCAAAATTCACTCAGTGTTAATCACCTGTAGCTCTGCAACGTTTTTTCCCCTTTTATAAGTGACTGGTACAACCTTTATTTCCAGTTAACAGAAGCAAAGATGCCAAGGTCATGCTTTTCCAGTTCACTGGCTGAGGCAATCTAATACTGTGACTATCTAGGCCAGCTGCCAGCAGAACTGGACTTTAAATATCTTATAAGAGCATCGCTGCACATCGAGTTTAATCCTGCCCTATAATTTAAAAGTCTAATGGAGACAGCTACATGAAAGAATTTCTAATTCAATCATTCTCACCTTGTTCATATACAGAAAAGCATTGCATTGCCTTAAAGAAGTAGAAGAAATAACACAATGGCCTAAGGCTTTTGAATCATTTCCCCCTTTTCAAAAGAAACAGTGATGAATCCTGAATGGGGGTGGGAGGATCTGGCAGAGCTGAAAGAATAAGGAAGTGAAAGAAAGTGTCTTAAATGAAGGAACCTCACTTTTTGAAGAATGAGACATGACCTGCATCTGGAAAGCAAGTGTTTTCATAAGTGATTTAGGTTTGAAGTATGGGAGAGCACAATAAAAGAGGGAAAAACAATCCATTTAGCTATTAGATTGCTTTAAACAATAGTAGCAATGGCAATATGCCTAGTGATAAATTGATCTTAATATATCTGTTAGATATCACGGTAATTTCAGTACATTCCAAAGTTCAACTGAATAGCTTTTAAAACTGCCACAAAACAAGTGGACAGAGAGCAAGAATGCCCTCATCAAGGCCCTTCCCATTTTCTTTCAACTTTATTGCTCTCCCATCTTATATTAATCATGTTGCCTACAGTCATTGTGAAATGCACAATTAGGTTATGAAAATAAACAGTAAAATGATGGCTGAGCTTAATTATTCTTTAACCTTCCCATGCGCACTACCACTTAGGGTCTCAAATTAACTGTCTGTTGCTTCCTTCTCAAGAACTGATCCCTGCCTAATTAAAAAACATGGTGATTAAAAGAAGATAAAAAATATATAGACAAGAGGTTTTCTAAATCTTGTGTTCAGTCATCTCTTAGAGGAAATGGAAAACAGGTGGGGTGGTGATCACAGTCCAATTACCACTAGAAAAAATATCCAGATCAGAACTGGTGGTTAGTGGAAACTTTATTGGCAGCCTTAGAAAAAGGGCTAAAGAACTAAATTATCCGTTATTCATGTAGTTTCATAAGCATATGCTGTTCCTGTACAGTAGCTGGCACCGAACAGATAACAGGTGTTTGTTGTGACACTCTAAAGTCACAAATCACAACAATATAGTACAAGATTAAAAACATACTGTATATGGGCTGTGGCCACTATTGGCTGCAGAAAATGCTTCATGGAACAGCGAGGTTTTAAGACATTTCTTGTAGAAGGAGACATATGTCAATAGGTAGGTTATTTCAGGCATGTGGTCTAGGATGATATAAATCTCAGATTCCAGAATGAACAAAAGAAACAAAGACAGCAGTGAAGATAGCAGCTGGACATATCATAAACAGAGTGAAGCACATGAGACCATATGTATAAACTGGAATAGAGGTAGAAAAATTTTTGAAGGAGAGCAAATTTTTGAATGTAATCTGGAAGACGAATGGAATGACAATAGGGATGTTCAATGAGTAAGGAGACATGGTCAGTAGCAGTAATGAAAGTGAATGTGTACCTAAACTGAACAGCTCTCTAGAGATGGTTTCTCCAGGACGAACCGGTTCTCAGACATTGACTATGCAGTCTGGAAGATCCTAGTTCTACATACAGTACAGAAAGGTCCAAATAATTCTCTTATTCTCTTGCTCTGTATTTATTGTCTCTTGCATCTATAATCAGCTTGTGAATTTATTGTGCTTTTTGCCACCGATGGAATACAGTGGCCGCAGATCCGTCACATCACCATCATGTAAAAGGAGGAAGATGTCATCATTGAATGGTCCCATAAAATTAAAAGTTCTGCAAAATTGTAACAGCATACTGTATTAAAAAAATAAATAAATCCCAAAGTATTGGGTTGTATAAATTGGCTGGGTCCACAATTTGGTCGTGGTTTCTTACACCTCAATGATTCTGACATGTTCCTGGAGAATGAGTAATGCTAATTCACAAGGTTCCCATTGATTTAAAATTTAGGAATAGTTGAAATGAGGAAAAGCTCAGTAGATGGGGCATTTATTGTTGATTCTCTCTTTACTTGTAAGCAGGGAAGTTTCAGATGGTACCCATTCTAAAATTAATGCTAAGGGATCTTAGGAAAAGTGGGAATAAATGAATAAGGTTGAAACTTTTTCTCAAGACAAGTGAATAAAATTAGCCTCCCTTCATAAAACTTAATACAGCATATTGGAGTTTGAGTGGCTGTAAAAACTGGAAAAAAAGAATGCCCACTCAGATATGCTGAGCTCAGCTATAGGTAGAATCAATATATTTGTTAAGTAGCAGCTCAAGTAAAAATGTTTCAGAAAATTACAGATAGTTTGCACAAACTATTCATACAGTTTCTTCAAAATATACTGTAAAATAATGTCTCATGAGTCTCCTATTTGACATCAAATATTAAAAGTTTAAAAGTACTACTTTCCAGGGAGCTAAGTGCCATGTTTCCACATTTCAAGATTTGAAAAGGTCAGTTCCCTTTGGGTTAGAAGAAGAAAGAGGAAGTTGCAGCTACTCAGATGTTGTAATGAACTCTTGTTACTATGAATTTTGAGAATATTGTCATTGTCTACTAGACACTGACACAGACAAAAGAAGAAGACTAAAAAAGAAAAAAGAACCCTTCAAATGGACAATACCTCACAGCATGATTTGAATGCTTCACAACCATTCTGTCAGTGGAGTCACTGGCGCTAGGCACAAGGGGCACGTGCCCCAAGTCCCAGAGTCAGAGCCCCAAGTGCCCCATGGCTGTGACAGCCCAATTCAGCCTTGGCCCAAACCGGGGATCCAGAGCTGGGCCACCTGTGGCGGTGGCTGCCTCACCGGATCCCAGGCCTGGCCATGGCCCTGAGACCAGATCTGGGGCTGGGCTGCTGGCTGGCAGTGGCAGGAGCCTGATCTGGGCCCTGCCCAGGGTCCTGGGACCAGATCGGGCTTGGTCCCCAAATTGGGCTGAGGGGGTGGGCCCCAGGCCTGGGGCTAGGCCTCAGGTCTTTTTCCAGGGCAGCAACATTCCTCCATTTTGTTGCTATCATAACTAGTATGTCCACACATCTCTTTTATTTCAAAACAACACTGGTTATTTCGAAATAAAAAAGATCAGGTCCACATGACGTTTTCTTATTTCAAAATGACAGGCTCTGTCATTTCGAAATAAGAACCGTCATTTCTAAACAGCTTAAACCCCATTCATTTTGAAACAGCTGTTATTTTGAAATGGTTATTTCAAAATAATGCCGTTTGGACATGTTGTTTCAAAACAACACCATAGTTTCAAAACAACTGTTTCAAAACAACATGTCCAAATGGCGTTATTTCGAAATAACCAATTCAAAATAACAGCCGTTTTGATAGCAGACTTTCCCTTAATTCGAATTAACATTTTCTTAATTTGAATTAACTTATTTCGAAATAAGGCCTTTATTTCAAAATAATGATGTATGTGTGGACATAGCCTATTATTTTTATCGGAAGCAAAAAGCTACATCAAAGGAATGTTAAGGGTGCAAAGTCAAGCACTTCAATATTAGGAAATGCCATGCAACCTTAATTCAGATCTCTCGTTATTATGCATTATAATATGGTTTTTCATTAAAGGATTGCATACTATTTTTTCCCACAGGATCATACTACCACCTTCACCTATAATGATACCACAGGTATGTATGTGTGTGTGTGTTTGTGTGCATGCACATGTGAGGCTTAATCAGAGAAGAAAAAGATATAGCTTTTTCTTACTCATTGCTGGTTGTAATCTAAATAGGATGTTAAGAGGTGCATAGTACTCTATAATTCCAAGACATGTCTAACCTAAAACTGCAACATCTCAGCTCCAAGCCGCAAAGAACCTCATTAGGAATATCCTTTGTGAGAGCACTTGCCTTCCTACAAAATTCCTGAAGTGCTTCTCTCTGAGAAGCCATCCTCAAATGAAGTGAATAATTTTAGATACAGAAAAAAAGTCAAAATGGCATTCATGAATTCTTGAAGCTCAGACATTATTTTGTTTTATTCACTACAAATTAATTACAATTGCATAAGGTTGTGAAAGCTCTACATTTTAGTGACAGTGAGAAAATAGTTAAAAAATATGAACAGGTTGAATGCAGTGATCAAGCACTATTTATATGCCTTTGCTTTGATTGGTCATCTGGAAACTTAGTTTTAAAGCTTGACAACATACAAAATCCCAAAAAGTGGCACATTGTTTTACAGGAGCCTTGAGTTTAACTCCTTTCTTTTTGTCAGTTTACATTCACAGCATACAATACACTAGAATTTTACTGTATGAAAATACAAAGGCCGATGCGCCACCTCTCTGACCAACTGTGTAGGACTGAAGGAATCTTTCTCCAGTATGCTGCTAACCAAAGTATAGATAGCCTGAACAGAGAACTGAGGGAGATTTAAAAAATGAATCATCTGACTTGCCTGCTCAAATCAGCAAAGGGCAGAGAAGATTTGCCTGATTTGTACAGGCAAGTGAGGTGATTCATGAATTTATTTGTGTGTGTAAATTTTATATATACAGATGTGAGCGCGCGCGTGCGCGCACACACACACACACACACACACACACACACACACACACACACACAC
>ML681981.1:35504335-35546336 GCA_007922195.1 Podocnemis expansa
CACACACACACACACACACACACACACACACACACACACACACACACACACACACACACACACAGAGTTTGCAAAGTACATTGCATGTGGACAAGTTCCGAAGGCATAGCCATGTTAGTCTAGTTCAAAGTGAAATTTTTCTCCTACGAAAGATCATGCAATAAATACATTTGTTAGTCTTTAAAAGTGCCACAGTACTCCTTGCTTATTTTGCAAGGTACACGCCTCCTTCATCGATGAAAATGGCCCATGGTACCGTCCATCAATGGAAATGAAGTGTCCCATGTGGTAAGTATGTCTGGCAAAATCAAAGTACAGTTTTCACTTTTAATCCCAGTATTTGCAACACAAGTCAGCTCCCACCCCAATGAGGGGGGAAAAAAAAGGCTAAACCAATCAACCAACCAACTTCGTATATCATGGACTAGTCTACTTATCAAAGTTCTGGAACTGCACTGAAGTCTTGTAGTTATTCTTATAATATTTAAACTAGGAATGCTTTTTTTTAATTGAAACCAGTCCATTAAAAGAGATAGGACTTGGAGCTTGAAGAGCCTAAATAGAAACATAGATGGCATCAGTGGTGCATTCAGTCTCATGAGCTATTCAATGTATTTATTATGAGCCAAGTCATTTGATTTCAGCAATACAAATTTCACACTAGGTGAGAAAAGCAGCATTAGAATTCAAACTATTTTAGAGGAATGCAAAGTTTATAGAAAACTCACATATGGAGGCTTATGGGGATCAGCATTTCACTTTGGGATCAATGTTTTTTCTCCCTCAGGTTTGCTCACTCTTGCTGGAAATATCTTTACAGTATACAGTGGCAGCATGTGAAACTAAATTCCTATTTGCAACCCTAAAGCAACATAATCTAAATATTAATATTTAGCACAGAAGCCTCAGGATTTGGAGACAAAAAAGACAAAGGAATTTATTGTTGAGCCGGAAATGATTTTAGACTAAGCAATTTTTTTTGTGGGCAGGTACTACAATCAATGGGATTCCTTGCAGACTGAGGTGTTACAATCAGTGTAAGTCAGGGTATCAGATTCTGGCCCTTAGAAGGTAATCTCTTTAGAGCAGGAAGTATGGGTTTGGGTTATGTTTGTACAACATACAATGCAGTAGGACCACAAAACTGATTGGGGTCTCTGTGTCCTAATGAAATATAAATCCTAAATAAATAATAGCATGTGAATTACAGTAGCCATATGCACATAGATTGTCAAAAGAAATCAGTCATTTTGGGTGCTCAATTTGAGACATATTAAGAAGCCCTGATTTTATGAGAGTGCAAAGTATTGGCCCCTGAAAATCAGGTCCATTTGAAGTGACTCGTGTTGGGCTCCCAAAATTGAAGGTGCCTAATAAGCCCTACTCACTTTTGAAAATTTTGGCTGTGGCCACTACTAGAGGGTGCTAGTCATTTACTACTTTGCTGAAAGTTATAGCTGTTTCTTGGTCCAGAGAGCCTATAGTTGAATCAATTATGTTAGCTTCTAATCACTCAAACCCTACAGTTGTAAAGATCAAAACTAACACCAATCAATCAAATTCTTTGAAGATGGAAAAGCTATAAGAACAAGTAGCTGCTTTACAAGTATTTTACAAGAAAGGTGTTGGGTTTTTTTTTGTTTTTTTTTGAGGAGGAAGAAAAGGGATGCTGGGAATTTTATTTGTCTATGATTAAGGGTTGTCTCCCCCCAAAAAACATAACTCTCTTAAGATGTGGAAGAAAGGATAGTCCAGCTGGGCAGAGGGGAATAAAAATGCTTAAATAGTGTTTGTGCCTGACCTTCATGTGTTTAATGGTTGCATGTGAACTGAATATTGTAGCAAAAGACAAATCACAGCATTGACTGCAAAGTGTATGGACTCTTTTATAGTTAATACATCATTTGAAGCTTGACCCTGTGATTTTCCACATCACATAAATGTTTAACATTAAGGTGTGTTTGTTGTATCCATCACAGGTATACTGTTAATATTGTCAAAGATACTATACTGGGCAATTAACTATTAAATCCCAACTGCTTTCTTCCAGAAGCAAATCCAGCTAGATTGTCTTTCGCTGAGTAAAGAAAGACAGAATGAAAGTCAATATTTGCTAGTGTATAGAATCTCTTCCAATATCCCAGGCTGCAGTGATCCTAGGGGTATTTCTGTCTTATGGGCTGCCCTTCATGATATGCCTTTTTCTTCTCTATCCCTTCCTCCTGAGCCACAGAATCAAATCTCTCTGTGGCAAATAAGGAAGTTATGTGGAGTTTTTTTTTTTAAACATATAATATGTCCCTACAGTTGGTCTGTGTGGCTTTATCCTGTCTGAACGCACAGAGTTAAAACAAAGTAGGTTGTGACGGATGGTCTTACTGGTCCCTCCTGGATTGCAATGAGATATTGTCTCAAACAGCATTGGGCCTGTGTGGTTGGTAAATGTGGCTGCAGCCCACAGATCAAACCTAAATGTGATTGGACCACATGGTTCAAACCAGAAAGAAGTGCAGCAAGCTAGGCCCATCACCAAAGGGCATATACCAACAGGACTAAAAAGAGTCGAATCAAAAGTGCAGTTTGTCCAGTTCTCGAGGCAGGCCTAATTTAGCTTGGCACTTCTAGTTTCATCCTAGAATCTGTGACCAGTGAGGTGCTTAAAGTGACTCAAAACCAGCTTCTCTAAAACAAAGCATGATTTAGTCCTTTGCCTAAAGGTATACAGCATGCAAAGCAAAGAGCTAAACCAACAACGAGTCCTGTATGCAGACTTCCTGCTCCCTATACCTTAGTCTTTCCTCAAAAACATTTTTAAATTCTGTTAAGTCCAGCTAGCCCCACACCTCTGGGTGGGAGAAGCAAACTTGTACTGGTGGGCAACACACTCTAGGCTTCTGTGTGTCACCTTGCATGCCTATCATTTTCTCACTGACACTGCCTTTATAACTCCCCCTAAACTCTTCCCCAGGCCTGTATCTTTAAGGTTTAGGCTTCCCTTTGATTCTAGGCTTAGCCCAGGAAGAATAAACTTTTATAGCCTGGATAGATGCAGTTTGGGTGTATTTCTCAATAAACAGCTTCCTATTGTTTCCTCAGGGACACCTATCTGGGACATTGTTTAATTTCCTGTTGTTTTTGATCTTGCAACCTCCTTTGATTTATCATCACATAGGTAACCTGAAGGGTATATGATATTTCTAAAAAAATACCACATACAATTCCCTCATTCTTCGCATTAACTTGTTTTTCTTTTCCTCTTACTCGTGAGCATGGCAGCAGAGATAGTAAATATTTTCTTACAAGAAAGTGGGCAAAATTCAATTTGTGACTGGTGGCACTGTCCAGATACCATCAGCTATAGATGAGGCTCCTTTCATTTCTGGTTTGCTTACACTCTCTGTTTTCAGGTGATATTCTTTCCTAGTTTTGGACCACTCCCAAAAGGGTATGACAGCTGTTTGGTGCACAGAGTCAACAAATATACTTCAGATCTGTTGCAGTATCTTTTGCCTGTGTCAGTTGAGAAGATAGTGAAAACTTGGAAATTTTAATATGTAGTGATTTTCTTTAAGGGAAAATAATTATCCCGATGACTCCAAAACTAAAAGGCATGTGTCGCCAAAAGGCAAAGGATAATAAGGAGAAACAGAAGGCACAAATGGTATAGTCCAGCTGCTTCTTCTCAGTCATGGGGGATCATGATTAATTTGTCCCCTTCTCTCCCCGTCCAGCAGCTCTCCCAAAAGTGAAAGCACTGATGTCAAACACATAAAAGCAATACCAGCCTTCTGCTGTGTGATTGCTAGGGGCTAGTTCAAGTCAAGAGGCATAGTATGAAATGGATGCCATGAAAAACAATTACTGAGCAAATCACCCATCTGAATAGGTTGGGAATAGAAGCCTTTCAGAGTTCATTTGTGAACTAATGTTACCATTAAAAAGGGTTTGAAAAAGTGACCCCCAATTCCATTCCTGCTGACATTTTTTTTTAAAGTATTCCACAGCTTTGTGAGGTTAGGAACAGAAGAAAAAGCTGAAACAAAGCCAGGAGGTTAATTTCTCATCATTATGTGAAGTGAACCACTGGTGTATTGGTGAACTGCAACAGTAAGTTGTCACACTACTTTGCGCAATGAGCAAAGAAGCCAGCTCTACTCTGTCCAACTTCTCCAAACTGGAGACTGGTTCAGGTTAAAAGAAAAGAAAGAAAAAAGAAAGAACGGGTCCAAATGCCTCTAATCCATATAGCAGTTTGGATCTGGATAATCCTTTAACACTTCAAGCCCATCTCTTCGGTGGTATGTTACGCACCAAGTCAGTAAAACTGAATAAGGATCATATGCTTTGGTTCTCCAGGGAAACTCACAACCCCTCAAACATTCTAATAACATCTAACATGTATAATATGCACAAACAACCACTTGAACATTTTTACCTTTACACCTGAAATAATTCAAAAGTTTCAAAAGGTCTGGGAAATTCTCCCTGTAGAACAAGTAATCTATAAACCAAACAAAACCTCAGGCATTACTATAGAATCTGCTCATCATTCACAAAGTAGTCTCCTAGTCAGAGCCTCATAAAAGGGCCAGATATTCCTATCATTTTTTCCCTGGCATAATTATAATATTGCACACACAAAAATCACTCTGTTGGTTGCTTAATGCATGTTTATTGAAAATGCACAAAGCCATTTCAAGAAACAGTTAATTACAGGCATAACATTAGCTCTATCCAAAGGAGTGAGAGTAAAGGCTTAAAGTGCTGCTACACAGTATAACTGCTATCCATGATATCAGTCTTGCACTGACTGACACAATCCTATAACCAAATCAAACAATCGAAACCGAAACTATTGGCTATATTATCATAACTTTGTTTACATCCATTCTGCATCATACAATACATAGAATAAAAATAAATAATCTGCTTCTGCTAGCCAGTGATGTCAATGACATTTAAAACTACAGTGATGTCATAATCTGGCCAGAGAGTATGAATGTCTCCAAGAAATGAAGCAAAGGTTCTAAGGGGAAAAAATAACATATGTGATCATGCAAAAAAAGACTATATCTTAATGAATATATACAAAGGGGCCACATAAATGCTGGGGAAAAAAAAAGCAAGGAGTCTTGTGGCACTTAAAGACTAACACGCTGGAACAATTTTCATATTGGGGGAGCTATAAACCTTATATATAATGGAAACCACTTAAAGCCAGGGGCATGGAAGCACCTCTAGCACTCATAGTTTACTCATTGATTCTAAGGTGAGACAGGACCACTAATGATCACCTAGTCTGATCTCTTGTACAATGCAGGCCACAAAACCTCACTCACCTACTTCAGCACTTGTGATTAATTTTGCACTTATAACCTTAATTCTGGCATATCCTAACTTTATAGTGCTTGATTTTGCAACCTTAACATTTTCAACAGTTTTGTGTGTGATTTTTTAGGTTTTTAAACAAGCTAACAAAAAACCTGGGGATCCCATAATGTGGAATTATAAACACCCTCAGCATTCATCAGCAGGGTTGGAATTTCTAGACCCAGAGCACAGACCGTGATCTAATGGAACAATTGACAGGTCTCATAAGTTGTTATCCTATAAATGGAGCAGCATGGATAAAGCACCCAACACAGATATTTGATGGCAGCAGGGGAATGATGAGACTCAAGAATCTTGGGTTCCATTCTAGGTTCTTGAGGAGCATGTAATCTAGTAATCATACATAGCTCCCTTCTGCCTCATCCTTTCCAAAGTGCCCCATCCTATCTCTCTTCCCTCTTAACTTCTCCTTTCAGCTCATCCTGTTACTTTTCCATTTCCAGTCTCCACCCCAATTTAGTTCCAGCCTTAGTCACAGCCTTTGTACCATCCCCAAAAAAGCTCCCTAGCCTTTTTAGCTAGTCCCCATGTTACCAGTGTCTCCTACAGTTCTTTTACAATCTCCTTGCCCAATTAGTCATAGTCTACTACTTCTGCTGTCCCAGTCTGGTTTTCATTCCCTCTGCATTTCAGTCTGGGGGAGAGGTGTATCTCATTCTCCATGCTGCCTGGGAGAATAGTGGAAGATACTCAACCTGCTTTCAGGTCCACTGCCTAGTGTATTAGCCACTTCCAGCACTTGTAAGAAAATTTTTGCTCAATGCCTGCAGTCCCAAATGTAACAAGTATCTACTGAGCATATACAAACTGTGATGTTTCAAAGGCTCTTAATTTGGCCCAAAGTGCACCGATTTTCACAGACAGAAAAGGGCACGCTCCCATCAAAAAAGCAACCCTCTGCCAAATTTCCAGTCCCTCGCCAAAACAAGCTATTATCAGATAAAGAAGGAAATGCTACCAGGAATATTATCACAGGCCAGACACGTTAAGAATTTAATGTCTTAGCTGTAGATATTGCTAGGGGCTATTTTGTTTTTAAATTTAATGCTAATTCATGTATTTCTTGTAGCTTTGAAAAAAATATCATAAAACCCCCTGATTTGTATTTACAATTCCCTTGTCTCAAGATAGGTCATGGTATGTTCTGGTTCCCAATTTATTTGTTGGGTTGTTCCATATGATAACATTGTCATCAATAAAATATTATAATTCAGTAATGGTTCCTGAACTTATGTATTTTTGTTTTAAGAATTGTGGTTTTGCCTGGAATAGTAACAGCTGTTTACTAATCTCTTCCATAAAGCCAACCAACCAACCCACCCTAACACTTTTTTGTTCCGACAATTAAAGATCTCGTATTTACATTATTTGATCTCTCCAGCTGAACTTACTACCACCAGAAGATACATTTTCAATTGCATTAGTAAGGAATAAAACAAAATTAAAGTCTAGAAATATATATATATATGTTTAAATATACTTTATTTAATTAATTAATTTATTTGTTTATTTATACTTCAGGTGAAGGCTCCCATTGGGATGGTTATGCTATAGCTTCTTACTACAGAGTATCTGTCAGCTTCTTCTAACACATTGGACACTGGTTGCTTTAGGAAACCTGGTCGTGTAGCAGATGAGCCACTGGTTTGCTCTGGTATGGTGGTTTCTGTGTGAATGTGAGGGCAGGGGGATAGGGCTGATAGAGGTAGAGGAAGACAATAGTGCTAAAAACTCAAAAGGAAGGCGGAAATAATCACTAGCAGTGGAGTATCTCCCCAACATACATAGAACTGCTGGTTAAAAAAAAAAAGATGTAATAAGGGATATTGCTAAAACCAGTGAAATGTAGATTTATATGCTGCCAGATATCAGGGAACTTCAGATAGACAGGACAGGTAGTGCTCTGAATATACAAACAGATGTGTTTGATTTTATAAATTCTTTGTGCTGTGGCCACATTATGTTGGACTAATTAATAGCTATTTAATTTCCAAAGCAATTGCTCTCAATTTTCTGAAAGTACAGAAAGATGAGCAAGCTGCATACACTGGCACTATAAAAAGGGTCAGCATTTAGTCAGAATGGGCCAGACCATAATACATGTAATCTTGTACAGAGAGATAGCAGATGCTTACTGTTTTGAGGGCTGTACCCTCACTCTCCCCCAGGTTTACTGGTTGTGAAAGCTAGAAGTGAAATTACAGGCATGGAGGATATAGCTCCACTGTAACAAAACACACACAGCTGACTTGGGCTCAGGCTGTGGGGGCTCTAAAACTGCAATGCAAAACTCCAGTCTGAGCCCACACATCTACACAGCCAAAGTGAGCTGGTGTGGGCTAGCCACAGGTATTGCAGTGTAGATATACTTGGATAGTGAGCTTTTCTCTTTAGGCACAGCACTCCGTCAGCATTGGAAGCAGCAGGGAGCAGTTTGCTCACAAGCCTGGCTGTCAAACAGAGAGAGGAGACTGGTTGTTCTCTTTGAGAAACATGACATTTTTGGCCTCTGCTGAGTGTTGTGATGATAGTGGCTGCTGTGACACAGAGACAAGCAATGCATTTCACACAAGCCTTCAGGTGATAATGACTTTGGCTCATTCTTGGGCTTACACACAAGGAGTCTCGTGGCACTTAAAAGACTAACAATTTTATTTCTTTATTTTTATTTTATTTTTTATTTATTGGCCTCAGGGCTGGACCAAGGGTTTTTGGTGCCCTAGGCAAACTAGGGCTTTGGTGTTTCCCAAACCAAATCTGATATACAGAAAAATTATATATATATTTTTAAATGGAGAAAAAAAATCACTTCTATCTAATTTGTTGCCCCTAAAAACCTGGCATCCTGACCATCTAATTCACCTACATGGTTGGGCTGGCCCTGATTGGCCTTAGATAAAGTTAAAAGGTTTCTTTCCTCTTGTTCACATACTGATCAACTGTTTTCCAGCTCCATACAATTCTTTGAAACAAATGCTCGGTGGGGTTTTTCCTTAATTAGTCGCTAGTCTTATATAAATGTATAAAGAGAATACCGCCACCCTTGACTATTTTAGAACTTTAAGCTGTCCCTAAATGTGCTGGGTGGACTTTTTGTAATATATGTACCTATGCCCAAATTTGTTAAAGGCACTGGAGCTAGATCCAAAGGTTTCAGACATAGAAATGGGGCTGATATGATGACTCTATGCTTTTTCAGAGCTTCTTGTTCAGAAGCCAGGCTGGTGGATTCAAACACTGTGGTTGTCCTGTGGCCAGATTTGTCTCCTAGGATTCATGTCCTGGAACAAGTTGAGCCTCACAAGTCATCAGCACTTATTGGTGCAATCTTATCATAGTACTACTGTAGGTATTTACATTTAATTACAGACAATATTAGGAATCTGCTTACTAGAAATAAATATAGATACTGACAAGGTTTCATTTTTTTTCCCTCCAGGGAGCTCTTTATGCGGAATCTACATGGGTCAATTAGTGGCACATATTCACTTACATGAAGACTTTTTGATGAGACCCATTGGTTATTTGATGTCACCCCACATACATAAGGGATGGTGGTTTGCTGACAGTCCTTCTTAAAGTGCTTTCTTTGCAAATTTCTGCAGTAGCTGCATATTTAGGTCAGCATCAGTAAACAAAATGACAAGAGATTTGGATTTTTCAAGGGGCTTACAATGCTGGTGCTGACAAACCTCTCCCATTGGGGAACATGGAGAAGGGGAGAGAATTCCAGCTAGCTGCATACCACACATCATCAACAAGGGGCTGACATACACGTATTATGTGCTGTCCATAAACACAAAGGCAACCTGCATTACAGTCCACACGATAACTATGGCCTTCTGATGAAGCATTCCAAATAGCAGAAAGATAAAACCAAAATGCATCACTGTGCCATGATATTAGCTTTCCCATGGCACCCTCTTTTTAATGCAGAACTAAAGACTTGTCTACAGTTAGGAATAATACCACCTCAGCAACAACCTGACCTCTTTGTGCAGAGAACAAACGTTGGTTTGCAGTGATTGAGCCACGCACATGTTACTTTGATTCCAGGGATAATCCCTGATTCATTCAATCAAAATAAACCCTGCCTTTTTCCTGCTTGCACTGATGGGTCAGCACCAGTGCATCTAGGCCAACTGATGGACACTGAATGTAGAATCGGAGATATAGCTGAGTATAGGCAAGGCTTAAGCTTAAATGTATATCTACTATTTGTAGCCTATCTTAATTTTTGAGAAGCTGTTGCTGTGCCTGTGAACTGGTGCAGGAGAATTAAAGAAGAGGTCTATGGTAAAATGCTAAGTTCCCCACCCTTCAGATGCATGGCTAGCCCAAAGCAGTTTTCTGGGAATGGAGCTGAGTCATACTGGAAGATACGCACAGGTTCTGGCTTTAATTGCCTGGTGAAGGCGGAACAGGTGAATGTCCAGTCAACCTTCAATATCCAGATCCCCAGGCCTTTCTCATCCTCCAAATAACCGCGCAGGAGCCTGTGCTGCTGTTATAACTCAAATAGATGCCAAGAGTAGCTAAAGCAATTGAGTTGACAGAATTACTTAGGAATTTTCAATACAGAGGAGGGGTTGTGTTGTTGGTGAAACTTGAGCCAGGTAATGCCAGTCCCAAACAAATTCTTATTTCTGATTCCAAAGACAGGTTTTGCATTGTAGTGTACTATCTTAGTGCAAAAGTGGCTCATGTTTCATATTGTCCTGACAAGCACATATATTATGTTCCAAAATGTAGCTCCTTGCACCTTTTGGATCTTTGTTCAGGATTTCTCCATGCAGCAGCATCTCACATAGGTAAAACTTTTAAGTTTAGCTTCTGCTAATCTGCTTCATACAGTACTTTCGATTGGGCAGAAAAATAGTAGTTCTTTTCCAGGTTCCTGCCCATTTACAGTTAAACTGAATCAATTCCAGCATGGCCCTCTGACATTTTCTATATCTGTTTGAGAAGTGACTGCCCTCCCACAACCACACATTCCCCACTCTCCCTTTTGAATGGCATAGCAAACAAGATGGATCCCTGCCCCCCTTCATATCAGTAGATATTTTGTATGGTGTGGCTTATGCCTACAGACACACACCGGAATCACTTCCTTGGAAGATGAAAGTCATCTGTCTCTAGGGAGCACTGACACTGAGACTGGCAGCCCAGAAAGTCAAAATCACACATATCCAATTTGACACAACAAAGGGGGGGGGGGATAAGAGGCTGGCAGGATGTAATAATCCAAGCTGAAAATCTGCTAGAACAAAAGAGCTCACACACTCCAGAAAGACCACTATGTACTATTAACGATGGGTGAAAGTCATGTGTTTCAGAGATGAAGTGGGATTCTCTCCCATGAAAGCTCATGAGATAAATAAATCTGTTAGTCTTTAAAAGGGCCACCAGACTCCTTATACATTTCAGAGAGTTAACTTTGTCATCACTGAGATGGAGTTTTTAATGAGCTTGTTAATTGGACTCTATATACCTTTCCTGAGAAGATAATACTATTGCAATGTTTAGGGAGATCTGGTCACTCTTTGAAATTGATTTTAATGTTAAAATGCCATTATCTATGCAAATCTGGGCTATTTCATTTACTCTGTACCATAGCTGGTGTTTTGCTAAATCATTTAATAGTGAATTAGCAAAAATGATTATCTTAAATCAGATTGCCAATGAAAGCTAAGACTGAAGAGTGGAAATTGTCAAAATTCTAATGGAATGAACAATATGGTGATTTTAGTCTTCCGGTCTGGACTGATTAATTAGGCTCATTGCCTATGATCAGACCCACATGGGCCATCCTCTAAGCCCCCAAGAGCCATACATACCTCTCTGAAGTTTATATAGCTGTAAAATTGCACCAGAGCAAATCTAATTGCACAGTCTGGATCTTAGATTTTCTCAACATTGCTGTTGGTATGTAACATTTATACATAGACCCTAGCTGTGCAGTGTGCTGCAAAGAGAGATTAAAGAATTCTTGGCCTACAGAAGTTAACAGCTAAATATAACAAATTGCTTCACTTTAGCATGGTGCACATATTATTTTGTAAGCGGTGTTATTTTGTGTGATGTGTTATGGCACATCACGTTATAAGGGCTGCAGAATGTCAACCACTGTAATCTCATGGTTTCATGTGCTCGTAACTTTGTGAAACATGAATGTTTGGTGTTAAAATGGGCTCGTCTCTGACCAAAGGGTGAGTTTTGTTCAATAAGTCATGCTTAGTTAGGCAAAATTTCCAGTGAACATCTTCAAGAGAGTTGTGCCTGCCTATGTACTGGATTTTTTGCTTTTTGCACAATGTAAGTAATATGAAAGATCCACACAGGCACACAAATAACTGTCTGCCAACATCTATAACACACAAGGTCTGGGTGTCTATGAGAGAAAGGTCTCTAGCCTAGCAGTTGAGAGACCTGTTACAGATTTCTTATGTGACTTTAGGCAAGTCACTTAACTGTTCTGTTCCTCAGTTTCCCATTTGTAAAATAGGAGTACAAGTACCTTCTACCTCACAGAGAATGGGATAAGAATAAAAATATTAAAAAATGTGAGGTCTCAGTAACTGTAATAACGGAAGACAGATAATTAACTTAGACACCCTAACCATATGTACACACTGCTGCCTATGGCTGGCCTCTTCTGACTTCAGAAACCCACACTGAGGACCACTAGAGGGTTCACAAAGGTTAGTTCCAAAGGGGCAACCATGTTAGTCCAGTTCAGTAAAACAAACAAGAAGTCCTGTGGCACTGAAAAGCTAACACATTTATTTATTGCATGAGCTTTCGTGGGAGAAAAATCCCACTTTGAAGCGTCTGATGAAATGGGATTTTCTTCCGTGAAAGCTCATGCAATAAATAAATGTGTTAGTCTTTAAGTGCCACAGGACTCCTTGTTTGTTTCACAAAGCATACTATCCAATGCAAAACCACCACAGCAATGGATGAGTAAGAAACTGCATGACTGGAGCCACGGTAATATGTCACAGAGTTTCTGAAACTTGGCCCTGGACAAATTCTGTTGGGAAAGTTTAGGACTGGCTTGCATGCAAAATGAAGGAACTTTCCCATTGTCTGTGTTCACATTGTCTTATCCCTTTGCCACTGAGGTGCAAGACTTACACTATCAGAGCCACCAGAGAGCTGAAAGAAAAACCAAACCAGAAAGTCTCAGAAAAATATTCTTTCTACACAGCTACTTTGTTCAGCATCTTATTAATATATGGAGAGCTCTTTTTCCTTAGCAATTTAAAAGTTTGCCTTTTGGAGACCACATAATTATCTCCATATAAAGCTAAGAGTAAATTCTAAGAATTATAATAAATAAAACTCTTGTCATATTATCCTTAAGTGCAGAGGTCTGTCTACTTCATTATGCTCTCGTAATGGGCATAATGGTTTTATTTACATAAAACCCAGATCCCATTTGACTGTAGCTTTTTTTTTATTAAATTGTTACAATTATATTCGTTTCCAAAACTATCAGGTGTGAGGTTTTTTTATTTTTCTTTGGAAACATTTGTAGTTTTTTACCATGAAGTAACCTATTTGCATAATACATTTAGACTACGTGCTTATACACACACCAACAGGAGGAGACCGAGCACAAATACCAATTTCTTCTTCTAAATTATTACTTGGACAATTTGGTTGACAGCCAAAGTAAAGTGACAATGTGGGAGATCTAGGGGAAGGGATGGAACTTGGGGAGTGCTGGGACTGTAGCACCAGCAATAAAAGAGAAGGTAGTTGGAACATGGGGGGGGGGAAATCAAATAAATGTCTTAAATGTTCCACTGAAGCCCCAGTGTGTGAGGAGAGTGGGGGAGGAGAACTCCAAGAAAAAATGCAAGGAGGTATATGTAATAGAACTGAAAATCAAAATGACAAAGTAGGGCAATCGGCCGGGTATCTTAGGTGCCTATACACTAATGCGAGGAGGCTGGGAAATAAGCAGGAGGAATTGGTAGTACTAGCACAGACAATGAACTATGATATCATAGGAATAACGGAGATGTGGTGGGATAGTCTGCATGACTGGAGCTCTGCCATGGATGGGTATAAACTGTTCAGGAAAGACAGGCAGGGAAGAAGAGGGGGAGGAGTAGCGTTATATGTAAAAGAGCTCTATGACTGCTCAGAGCTCCATTGTGGAAGTGGAAGCGTGCCAATAGAAAGTCTGTGGGTTACATTGAGAGGGGAAAGTAGCAAGGGGGATGTTGTGGTGGGTGTCTGCTATAGACCACCAGACCAGAAGCAGGAGGTGGATGAGGTGTTCTATGGACAACTAGCAGAAGCTTGTAGATCACAGGCCCTGGTGCTCATGGGGGACTTCAATTACCCTGACATCTGCTGGGAGGCCAATACAGCAGTGCATGGGCAATCCAAGAAGTTTTTAGAGAGTGTTGGGGACAACTTTCTAGTACAAATGCTAGAGGAACCAACTAGGGGCCTTGCAGCACTCGACCTGCTGCTCACAAACAGGGAAGAATTGATCAGGGAGGTACAGGTAAATGGCAAGCTAGGCAGTAGTGACCATGACATGGTTGAGTTCAGGATGCTGATTAAAGGAAGGAAGGAAAGAAGCAAAACAAAAACCCTGGACTTCAAAAAAGCAGATTTTGGCTCCCTCAGGGAACTGATGGGCAGGATCCCTTGGGACGCTAATCTGAAGGGGAAAGGAGTCCAAGAGAGTTGGTTATATTTTAAAGAAACCATTCTAAGGGCACAGGAAGTTGCCATTCCAATTAGGAGGAAGAACAAACATGTGAGGCAGCCAGAATGGCTTAGCCGAGAACTCTGCTTTGAGCTTAAACATAAAAAGGAAGCTTAGAGGAAGTGGAAGCTTGGTCAGATGACCAAGGAGGCACATAAAGATATTGCTAGGGACTGCAGGGATAAAATCAGAAAGGCCAAAGGACAAATGGAGTTGTGGCTAGCAAGGGATGTAAAGGATAACAAGAAGGGGTTCTACAAGTATGTTAGTAACAAGAAGAGGATCAGGGATGGTGTAGGTCCCTTGCTGAATAGGGCAGGCATCCTTGTGATGGAGGATGAGGAAAAAGCTGAAGTGCTCAATCCATTTTTTGCTTCAGTTTTCACAGGCAGGGTCAGCTCCCAGCCCACTACCATGGATATCGCAGATTGGAGAGAAGAAGAGAGGCCCTTGGTGACGGAAGTTCAGGTTAGGGACTGCTTAAAGAAGCTGGATGTGCACAAGCCCATAGGGCTGGACGAACTGCATCCAAGGGTGCTAAGGGAATTGGCCGATGAGATAGCAGAACCGCTGGCCATTATTTTTCAAAACTCATGGAGAATGGGGGAGGTGCCAGAGGATTGGAGAATAGCAAATATAGTACCTATTTTCAAGAAAGGGAAAAAGGAGGATCCAGGGAATTACAGACCAGTCAGCCTCACATCAATCTCTGGAAAAATTATGGAGCAGATTCTCAAAGAATCCATCCTCAAACACTTAGAGGAAAATAAAGTGATCAGGAACAGTCAGCATGGATTTACCAAGGGTAAATCATGCCTGACCAATCTTGTTTCCTTCTATGATCAGATGACTGGTTTTCTGGACGCAGGAAGAACCGTTGATGTGATATACCTTGATTTTAGCAAGGCTTTTGATACAGTTTCCCACAGCATTTTCACTGGCAAATTAAGGAAGTATGGATTGGATAGGTGGACTATAAGGTGGATAGAAAACTGACTAGATCAACGGTTTCAGCATGTAGGAATCAATGGATCCCTGTCTAGCTGGCAACCAGTCACGAGTGGTGTGCCCCAGCAGTTGGTCCTGGGGCCGGTTCTGTTCAACATTTTCATCAACGATCTGGATGATGGAATAGACTGCACTCTCAGTAAGTTTGCGCATGACACCAAGCTGGGGGGAACAGTAGACACGTTGGAGGGCAAGGACAGGATTCAGGGAGACCTAGATAAATTGGAACAGTGGGCCAATAGAAATCTTATGAGATTCAATAAGGACAAGTGTAAAATCCTGCACTTGGGATGGAAAAACCCCATGCACTGTTACAGGCTGGGGAACATTCAGCTAAGTAGCAGCAGTGTAGAAAAGGACCTGGGGGTCATGGTGGATGGGAAGCTAGCTATGAGGCAGCAGTGTGCTCTTGCGGCCAAAAAGACCAATGGCATATTGGGCTGCATCAAAAGAAGTATTACCGGCAGATCAGGGGATGTGATCATTCCCTTCTATTCTGCACTGGTGAGGCCACATCTAGAATACTGTGTTCAGTTTTGGGCTCCCCACTACAAAAAGGACAGGGACATGCTAGAGAGAGTTCAGAGGAGGGCAACCAAAATGATTAAAGGGCTGGAGCACAAGCCCTATGAGGAAAGACTGAAAGCATTAGGCTTATTTAGTCTGCAGAAGAGAAGATTGAGGGGGGATTTGATAGCAACCTTCAACTACTTGAAGGGATGCTCCAAGGAAGATGGAACTTGACTGTTCTCAGTAGTAACAGAGGACAGAACGAGGAGCAATGGTCTCAAGCTGCGGTTAGGGAGGTCGAGGCTGGATATTAGAAAAACCTTTTTTAGTAGGTGAGTGGTGAAGCATTGGAATGAGCTGCCTAGGGAGGTGTTGGAGTCTCCATCTTTGGAGGTGTTTAAGGCCCGGCTGGACAAAAGCATGACTGGGATGGTTTAGTGGGTGTGGTCCTGCCTCTGGCAGGGGGTTGGACTAGATGACCTATGAGGTCCCTTCCAACCCTATGATTCTATGATTCTATAAGGTAAATAGAAGTGGAGCGTCTGATGCCAAGTAGAGAACTAAAGTGTCTCCATTGATAATCGGAAGTGTCAGCAGGTTTGACAGCAATAATAAGGTTACCATAATTCCTTGGAAAACTTTAAATAAGTCACCTTCAAAGCATAGTAGGTTATGTTTGTAATAAGGTTACCATGTTAAAAACAAAAACAAACAAACAAACAACCCCCCAGCCCATCTTTTTACTGTTGATCATTTTTAGGTTTTCCCTTTCAAGATTCATTGTAAGTAGAGGACACAGAGAGTTTCCCTGTCTATCTCACTCTCTCATACAGGAGGTAGGTATAATTTGTCTACAAGTGCTGGGCAGCAGAACTGGGAAGTGGTTGAGGCTCAAGGTGTTGGAAGTATTTATTTTGCCAAATAAGAGTGTCTGTGCAAGGGTCTGGCATAGCCAGTACTCTTCTTTGTGTGCCATCAAACTCCAGCAAGACTTTGGTTAGGGACTGCAAGTTGTTTGTTTAAAGGTGTAGCAAGGGTTTCTACTCACTACCATTCCTAAGTGCTCATGAAGTCCAGAGACAACCTAAGTTTGTATAATACACACTTTGAAGGCAATGGAAACAAATGCATGTTACACCAATTTAAGTAACCTTTTTGAGTCAGTCAGACTTGCTTAGAGTCACAACCGTAAATTCAGCCATAGTCAATCTCTTACACTTGCTTAGAGCTCCTGACACCTATATTATAGTCTAAATCAGTATACCGGTATATCTTTCTCACAGAGAGGTTGGAAGAAGGTGAAAAGCATAAATTCATATAGCCTTCACCCCACTTTATCATATACCATCTTCAACCTTTTCCAGATCTTCAGCATCAATAGGAATTCTTCATGTGGCAACAATTGCCAGAGTGACTCTTAACACCATCTTCCATCCTGGCTACCCCTGTTACAACTGCAGCCAGATTTTTATCATGCCATTATGATCCACTGCTGTTGAAAATTACCTTGGGACTATTGGCAGCTGAAGCAAATTAGACATACTGGGTGTCAGTGCAGCACTCTGATGGAGCCAAGATGGGGGAAACACAAAAGCTTAAAAGCATCATTTGGCTCTCTGCTACCTCACATCCCCATTTTCAGCAGCGCTGAGTTCTCCTCAACTACAACGGACATTCTGGCCAGGTGTCTGAATTTGACTCAGTTCCTCTCTCTAAACTTTACAAGTGCTATAGTTGACCCCAGCTCTTCTCCTCCAGCTCTTTAATGGCTCACACGGACAAAATTTGGGCCTCAGCATATTACATTTAATTTAGTAGTAGACAGTAGCAAAACAGTGACACTGATCTTCTGCGCCTGAGCTATCTTAGTATTGTGCTTTAATGTCCTCTATGCATTTTTTCCACCATTAGACCTGCAGAGCAATACAAGTATTGGATAGTAAGCTGGATCCTATTCTTATTCATGCATCATCAACAGGATTTTTAGCCTGAAGTTCTAATTGCAAAATCTCTATTAATGGTGATGTAAAAAGCAGAGAGTGTGCAGTTTACAAGTCTCAGAATGATTTCTCTAAGAACCAGCACTGCAGATTTAATATAGAAGTGACTGAGGTAGAATGCATTTGGAACTTAAATTTTACAGGCACATTTAGGGTGCAACTGCCTCCTGGAAAACACTATAGGAAATCCATGATAGGCTGAATGCCAGGTCATTCAGGCTTGTTATGGTTGAGAATACTAAGGACCCAGGTCTTTCAATCAAATTCAACTCAGATTGCTAATGAGTTTGACAGAATGATTTTAAAGAGCTGAAGGCTTTTTTGGGCAGCTTAAATTAAATTATTACAGTAGTCTCAGTTCAATTCCCAGTGGCAGGTACTCTTTTACACCACACACACACACACACACACACATAATGGGCACTAACCGAAATACTTGGTAGCAACCTCCTCCAGGAATTCAAGGTCAGAACAGGAATGGACACCAACTTACTTGCTCACTGCCACAGATGGCCAGAGTCTGGGTAGGGCTCAGGAAACATTGTTGGGGCACCATGGGGAAGCTTGCATAGTTATAATGCCTGAGAATGAGATGTGGATGAACTGAGCGTTTTAGTCTACAAGGCTACTGCTAATGCTAAAAATCAATTAACATAAAACAAACATGAAAAAATAAATTGATATAACTTGGATTTTTTTCTTCCTTCCTTTGTATTAATTTAGATAGAATATAAGGATCCAGAATGCCAAAAGTGTGACAGGAATCTGTCAGCCTAATATTTAAATACTGTTAAACAAAGTTGAGTGTTTGGTAGACAAACACCTCAAAGTTAGTACTATAGCAAAACAAACCCATTAAAAATCTTTTAAGCCCATTATTAAAAATAAGAAAAAACAAACCATACAACACACCCAACCCCCCAACAGTGAAAGTGTTTGAAATGTAAGGTCTTACATAATGTTTTCACTTTAAACAACATCCCCCATTTCCTTTCCATTAACTGAAGTTAGATTTTATACGGGAACTCCTGTTTAGAGTATTTTAGATGGCATTAAACCTGGTAATAACTGTTCTTTTAGGGAAAACAGAAAAAGGTAGCTGAGACAACGAGCTGGAGCCCTTTGGTGCTGAAGTCCTATCTCATTTCCTAGATGACAAAATAGGACAAACACACGTAGAAAAGGTTAGGAAAGAATACCAGTGATAAAGTCTCATTTGCAATCTCGCCACTGGAGTATGTGGGATTTAGCTGAAGCCAGCGTAGCTGCTGATTGTGATTCTGCACCATTGATCTGGTCTGGTCAGGATGTCTCTCAAGATTAGTGTAACGAAGGTTCAAAGGTGTTAAAGTAGATCCTGGGGTCCCAGCCATGTTGAGAAAATTTCTCCTATCTTTAACTTAATCAGTATTTACATCTGTCCATTCATTAAGTTCCCTCCCAAGGTCTCTTCTTTTTTAAAGGCACCAAAAGGGAGTGGTGGCTGGAATAATCCATCCGTTTGCTGTTTTGTTCATCAATTAGGCCTAATTTCTGACATTCCAATTTTGGATCATTGATTTCCAGTCCTACACGTCTCATTTTTGAGACACGATCTGTCTGATTCTTGAATTATATCAGTAGAACTTGTCAAGACTGATTCAGTTCATCTCCCTTTTGTACCCTTCCCCATCAACACTTATTTATTTTAGAGGTTATCATAATACTTTATCAAATTTATTTTCACAGTTGGCTTCACAACTGGGGTAGATTTATAGGTTCAATTGTTACAACTACATCCAACTCCCTGCTTACTTTTATTCTACTAAATTTAAAGCAATTATTTAGATGGAATTTTGCATAGTGGACTCAGTGGTTCCATTTCCAGAGATCTTTCTAGTCATATAGAACCCCAGAGTTGGAAGAGCAAATCAACATCAGTGTTATTTAGTGCATTTTGGGGTTTTTTTGTACAAGATATAGTACCTAAGAAAACATGGTCCCTGCCCCTAGAATTTTATAATTTAAGGCCTCAATCCTGCTGTCTTATCTATGAGGAAAGACACTTACCTTCACTGTGAACACATTGACTTCACTGGGTATAAATTTTCACAACCAAGGATCAATTTGCAAGACCATGGTCCAAATGCATGTAAAGCATTAATCAGACACTGACACAAGGAGAACCAGTAAAAAAGTTTCCATTTTAGGCTATTCTATCAATGTAAAATTTTCAGTGCTACTTAAATGATTTAGGGAGTCTATGTTCCATTTCAAAAGTGATTTAGGCACTTAAGCTCCTAATTCCCGACGAAAGTCAATGACATTTGGACTCAGAAATCACATATGTCCCATTTTCAAAAGTGACTTGGGAGCCTATGTACTTTTGAAAATTTTACCACACATCCTGATTTCAATAAGACCCTGTCCAGCCTTTTTTAATCACTGCTATGATCAACTTAGCTCCCATATCCCTTCCCAAAAAATTATGACAATGAAGAGTTGATTCTTTGGAGTTGTCCTCAGGGAGACTGGTAGTGAGAAAGTATTTTTAATATCTAATCACTGAAAAGTTAAGTTATTTCGATTTTACTCTTCATTTTAGTTTCTTTTAAAGCTACACAGAAATGGAGCTACATCATATATTTATAGGCAGTGGAAATGTTTAATTTTTAACACATTCCCATTTGCTACATTTACTCTATGATTACTGACACCAGAGTTACCAGTTTATCAGTCTCTTCCTCATAATTTTATATCATGGGAATATTACATAGCTTAAGTACCCAGAGGCTGATTATTTTCTGTTCAGTTCTTTAACCCTGGTTATTTATTTTATTAGACTTTTAAAACTCAGACATGAATCCAGGTTATAAAATGCCTTATTTTTCTGACTGTTCAATGTCACGTGGTGTAAGGAAAGGGAAGGAACATTAAATACAAATCAACCCTCTGCCTTGAACAGAGAGAAAACAAGTAGTTTTAGGAGTTCAAATTTTCATTGAAATACTGCGCTTCATAAAATGCTATGTGAACAGCTTGATTTTTGTCACATCTGCCATGAAGTCTTTGATTACATGGTGAAAGCAAAGGATTTTGGTTGTTTGTGTAATTATTATTAACTATCAAAGCCTTGTAACACTTGGGGAATTTTTGTGCCTGAATGGGTGGCTGGCTATGATGCTAAGCAATTATAAGGCTTAACTGAAAGCTGAACATAGGTGACGAATAGGGGCAGGGCTGCAAGCAGGCCTAAATGGTCACAGAACCACTGAAGTAAGTGCTAAGCAATAAAACTGCAGTGATACAAAGATGACAACCCAGGAATTTCCAGATGTTGTAATTCCCTAGATGTCAGTAAAAGTCTCCCTCTAATCGAGGTATAAAAAAAGAGATGGAAGGGAAAATGGAGGGTTGGCATGAAAATTGCTTTGGGTATTTTTTAGTACCTGAGAATATTGATTTTATTTCTTCTATTTTTGTGACTTCCTTGCTTGTCATCACGAATCATTAGATCTATTATAAGAGAAAAAGTCATACCCTCTCTAATGTATCTAAGTTGCATAGGATAGATGAATAAAGAGACAGGATCCAGAATGTTATAGAACTACATCTATCTATCTATGCTACAGCTAAGAAAATGACATAAACAAACAAAAAAACCCTCACAAAAACAAAAAGAAAATCAAACTTGTCTGTGAACATTCACTTTTCTCATTGAATTAATTTCAGCAAAGCTGTTGTCCCTCTTTGTTCATTTTCCAGGGAGCTCAGGGCAGTTGAATATTACCAGTTTTAATATTGCTGGAGTGTGAATTTGAAATGCACAAGAATTAAAAGAAACTATGTGTGAAATCTGAATGTATAACCTGGAAGTGTTTGAACCTTTATTGCTATAT
Source organism: Podocnemis expansa (assembly GCA_007922195.1). Lineage (NCBI taxonomy): Eukaryota > Metazoa > Chordata > Testudines > Podocnemididae > Podocnemis > Podocnemis expansa. The sequence continues at coordinate 35,525,854 of ML681981.1, forward strand.
GGAAGCTAAAACAAAGCTACATGACTTACCTGAACATGCACATGTAGCCAACACAGAGAGACAATACTGAATAATCACAGAAAACCATTTTGGTAAGCCACCCACCGTTTTTTAAAAATTGGGGAGGGGGGGACAAATCTCGCTGATCTCTTTCAAATAATTAAACCATTCTAGGACATCATGATTTACCCATGTTACTCCATGAGCAGAGAAAAAGACAAAGTTCACTGGATGAATTGTTCACATCCATTTGCAAACTCAGCTCTCACATGAACAGACTGCATGATGGAGTAGTATGACTGTTTTATCAGCCTGAGTCTGGGGAGTGTGCTATAAATGAGTCACGTAAGTCATTTCAAATGGATACTCTGTGGACTACCCCATTCTTCATCTGGCCATCATATCTCTTCACCTACAATTCCTTCCTACTTTGCTTTTGCTGTCTTTGTAGAAGAAACATTGAATTATACAGAATTTTATAGGGGCAAGGTAGCTTGTGAGTTTCTTTAACCCCATAGCAAAATGAACAAGGAGTCCTGTGGTACTTTAAAGACTAAAGCTACCACTTTGGAACTTTAACTCCTTGGGAAAGGGAATGTAACAATGAATGCCACTACCCCATAATCCATCCACTGGTCCTTCAGTATGAAGGTATGGATTGCATACAAATTGACCGGAAACATCTCTGCATTCTCCAGCTTCCTTGGTAAGCCTTACTCATTGCCAGTGCTGTTAAGTGTTCTGTCCCTGCCTGCAGTCAGAACAAATGGTTTGATTGTTCCTTATAGATTGATAGACTTTCTTTAGTAGCCAAACCTCCGAGAAAACCTACAGTGATCATCCTGGTGCCAGCTGCTAGGAACAGGCCCTGCTGGTCAGATTAATGTAACCTACATATACTGTGCACTGCAGGTTCAGTTAGCTCTAGTTAATCTCCTGACAACAGCTAAGTGCTTTTCAACACAGGGGAGCCCTGGAAGTATCAAAGTACTGCATTGGTAAAAATTATAATTTGTAGTCCCATTTTACTGAACCAAATATATTCAGGAATAAAAACAAAAAAGCAAGAGTTTACAGTTTTCAAAGAACTTGTTTGCCAAGACACAAATGAAAAAGGTCAAGTTATAATCCTTTTCAAACTGGGCTTTGGAATGGAAGAATTAGCCAACCACTCATTATAGCTGCTAGCTGGATGCTGACTCACTATGCTTTCAGGCGCCACTATAGTAATGAGGGAAGGGAATGGGTTTTCTGTGAATAAGATTATAAGCATGAAAACAAGATGCTGTGTCAAATAAACAGCAAAGTACTGTCTGTCACAAAATCAAGAACTTTTTGGAAGCTCATAGGTTTAATACAACATGAAGGTTTGTAAAAGTCAAAGATAGCAGCTGGATATTAGCTGAACTGGAAAACAAAGCTCCACTGATAAAAAAAAGCACCCATTTCTCACAGCATTTTCTGGAAATGTTGATTTTTAGCTCAATACCTTCCATGCTACAAGGAGCATTCCCCCCCTCCAAAAGGGCTAATCTCCATGCAATCTCTGTCGGATGGCACAGTATATTATCCTGGCAAGTCATATAATATACCCACAGCAGTTTCAATTAGATGGGCCCCCAAAACCAACGTTGGGTTGGAATCCAGTTTTGCCAAAGTGAGCATGTGTGTGTTTAACTTTGATCTGTCTGTTTAGCTAGTAGAGCAGAGATAGACCCAAGCCATTAAGTTCAGATCTGAATGCTGATGCAAACTTCTTCCAGGTTTAACTGGATTCAGCTATAGCTGTCTGGTTTGAGTTTATCTCACATTCCAGCATAGTTGACTATATCCTGACAAAAGTGTTAAAGATGTGAAACAAAGTGCTAAATTAAAATTGAAAAAATATATATCCAGGTTGGTAACCTACCTTTCCTTTGCCAGAATTAAAAGCCATGAAATTCCACCCCAACACAAGACATCTGGTTAACATTTAAGTGCTTAATGGCATTAAAGACTCAATTGCACAAAGTATAAAGCTCTCTTGTAAATTTGCATCACCTATGGTTTCATTTGTTTATTGAAATCAATAGAGCAATGTCAATTTACTATCAATTATCAGCCATATAGCCCCACAGTTTGTAACAGCAACACATACTTTACGACCACTCTGAATTTCTTCTGTTGAACTTATGCTAGAATGTAAAACTTGGATTAGAGGGCTTCACATGGTTAGACTTTTGATACTGTAAAGGAACAGTAAATGAATTTTGTGAGGGCATGGAAAACCAACATCCTCTTCTTTTTAAAGTTCACAAGGCATCATTAAGAGGGTCATAAAGTAAGATTAACAATGACATCTCAAAAGTGAAATACTACTGTGCTATATTTGCATATGTAAGTCTAATGATATATGGCAGTTTTCACTTTCAGGGTTGCTTTAAACTTTGCCCATAAAAAACTGTTGCTCAATGAAACTTAAACCAAGTTCCAAAAGGGGTAGCCGTGTTAGTTTAGTTCAGCAAAACAAACAGGAAGTCCTGTGGTGCTTGTAAAGAGTAATAAATTTATCTATTACATGAGCTTTTGTTGGAGAAAATCCCACTTTGTCAGAGGCTTGAAGATGGGAAATTTACAGAATGGGAAGAAAATAAATGCAAAGAAGTTTAAGTCATAGGAACAGGTCAGACTGTTAGAGCAAATCAAAGCAGTTGTTCAGATTAAAATACTGGGGAACAGCATACAGGATATGGTGAGATTCCCCAGTGTTTGAATCTAAACAGCTGCTTTGATTTGCTGTAACAATCTGACATGATCCTATGACTTACACTTCCCTGCATTTATTTTCCTCTCATTCAGTAAATTCCCTAGCATCAGGCATCTGAGGGATTTTCTCGCATGAAAGCTCATATTATATATAAATTTGTTACTCTTTAAAAGTGTCATAGGACTCCTTATTTATTTTAATAAACCAAGTTCCAGTTTTTGATATTTCTTTTTAAAAATCCCTTTCTTAAATGAATATGACTGCTTTTTTAACATTGACAGCCATAAAGAACAAATAAATATTTACTCATTTTACTCCCATTTTTATCTCTAAAAACTGACTTTGATTTTAAGAGGTTTAAATAAGGTAAGTTATTAAATCATAATGTGGATTGATTGGGATTGTAATAACAAAAATTAATTAGCTGAGATATTAGATGAAGGAAAATAGCTACTGTTCACTGATGATAGTGACTGTGAGTCGATAGGATAAATATGATACAATTTCTATGCACAGCAGGCAGCTCAAAGTATATACTGGGAAAAAAACTTTATAAAAACCTTATAAAGTATTTAAAAGAGGTTTAACTGCAAGAAACTGGACCTACATTTCAAAAAGCTGCCTGAGCACATTTATAGTACATAAGTGACTAGAACAGCTCAGAATAAGCTTTTCAAATAGCTAGTGGAAATTTTAAAAATAATTTATATGTGAAAACATGTTGTGGTCTGGCAGGTACAAAATGCAAAACATTTGTTAAAAAACATGGGGTAAAATAATGTTTTATTACCTTCCTTTTTAAAAATAAATGTAAAAGACTCTGAAAAATTAAGAAACAATCACACTTAAATCATACTGAGAGGAGCATTAACATCGACCTTGAGAAGAGCACATTCAGTACAAGGAGAAATAGGCTAAGCATGATTATGGATTTCCATTATTTTTTTTGCAGACTGTGTTTGAAAGAGACTCTTTCTCCTTTGCATCCTTTCTTACTCCTTGTTCCTCAGCTTGCAGTGAAGTCATAACTGTGGATTTACAACATCATTCTGTTGTCATAGAATCTATTATGTATGGCAAAAATAACTGCACTTCAGGATCAACTAATGGATCTCAGGTGGATTTTCAGGTAGAAGACATCAATAACTTTGGCTATGTTTACACTGGGAATTTAGTTTGAATTAAGGAGGATTAATTCAAACTAAATTAGTACACATGCACACTGGCTTTCATCAGTTTAAACTAAGGAATTCCTTAATTTGAACTAAGGAAAGCTTACTTAGAAATAGTAAAACCTGCCTTTAATTCAAACTAATGGTTAGTTTGAACTTATTAGTTCAAACTAATTCAAAGTAAATGCGTTAGTTGGAAATAACTGTTAGTTCAAATTAAATGCAGTTTGACCTTCTTCCTCCCAGGGTTCAAGGCACCAGGGAGAAAGTGCCTTCCTTTTTTTACAGGGTTGGGTGGGGAAATGGCCCTTCTCAGGTGCCATGTTGCCACACTTCCCATGGTGCACCCCTCCTAAGCTGAACTAGCAAGTCCTATGCATGGCTATGCTAGTTCGATTTAGGTTTCTAGTGTGGACGTGCTAGTTTGAACTAAATTAGTTTGAATTAATCAATACTAGTTCACACTAATTAATTCAAACTAGCATTCTTGAGTGTAGGCATAGACTTTGGGAATTAGCTAGACTAGAATAGACTAGAATATATGAATGGGGAAAAGATTTGTGTTCTTGATCTGATTTATACACTTCTCATTTCCCCACCTCCACAGCATTTTTGTCCCTAGGCCAAAACTGGCTGGTTTTGGGGTCTTGCAGTTGTTTTGCTCACTGGATGAGCTAATGCAACAGAGTCAAGTATGGTGCAATTTGTTTACTTTCAAAACACACATGAATCCTGTAGCCCTTAAAGATAGCCCAGGCACACACAAGCACATCTGAAAACTGCCACTCAACCAACAGAAACAGCTGCCTTGACACTGTCCCTGTGGGTCTCCATCAATCACTTCTTCACATGTCACAGAACCTTCCCCTTCTGATGAACTATCAACATTCAGTTAGGAATCAAAGGATTAGTGGAACATTCACCCGCAGCAGATTCACCACATTGCTTTTCTGCTGATCTGTTATAGCTCAGCAGTATTGTCAGAGGACAGCCAAGTGAGTGGCACAAAGAGGAAAAGCTGTAGATTCCACCAGAAATAGATTAATTCCTCAGCAGCATAAAGCTGGCATGTTTAACACACAACTGCATAGAGACTGGATTGGAAGAGGTGAGGCAATGCCAGAAAGCATAGGCTGTGGTAATGCTGGGCACGTTGAATGTCCCTAAAAGTTGGTGTCATTTAGAATAGCTCTGTAGCTGTACATTTTGCTGCGGCTAATTCAGCCACTAGTTAACCCACTATCAGGGAAAAAGAGCTTAGAACCACTTTGCCTTCTTCAGTTGTGCTGAAAACATGAGGCTTAAGCCACAAAGCTGTAAGATGGAACAGAGGACCATATTTGTAGGCAAGACTGATGTCCTGGACTCAATTCTTCTTTCATTTACTCAGATGCCAGGCCTGTTGACTTCAGCTCCTGTTGCTGGAGTTCCCCCTTTTCTTTGCTTGAGAACAGTGTGAATTGAGAGTGTCACGAACTGAGTGTTACCGCCAAAGATTTTTTTTGCAAATATAACCTATATCCTTAAAACAGGTTATCTCTTAGAGACGTGTTCAGGCTGGGTTACTGTTGCTGGAAAGCTTTGGCTGTCCAGGTCCAGAACTTTCTGGATATAGGGAGTAGCAGCATTTTGAGCATGCTCTACACGTTTTCTATTGTTGGTGTGAGCAGATGCTTAAGAGAAGCCTAAGCAGAGTAGCTGGGAGAGGAGCAACCACAGAATGCTGCGGAGTCCATGTCCTCAGTGCTTGAGGGAGAGGAGCTGAGCCAAGAGTGGGCTGCAAGATGTATTCTCCCTGCTGTGGAGTATTCTGCAGCACAGTTTTCTTTAATGTGACTGAGAGCTGGTTGACCAGTAAGCAGACTTCATGGTGCTGGTTACAGAGAAGAAAGAAAGGACTGCATGGATTCCTGTTGAAGATTTCTGCAGGCAGAGGAGAAGAGGACTGCTACTTTCCACTCAAGCCCCAAGGACTTGAACAAAGACTGCAACTGAGATAAGGGTGACTCCTACTGAACTTTGGGACTTTGGGGTTTCTTTCCAATGGGGACCATTCAGTTTAAATTCATTTTTTTAGGATAAAGTTTTCATGTTAGTAGTTAATCAAGTTCATTGCTATGTTTATTCTGAGTAGTATTTTAATGTGAGTTGGTAACTCTGAGCAATCTTCACTGTGAGACCCTTTAGAACTGAATTCTGAGTCTCCAGCTGCTTTCTTCTGGGGTTTATCTCTGTGAGGCACTGGAGGGGGGCAAGTGAATGAATTCTAGCCCACCTGAAGATTACACAAACATTGCAAGTATTGTCTAACCTAGTAGGCAAAACAAAGTTGGCCTTCTTTGTCCAAGCCAAGATAGAGTATTTTCCACCAGATTTTGAATCTCTGGCAAAGTGCTTTTGGAGCTCTAAATTCCAGTATGTACTATACAGCATGGGAAACCTTGGCTATAGTTTTGATCTTAGTATGTTGTGATTACTCATAGGATGCAGATGAATCAGAAACATTGATTGATCACCACACCCAAAGAAGGTTAACCCTATATGACAGTATTGATTTACATAGAAAGATTTCATGTTCATGCTCGTGTGTTACCCATATATACAAGGATCTCCATGGCTACAAACAGCTTCGTTCTTTGCTAAATGACTTTTGCATCTGTTAGATTACTTTATTTGTATATATCTAGTGTGGAACAGCAGGCTTTGAAGACTGATTTGGATAACGAAGGCACTGGCAAGCAGCCCTCCATTTCCTCCAATCTGTCTGAAATCTCAGTACATATAATTACAACACAGATGTAGAAATCCATTTTTGGAAGAGTGTGTGTATTCCTAATCAGGCATTATTCTACCTAACTATCCACTGTGTACTCACTACCATTGCATAGAGTAGTTCAGATGCTCAATCTAAACCAGAGCAGAAGAGTTTATCTTCATTAAGGGCTCCCTTTCACTTAGAAGATACTTTGAGACCTAATAGTTTTTCCCCCCATCACTAACTATTATGATCCTATCTCTCTCTGGCTTGCTGACATTATCAGCAGCAATTTGTCTCTTTTTAGCAATAGGTGGAAGAAAAAACACAATAAAAACTTAACTGATGAAGGGGCACAAAGCTAAGTTAGCTCTTTCAACTTCATATGGGCAGGAAGGGGGAACCAACAGCTGGTATGCAATGGATACCAGAGTATAGAGTTGAAAACTGAAATCTGAGGAGGTTTTAGATTAATGAATTCTGGTCAAGGGAAAACTTTTAAAATATAAGTAGAGAGGGATGCAAAAAGATCACAAAACCTAGTGGGGAGCAGTGTCTGGCAGATGGATGGAAGGGCATTACAACACTACTGTAATGAGTGTTAAAGATACATAACCACCAACTGCTCTCTAATCTAAGTATCCTAGGACACTGACCACTGAAAACATGTGGTGATTCTTCAAAGCTAGATCTGATCAAATAATCCTTAGTTCCTTTTTTCGATTATGCTTTTCTATCCATAAATTGTTTTTGAGGAATGTAGAATTTTCTCACATTTGTTAGTCAAAATTATTTGCAGGATCATTTTTAGAAATAATTCCTTTTCTGTAAATTTGTAATGAAACCTTCATTTTGGGCATCCAATATACAAACTATGTTATTAGATTGGAATAGCACATTCCATAGGTCCCTAGATTTGATATAAAATCCATGCTACCATCCTGTGTGAACACTCAGCTTTATGAATTCACAGTGTGATTTTGGCAAATATTTGTTAATGTTTGCATAAAATTCACTGTTTGTGCAGGCATTGCTCATTCTGTAGAATATTCATGGAAAGCAAATACAAAAATGGCACAAACTCAGATAAAACAAATTCTTTTTATTAATCCAGGGACTGTCTATGACAAACATTCTCGAGGTATTTTCTCAGTTTTACACTCAACAAACAAAGGCTGATGCATGGGTGTAGCCTAAGCTTCTGTGATAATGAGAGATATCATCCATGTGGCAGTGAAGTTCTGTGTTCTGTGTGATATTGTGTAAAAGTAAAAAATAGTTAGTGCTGGACAAATGGCTTGGCCTAAGCCAGAAGTTACTATGGTCATGGGATAACTTCAGGCAAGGCTTGCTGTTTTGTACAGGGGTGTTACTGGAGGGGGATCAGGACCCAGGGCCCACCCCCACAGCCCCAGTCCTGCTCTGGGGCTCAGTTCAGATGTTCCCGCTTGCCGGAAGCAGCAGGGGCCCTGTCTGCCTTCGAGCCTCCTGAAAGAGGCTTGATGAGGGAGATGGTTCCTGCGGCTTCTCACAAGCGGCTGGAGCTGTCTCTGAGCCTCTGCCGCTTGCCAGAAGTGGCCTGAAGCTGGATTGGGCCCCTTCTGGCTGCGCAGTCAGCCAGAGATTCAGAGCCCATGCCCTGCTAGCCCCAGCATAGTGCTGCCCCTGCTTGTAAATAAGATTCTAATTAAAAGTTATGTTATCTTCCTTTTTCTCTGCTCTCTTCCCACAACTTGTGCAAGAAAGGTAATTAAAAGTATAACAAACAAGGAGGCCCGTGACACTATTAAATAATGAATGAATTAATGCATTTATATATTCACCTACCTACTGTAGTTTCAATTTTATGTATCTGATGAAGTGGGATTATATCCATGAAAGCTCATTCGATAAATAAATTTGTTAGTCTTTAAAAGTGCCACAGAATTCCTTGTTTGTTTTACTGAAATACACTAATACGGCTACCTCTCCAAAACTAGAATTATGCCATCTTGCCCCTCCTACATAAGGTTCTGGAAGGGAATGTTGCCTATGCTCTTTTATCCCCTTTCCTTCCTTTGCTTGTTAAGGAATGTGTAGTCATTTTTCTTGCAAAACTAATATGTTTCAATGTAAAGTACCTGCAATCTATAAGTTAAAGGTGTAAATTACAATGGAGTGGGTATAATTATTTTCATCACATAGTTATTAATATTCATTTTTATGTGTTATTGTAACCAAGTAAGGTTCTCTGGGGAATTGTTGAAAATGAAAGTTTTTGCACATTTTTAAGCATAAAAATATCATAAGGCCCCCTCCTCTTTGCTCACACTTGGAATCAAGGAGGAATAAGCAGGCAATAAAGGTTAACTATCTACCCAACCCACCAATGGGGTTCCTTGTTTTGTTTTTCTAATGTATTACATGGACCTGTTCCTCAGCAGCTGTCATGAAATGTGATTGATTAAAGACACTGCGTTACCATAGGGCATTCATAGTGGGATTGGAGACTGTGGGATGGGGAATCACAGACATTAGCAATATGGGCAATGTCTACTCTTGCAGTTAATTCAAAATAGTTATTTTGAATTAACTACTTTGACTTTAAATCAAAGTCATTAATTCCACTTAGAGAGTCTTCACTAGACTCCTAAATCAAATTAAAGTAGGCTTTATTAATTTGACTTACAGAGTCTATACTAGACTCTCTAATTCAAACCAGGGGGAGGTAAGAAAGTCAATAGGACAATTATATCAAATTAAGCCTACTTCCTGGCTAACACTGGCTTAATTCGAAATAACAACTTTGAAGTAACCATTACTTCAAAGTTAAAGGAAGTTTTATTATATCAAATTAGCCTTTCCTTATTTTGAATTAAGGAAAGGCTTAATTCAATATAATAAAATGCCAGTGTGGCTGGGGAGTAAGTTATTTCAAATTAAGCCTCCTTAGTTCAAAATAACTTGTAAATGTAGATGCACCCATGCAGGTATCCAGGACAATAAAGTTACCCTTTTTGACCGGAGCAGCATTCAGGTTAAAATTCTGAATCTTGTAGATTTTTTTCAGTTTGCAGTTGAAAAATTGGTAAGTCAGGTATGTTCTTTGATGCAATCTTATTTATAAAGATAAGGTCCAATTTCCCTGAGCGTCATAGAAACAAAAAAATAAAGAGCAAGTTGCTCTACCAAAAACCTCTTCAGGCCCAGCAAAACCCTCACTGGGATGATTTAGTTGGTGTTGGTTCGGTTTGAGTAGGGGGTTGTACTAGATGACCTGTGGAATTCCCTTCCAATCTTAATCTTTTATAATTCTATGCACTGTACTTTTCAGGCTGTCAGAAGTTTCTTGCTCTGTTTCTTGGTCTTTCTCTTGCACTCCCTCTTCTGTTTCTTTCCCCTATTAGATACACACACCCCTTTACTCAGCTAAGGATCAATCGAGCTCTTGCCCATATAGTTCAAAGTACTGAGTGGCCTGGGATTTGGTCAGTGAAATGGGCTGTGTTTTGGATGCTTCTTCTTTTGTTTCAGTCACTTTATACTGAAAGAAAGTCAGTGGTTATACCTAGCCTAGGAGAATAACATTTCTAGGGACATGATGGGACAAGTTTGGTTTGTATTTGTTCCCCATAGCAGATGGCATGCAATGGTTTTTTGGTAACTCACAAGATTCAGATTCTTTGATTATTAGCAAAGTACAGCTGCCTTCCCACGTAGCCATTGTGCAAAAAGGTACAGACATCCGAAGTAAATGCATATAATAAAGTATACTACCTCCTGTGCAACTGCTGTGATATGCATTATAACAGCCAATAAACTATTCAAGATATCCTATTTAGACACACAGCATAATACACATATCCAGTACAATACATGCTGCATTGATAAATTACATCAAACCTGTAAGTGCCATGTTTTGTTGTTGATACGTGCTCTTATTATTTGCTAGCAACAGTTAGTTTGGCTCATCATGACTAATTTATAACTTTTCTTTCCACACACTTATTCAACAGTCTGAGGTCTTGGCACAAAGATTCATTCATGGATGTGGCCAGATAGGTGAACTATGAATGATTTGTTACCTCAGAAGTTTGTGATGATGAAAAACTCATAGTCTCTGTGATGGTATCAATGCAGAGATGGTTGGAAAGTGTGAATAATTTTCATACAATGTTTTGTAAATGTGTCCTTTTTACATCACATAATTTGACATTTTTCTACCCATTCTTCTCCCAGTGTTATTTACAAATACTCCGGGCAAGAACCCCCTCGGTCTTTTCACATGTACTGGAGTAACTGGGATAGCACCCAACAGGAAAATATGGAATGCTTCCTACAACAGACCTGCATTATTTATTTTCTACTTTGCTCTCTTTTGCTTGCAGGACTCACTCTTTCAGGCCATGATTGCTGACCAGTACTCATCTGGAGACCATGGTGCCTACTGTGAAAGGCGTTAAGTGTCCTGGTCTCCTAGTCAGAGAGATTGTAAACGGGATTGAATGCTGGAGAAAGCTTTGGTATTATCCCCACAGGACATTCTTCGGAACACAGTGGGTTTGATTTTGCTTGCACTTGCAGTGAAGTAGCTCTCTTAAGTTCAGTGGTGATATAGTGTGAAAGCAGAAGCAAGACCCCTATCAGACAGCTAACTAGCTCTGAAGCACCTCTATACCAGGCAAATCTAAAGCAGGCAGATGAAATAGGCAGATCTCTTTTTTGCAATGTATGTCTACCATGCATTTTTCTTACACAACAGTTCCTTACATGTGGTTGCACATTTATCAGTGTAATTAGAATTTGGTGTACAATGACTAGAACAGCATATCAATCTTTGTGAGGAAATGTGAGATGCAAGAGCTGGCCTGGATTAAACTCCCTTTGAGATTGACAGGTGTAAACTCACCCATCACTTAACATAATTGTAACCATAAATCCCACCTAACATGAGTATGTGAAACTGTCCAGGAGCTTTTGAGTGGAGTATTTTTTATGTGCAGGTGTGTGTGGGGAGTGAAAGAATACACAGATACTTAGATCACAGGCAAGAACAGAGGGAATGAGGGAGGAAAAGAGGCAAGAAAAAGCCAAGTGGGGGGCTGTTAGCACAGTGTGACTCTAGAACAAGCTACAGATGTTAGCTAAAGAGGGTTGGGGGCTGCAAGCTAAGAAACTGCATTCAGAGACATGGGACTTTTTACAGTCTCAGTAAATAAACAAAACCAAATAAAAAAATACCTGACTACCACTAATGTATACATCCAAACAGGAACATCCAAAGGCCCTAGACTTTGACCACCTACTGGGGTTAAAATGGGGCAGCAATACTCTCAGGCAGTCATCTTAGTAAGGAGACTTAATGTGCCTTTTTTGGGTCCATGTTGCTTGCATCAGCAACAGAGTTGAAAGGTAAGCAGTTCTAGTAAGGCAAGGAAACAGCTTTTAGGAAATTTTCTTTGAGTTTCACCAGAACTTTTTTTTAAAACTGGCCAGTAAATATTGAAATGGTCACTGAAGGACAGTGTTCTATTTTTCTATCTGTAGTTATCTTTCATCTTTGTAAATACATGTTATAATCCACTAGCAAAGCAAGGGGTTGAATATGTTTTAAAGTGATTAGTTTAGATACTGCTGAGAAATCTGTTAGTCTTTAAGGTTCCACAGGCCTCCGGGTTTGTTTAGATAGTACCGTCTTTCTCATCGTCTCTCAAATGCATCATGGAAATTTGCCCTCAGAGAAAAATGTGATTCATCTGAAATTTAAATAATGGTCTTTTCTTTTCCTCTTAGCTGACAAGTCTTGGCCAAAGCAATGTAGTCTATTAATAGGCAGAGATACCTATTAGAAGAGATCACTCAGAGGAACAGTACAAAAATGGTTGCTTAAGGGAGATAGTCTTCTAATAGAAATTGAGCCAATGACTTGTTGCAAGCTGTTCACTGTGACTCATCCCCCATATGTTTAACATCTGTTCTGAAAGAAGTCTAAAATAAGTTTACAAATGTCCATAGACACAAGCATGTGTATGCTAATAACCACCATATTAAGTGCTTAGGAATAGAGCTGAGGAAGTTCGGCTCCCTTAGTTCTTGTCTCAACCTTGCAAAGTTGTGAAAAATCTATCGGCACACACTTAAAATGTACTTGCATATTTGTTTTCCTGAGGGTGACAAAAATCCCAAGTGATACTTTTTATTCCCATATTAAAATTCTTATAAAGATTCACTAGTTATTGGTGAACAGAAGGTGTAAAACATTATATAAGTCACCTTTGCCAAATGCTGTTTGCTCATTTATACAAGGGCAGATAATATTTTCCATACCTTATCTGATTAAAATGCCCTTCTGTTTTCAGTCACTTACCAGTCTATCTCTGACCTCATCACTAATTGCTCATCAGTTTGGCCTATTTTAGGCTTTCTTCATACTCCACTGAACTGCTGATTTTAGAAGTTCTTACTTTGCCCTGGCTAGTTTATCACATCCTTTAAAAATACCATTTAAAATGTTCATATTCTTTTGCAGTTGTTGGCCATCAGCAGCTCCTATTTGCCTCCTCTTCCTGGTTATAAACATGCTGGATTAATTCTTCCACAATGTATTTTCTTCAGTAAACATGTATTTTGCAATGGAGTATGCAATATTTGACCTGGCTTCTTGCCCAAACTGTTTCACATGAAACAACATGGTCATTATAACTAGTGTGTTATAATGTGTGTTATTGCCAAAACCTTTAGTGTCTAACCAACAGTTAGAGGTGTTCAAAATCTGAAACAGTTCCAGCTCTAAATTTCTAAATGTCCTTCTTATCTTCATAATGGACTGCACCAAAATTCGCAAGATCTGAAAAGTCCCAACTAAATGCTCAGAATCCTAACCTCAACTTTGTGGTGTAAGCCATCTCTGACTTTGATGAAACAAATACATATATGTATCAGTGAAAGGCTAAACTTCTAGTGCTGAAAGTTCTGCATGTCCACATGAAAATGAACTATGAGAAGTAATAAAACTCATCCCCTCTTTCCAGTATAGTTCAGTTAACACAGTTTATTGAATACATTAGAATGGTTTGGCTTTTCAAACAAAGATAGGAGTAATATAAAATAATGCTGCATCTACTGGAATGCTTCTTCGTTTACATTTCTTCAAAATTTTGATGATATTTATTAAGACTTTTTTCATAGGTTGGAAACAATGTGCATCTGTAAAACATCCTCTTTATTTCTGAAGACAGGTTGTTTGGGGAGGAATAAGACATACATGAAATGCAATGCTAATTACTCTATTTGCTATTAAATTAGTTTACTTTACACAGTTTAGAAAAGGGCCTTAATACTCATCTTTCAGTACCTGAGCTATAGTAAACTCTTCCATGTGGAAGCCAGTACCTAACACTGAGATATATCAAGAGATAGCCAGCTCCCAATCATTATGGACACTGTTCTCCCCTCTGTTTCTGCATGCAGAAGGGAATCCATACTCGAAGAAAGGGAGAGTGCCACCTATATGGCAGGTTTTACACTCCCTAGATTAATGGAGACACCTCAACAGAACCACTTCAGGATTTGAGCTTTGCAGAGTTGAAAGGGTAGGGACAGGCTGGACCTCACTGAATTCAAATCAGTGTGAGAAAGCAGTGCCAGTTAATTCTGACCAAGTCTAGCAGTTTCTACAATTCTTTCCCAACACCAGTTCTTCCCAGATGACCAAGGTGAGCTATTCTGGATTTGTTACCTACTAAGTGAAATGACTGAGCCAGACCTTTCCTGAAAGAAACCCAGAACAGGAAATGTAAACAATCAGCTTCTTCTAAGTAATATCTTATATGGTTAAAGAGGGATGGCCTACATCTCATCAAGCAGAGCTCCGTTTGTTGGCCAAGGTATTGCTGGAGAGTAAAGGTGAAGGCAAAGTTGTTCTGTGGTCCAAGAAATGATATGCAGATTTCACTAGTGATGAATCAACCTCGAGAATTTGAAGAGATTCAGCTTGATTAGCAGAATCATTAACTTAGATAGCCTAATTCCCCTTTCCCCTGCACTCTGTGTTATCCTTTACATGAACACAAAGAGGGTGTAAAGTAAAACAATCTCCTTCTGATTTGTCTCACTCTTTGCACTGATATACAAGACTATACTAAGTACAAGACAACCAAAAAGAACTTCCTGAATCTGCAGTTCTGGGCAGGGAATTTCACAGCACACATTTCCTCACAAGGAAACTAATCTTCTGTACTTATGCTTCGGCCTTTTCTGTGTAGTTGGTGAAAAGAGCGGAAGAGCTGTTTTTTCTCTTATTGTCACTACAGTTTACAATCCTAAGCAGTCACTGAAAAGTGTTTTTATGCCCCCTGTGTCTTTAAATCAGACTGCATGTGTGATGACTTACACTTCCCTGCATTTATTTTTCCTCCCATTCTGTAAATTCTTCATGTGTCTGACTAAGTGGGATTTTCTCCTGCAAAAGCTCATGTGATAAATAAATTTGTTAGTCATTAAAAGTGCCACAGGATTCCTTGCTTGTTTTGCTGAACTAGACTAACACAGCTGCCTCTTTGGAATGTATAGGCTTTGTCTGTCCTGCTTTGGTGCACTATGGACAAAGGATTTCTCTTAGCTCATTGTACACATTCAGTAGCATCACAGGCTGATGGCCTCGTCTTCTACGGAGCAGTAGGCAATATTCCTGGTGGCTTTTTACTCTCCAACTGAACACAGTTCTGAGTATACTTTCTTTTCTTCTGAAGCTGATGCATTGGATGAGTTGACGCATCAGGCAGAGTAGCACTGGACCTTTTTTTGGACCAGCAGTAATGAGCAGTAAATTCAAGTCCCTGAATCATTCTGCTTCCATATGCAGATGGGTCAGGGTACACCCTTCAATGACTACAGTGCTCTTCACTGTCTCTCTGACAACAAAAACTGTTACAGTATTGATCCTCTCATGGATGCCATGGGAGGAATGCATGATTAGTACAGGTCAGCATCCCACATAGATATCTAGACACAAGCTAGGTCAGTCTCTGCTGGGAAATCACTGAGGATATTATTTAAGTAGCAGCTGATATACCAAGGAAAATTTAGATTACCACTGTAAATAAACTAATCTGCTCCTTACACCTGTGATTTTTGGTAGTTTTCTTGCCTTGCTCAGGCTTTACAACCCAGCCCACCTGCCTACACAGAATCCTTTCCTCTTTAAAGAGATCCTCTGCTTCTTCTGTGGCGGCTGCTGCTGCTGCTGCTTCTGACCCTTCCTCTGTTTCTAATGCCGCAGTCATTTCCATGGCAACTCCTTTTGATGTCACAAATAGAAATTTATACAAGTTCAAGCAGGGGATCAGAGGTGGGGAGAGAGGAACATTTAAGAAGTAATCATCTGTGCATGCACCTGCAGATAGAAATGAAAGAAACAAAGCTATCCATTTTGATCTTTAAAAACGTGCTATATTTCTTATTTGAAATTAAAATTTGTTACAAAAATTTGCTAGTTAAAATTTGTTATTATTAAAGTGAATTTAGTTCCAATAGAAGGTGCCAGATTGGTGATGCTCAAGTTTGCTGTACCTAAATACAGGTGGCCAAAGTGGTCATGCCAACCTCCATTAGAAACCCTAACTAGGATGCCTAAACCTTCATCCGGTGAGAGGGCAGCTAAGCCTTGGTGTCTATTCAGTCCTTGGTCTTCCTGTTGAGCCTGCCTAACAGAGTGGTAATTAGTACTTTCTGTGGTGCATTAGGAAATAGTCTATTGCCCTGTACCTCAAAGCAACCTGTAATTTCCTCTCACCTCACACACATACTCTTTCTATAAAATGTACGTTGTGAGATATCATCTGCAAAGTAGTAACTTGTTGATTAGTGATATCATGGTGAAATGTGTTTAGCAAAATTCTATGTAAAGTTATGAAATCAACCTGTATGAAGCTAATTGTTTAAAACTAGACAGCCCTGCCTAAGCAAAAGCTGTTAAAAAGGCCTATCCTAAACAAAGGAATGTGTGTTTATCTCCATTTACTTATAAATCATAGAATTATAAAGACAGCAGGGGAGGAGATTGCAGGAAACAGAGTCATCTGTATTTTAGCAAATACAAGTGTGTGTGGGGGGCAGGAAAAGCATGCAGTGTCCTTCACCACAGATGCCATGGCACTTCCTCGCGTACTTTCAAGAGCAACCTTTAGAAGAATCCATTTCAAAGGTTCACTGGACTATAAAAGAAGGGGCAGAAGACCCCTAGTTATTTCTCTTTCACCCAAGATGACACAGGAATCTGCAGTTTTGGGCTTCTAGAAAAAATTATAATTGAGAAAGAGAGTCAGCCACCATCTTACTTTGGGTGAGCAAAGCCTGGAACCAAACCTTGCTAATTAAGTTTTAGACTTTTATTTGCATATAACTCTTTCTAGCTTTCTCACTTATATTGAACTGACTTAAAGTTCTATCTTCTTTTGTTAATAAACTTACTTTATTATTAATCTAAATCCACAGTGCTGTGGTCACACTAAAATGAATGTCAGCCAAGGGCGTCACTGGTGCCAGGCTTTCAAGGCTCGAGCCCCTAGTCCCAGTGCTCGAGCCCTGGGTCCACTGCTGGGCTGCCCATGGCAGTGGCTGCAGTAGTGGTGCACAAGCCCCACGTCCCAGCATGCTGAGCCCCTGGTCTTTTCCCAGGCCAGTGATGCTCCTGATGTCAGCTCCAGTTAATGAGATAAGCTTACAGGTTTAGTCTTCTTCATAGAGCAAATGAATCTTATCATTCCTCTGAATGTTGTAGGAGACAGCTAGATATAGCAGAGCGCATGGGTCTGCCACAACTCCAGCCTGTGGGTGTTTCAGTGTCACTTGCTTACATTAACCAAGCCTGGTAAAGACAAAAAGCGTCTCTCTGATAAGTGCTGGCAGACTGTAGAAGTCAAAGTAGTTGAATTGGAGCTGCATTGCATGTAGAACATGAAGTGCATGTTGGCTACTGACTGTGTGTATGTCCCAAGCAGAGACCGACAAGCAGCGGAAATATTCGGGGGCATTCAAGGTTAAAATACAAGCAGTGTCAATCTCTGACTGGTCTGAATTGCACATTAAGCATCAAGGAGTAACAGCTTTCAGTCACTGAAGACCTGAGCTGAATTCTCATCAGAAACCTAATAGTGAAAGACTCCACAATATACCCTTTGCTTTCTGGAAAGTGTATTTAAAAATCCAGCTGTGATATAACTGTTTAGACTTAAGGATAGGAGGATTTTTATGGACATTATATGTCTTCCCATTGCACATTTCTATGTCTGAATGTATTCTACACATCAAACACTGGCAATGCTGCAGAAAATGTACAAAATGAATATTCTTAAATTTAAGTAATTAGCATTCCAATAAATGCAATCCCTTTACGTATGCGAGGATGAGACCCAGTACATATGGCTGGCACTGGAACTTCCCCTCAATACTATCAGCAACATCAGTCTTAGGTGATGTCTTCACTCATGGCAGCAAATTTGCTGCCATCAGACCAATCTTTTCTGATTTACTGAGTGGGTCTGTGAAGATGTGTTCAGTCGATCCCTGAATCCCATCCCCTCAAGTAGCATAGCACTTAAGTCAATGGGAGGGCATTTCTTGTTGACTCAGCACACCAGTGACACCACTGTGAGTAGGCATTAGGCAGTCAAAGGGAGATACACAAGTTATTTTAAGTAACTTGGGTATCTCCCATTGACTGCCACTGAAAACTGCCGGCAGTATAGATCAGAGCATAATCCTAGCACTGACTTTCATTCTAGAACCGGCGGCCTAGGGCATGGCAAAGTGAAAGCTCAGCTTTTTTATTTACTCCCCTTTCTTGTTACGTGATCTGTTTTCATATTTCCCTAATTCTAGAATAGAGCAATGATATTTCTCCAGGATCTGAAGCTCACCAAAGCCCATTTTACTGTGCATCAGAAGTTCACTTCTCTAAAAGAGAAAAAGTGACATTGGAGTCCCAGAAGAGCTGCATGAACACATTTCAAATCTGAACTCATGTCTCAGGGAAATTCATCGAGTTCCAATCAATGCTGCCTGCATTTTATAAAGGCAACTGAATTCAGGCATAGGAAATAAATCAATGGCAAGACAACCTTGAAAAAACTGTAGCTAGAACAAACTTGGACATTGCTGATTGAGTCAAGATTGCTAATGTGGTAAATGGGAAAATATGTTGAATGAGAGAACACAGAATTATGAATTAAAGATTTTACTGCAAACCAAAAACATGGGTCATAAGAATTTTACTGGACCATAAGAAAGATTTGTTTGCATTTTCCCTCTGTCCAGTCACCAGTCTCATAAAGAGTTTTCCCGTGGGATAAAATCTTTATGTCCCTTCTGTCCTTCATGTAAGTCACTCAGATTGTATGAAACAGAGATGATTAATTATCCGTGGAACACTTTTCTGACAAATAGTCTAATTAGATACTTTTTGGCCTCTTATCACAAAGGTTATTTTAACTGCCAGAATCAATGGCGAGTAAGATTTTCGAGATAAGAGATTATGACTGGCTGGAATAAGCATGAAAGAAAGTTAAATCCAGAATTTGTCAAATAAATCCAATTCCAAAGAAGTGATACCTTCCAAAAATGTATTACAAGATCAGTGTTAATTTGCCATAGCCTAAGATAT
Source organism: Podocnemis expansa (assembly GCA_007922195.1). Lineage (NCBI taxonomy): Eukaryota > Metazoa > Chordata > Testudines > Podocnemididae > Podocnemis > Podocnemis expansa. The sequence continues at coordinate 35,545,167 of ML681981.1, forward strand.
ATAACCTTATATACTATTAGATCTGAGAGAAAGAGAAAATGAGGTTAGAAAACATTAGCTGTTGAAAAAGTCTTTTTTTTTTTTCCTCCTCTTTTTCCATTGTTGATTTTTGCTCTTTGAAAACAGAGGAAAATCTGCTTCTGGAAACTGTTTTTGTGTTAAGGCTGCTCTGTTGTTCAATTTGAGAACTTCAGATAGTTTGCCAGGAGGGTGGGAGGTAACCCTTGAGGTAAAAAACAATGGAGGAATGATCAAGAGTGTACAATAACTTCCATTTTAGGTACGGTTAGAGAGGTCTGTTTATTCATCAGCTGGGGAATGCATGGAAACAGAACAGAAGGGAGTGTGAACAGAATGAGCTGCTGATCACATTAAAAACAGAGCTCTCTGGTTGGATTAAGTCACTTACTTAGATTTTTACCAATCACTTCACCAAGGTGATAATTAGAAAGGGATAATGTCAGGGATTGACATAATGGTTCACCCCAGGATCCAGTGTTTAGCTGCTTGAGAAGTCCAAGGTGACAAGTCTCTGGTGTGAGCTATGATTCAATTGCTGATTCATCACAGCAGATTGCACTCCTATAGCTTCAAGACAGAAGCCTTTCAGAACTGTCACTATCAAAAACATTCATTCTGCTGTGTTTTCCCAGTGTAATCATGTCGCATAAGAAACCTGCAGTTCCACAACAGAATGATGATGACATTAAGACACCACATTCATTTGTACATATTCTTTGAGCTAACCCATTCATCTCCACATTTAACTGGTGTCTCCCAGACACACAGCGAAATGCAAAGAAAGGCTGAGTAGAGGTTAAATCAGATTCGATCTGGGAAGACTTTGGTAAATCCAATTAGAAAACAGCCTCAAGGAAGATATTAACTTTTCATTTTGACTCAGTCAAAGGGGTATAATTTCCAGTGTGGAATGATGGAGATTTTATTTTTAGTAGCAGAAATAAGAAAAAAAATCAATGCAAACTTGTAAAATATTAAATCTGTTTGAAGCATAAACTTTGTGTAATCTACTGAATAAAAGAACTTGCATTGTGGAAAGCATAAGCAGGTAATTCCTTGAAATAAAGTCCTGATTACAGTCTACACAAAAGAGACTCTCCACCACACACACACACACACACACACACACACACACACACACACACACAC